>OZ023208.1:15123879-15352640 GCA_963995525.1 Escarpia spicata | reverse complement strand
CTGATTGAGCACTGCGTGTTAAAATCTTTGCTGATTAGAAATATCATCTAATTAATTGTAACGTAAATCTATATTGAGATATGAGTGAAGTTATCAAGAAAATACAGGAAACAAGTTGGACATTTTGCAGGGTACTTTTATAAATAATTGATGCAATGGCACACATAGAGCCTAAAGACCTTCCCATGTCAGCCAAAGCACGAGAGCAAGCAAGCTTAAACATACAGAATGTCCACAGGTGGGCGTGGGACTGGATCCAGGATAATTGCAGGTGGCAATGAGGGACCGGGGCATTTGCAGGCAGATAGTTATAACCAGCGGAGTACGACCCCCACTGACCAACACGAAGTGAGTGGGTGGGTGAGTTGAGCCTACCTACCTGACAATAAAAGAACACAATGTTTCCAGAGCCTCGGAGGAATGTGATTTTAACAAACGGCAACGTCGTTGATCGATGCTGGCACGTCGGGGTTAATGTTATCCAGATAATAGCTACATCACCGACATCCTACGAACAATTTGCTCCCAGTATAAGTTAAGTAATTAAAGTTACCTCACAGATAAAACATGTGCCTCTACTAAGAATAACTTACCCGCTTCCGCGTTTTCGGCTGGCGGCGAACTCTCCTTGGTTTTCCTTTGCTTGTGGCTGTGCCGTTTCGGTTCCCTTGCTTGAACTGCAGCCCATTTTGATAGTTTTAGTTACTAAACCAAACAGTTTTAATCAGCCTAACACCGCCGCGTGTTTTTCATGCGATCCCCTGCTTGGTCTTAGTGTGAAGTGACAGAGGAACACCCGCCACCGGTCGTACAAACAGAACAAACAAGCTGCACCATGCAACGTTGGTTTGTTGTTGTTTACGCGTTGCTAGGCAGTCGCCATTGTTTCGTCCGTTGTCACTGGTGGCGCAATTTTGTGGCCACACGCGTTGGCCGTTTCGTGTGTTTAGCCTTAAGGATTAGCACCAAACCGGCTCGCGACTATCATTAACGCCGCGTGTTTCTGAAAGAAGCCACCGCAGCCTGTTGATTGGCGAATTAGCTAGGGTGTGAACCGGAAAATTTCGATGCATTAAATTTATGCGAAAGTAGGCGAATAATCTAATCTCTATATAATTCTTATATTATAATGATGAGAATAACTTACATATAAACGTAATACGTTCGTTAGCATAAGGCTCAAATAAAGCATTACTTAGCTAAGTATTTTTGATCCTTATACTTAGGCCATATTCGTGGGAGTAGGGTGGGACAATGCCAACGGCCTATTTTTTTGGGGGGGGGGGTGGGGTTGTTGTTGAAACGACTCGTGGGGAAAATCTTTTAGTTATATTTCTGATTCATTCAAATCTAATTCGTTATCTTAGCTGAATATAGTATACTGGCATTTTCTACGTTCAATATAAAAAAAATACCGCCATTTTGCAGAGGTCCCAACGGGTGGGGGAAAACTCCCACCACCGGGCCCTTATGAATAACTAGCCTCATTGAGTTATTAATTCACTTAATTCATATTAAAATGATGGTGTTATTGTCACACTATGCATGGCGGAAATTGACTGTAGACCACAGTGTTTTTAAATCACTCGTATGCACTACATCTGTCACTAATTTACTCGCTTCCATATTCACATACATGACAGCTATATCATTCCCCACCCTGTGCTTTTTGCGCCACACGTTCAATATTAAAACAAAATTTTCATAGGGTATATACGTGTTACTATTTAGTTTTATTGAACGCATCTGCAACATTCACATCACCAATGGTAATGGTGATATTATCATAGGCGTGTCTGGGGGGGGGGGGGGGGTGTGACGGGGCCGGGGGGCATGTGCCCTCCTAGACCTTTGGAATTTTCCGTGCCCGTAGATCTTTCTGAAGAGCCCACGTGACTGTTCCCCCTAGACAATTGGAAATGTGCCCCCGGTAAGGTTTCAATAATGTTAAATCAACAACGCCCCCACTCCCCCCGTCTTCCGATGTCACCAGTCGAGGTTCTGTGTCCCCCCTAGACTACCCTCTTTGGACACCCCCCCCTCGATTACAGATGTGGTATGTCTATTTCACGTAATGTTTAGGCCCGATGTGCGGCTGCCCAGAACTAGCGTCTGAGTACAAGAATACACGATAATGGCTGTTAGTGCAATAGGAATTGTCATTGTAAATAGGATAGGCAGGGGCATGTAAATGGAAGATCTTTATGTTGTACCTATACATGACATGCACTTGACACCGGTCCCACAAAGACGCGTGTAGACGTATTTGGTGGTGCTGTAAAAACATTGCAAATTTAATCTTTTCAATGTTTTCAACACAATCATTTGTAGGTCAATGGAAGCAAAATGAAATATTTGCTCACATGTGTGTGTCTTTCTATCGTGAATGTGATTGCTTTCCAAAGTGTAACAAAACTGGGCCCTTGAACCATCATTAAGCCTAGGCCTACGCCACTTTATAGGAACGTGTAACATAGGCTCCTCGACTGTTCGCGTTAAAAAATCTATACGTGTATTTCTGCCGCCGCCGCCGCCGCCGCCGCCACCGCCACCACCGCCACCACCACATGTTTAAGTGGCGTATGACAACGAGAACGCAAAATTAAATACTATGACTATTCGCAAAGATGAGGCATTAGACTGCAAATATCATCATGAATGCTGTATTGTGTCCAACACGCCCCTGCCTCTAATGAAATTACAGGTGTATCACACATTTACAACTGCGTTTCGCTGAAACGACTTCGTGATGAACGTAAAGTAACAAGCACGATTCGTACTGTAAATACCAAACAATTCGTGACGATAAGATTAAACAATACTTAACAGTGAGACGCACCAAGCCCGGGCCAGCACGTTGACAAATAGTCTAGACCGTTACCAAGTGTTGCCCTTGCAACCATCCACGCATGCAACCTCACCACAATCCGTCTTTTGTTTCACGAGACATGAAACGCATTGGTTTTTTTAGTTTCTATTCACGAGGAGTGGCACTGGTAAATTTTTTCGTTTAAGCACTTCGTGACGTGAACATGTCGTAGGGCCACACGCATTTGGCACACGTACATATAATGGCAACCGCTTGGTGCATTTTTGTGCAATGAACAACTTAGTGATTGGATCTACACTCTTTGAGCACAAAGACTTACATGGTTTTCAAACGATCACAAGACCTTCTCACAGATCGACCATTTTGCTATTGGACCAGGGTGGATGACTCCATGTCTACAGGACGTCCGAGTGCACCGTGGGGCAGACATCGGTAATGACCACCACTTAGTTATTGCGAAGATAAAGATCACGTTGTGGAGACAAAAGAAGAAGTCAAACATGACTAAGAGATTCGATATGAACAAGCTCCAGAACCCAGCGACCAAATATGAATTCCAAGCATTCCTGAGAAATCCTACACCATGTTCAATGGAATGGTGGGATAAAATGAAAGATGCGATGATGGCAGCAGTCAAAGACGTTTTGGGATTTCAGAAATCTCTGAAGGAGTCTTGGACCAGTGATCGCACATGGGAACGGATTGCGGAAAGGAAATTCCTGCAACAGAAACGACAAAATGAGTCCAGTAGCACAGCTTCCTACTGGGTCTATAATAAGGAGGGCAGAGAAGTAAATCGCAGTGCACAAAGGTCAAATGCGAATGGTTTGACCTACAGGCACAGGAGGTAGAGAACGCAGCTACCCGAAATGACATGAGACAGGTCTACCGCGTTGCCAAGAAAATCACTGGCAGCACAAAGGCAAGGTCTGGACCAATCAAAATACGGATCTCTACTATCGAAAGGAGAGGGCAGAGAGACGGGCAGAACACTGTCGAGAGGTTCTCAATAGACATGCACCTGACACACCAGCACCGACTGACAACCCTCAGACCGTGCTCCCAATAAACACAGAGGAGTTCTCGGAGGATGAAATGAGGAAGGTCATTGCGACTCTCAAAACAAACAAGTCACCTGTCATGGACGGAATCACAACTGAAATGATCAAAGCGGGTGGTGAAACAATTGTACAATGGATGTGCGGACTATGCAACCAGATATGGGACTCGGACATCGTTCCCGAAGACCGGAAAGATGGTGCTGATGTCTGTATCCCTAAGAAAGGAGATCTTACTGAATGTGACAACTGGAGAAGTGTGACACTGCTATAAATACTAAGAAAAGTGTACTGCCAGATGATGCTGAACCGAATGCGAGATGTGGTAGATGGCGAACTGCGTGAGGAACAAGCAGTCTTTAGACCAACACGCTCTTGTGTTGAGCAGATATTCACACTTAGACGCATTATTGAGAAATGTCAAGAGTACCAGTTACCCCCTCGCAATCAGTTTCATAGACTTCGCCAAAGCGTTTGACTGCATTCACAGACCCTCCACGTGGGTCTATTAACCACGTATGGAATCCCACAAAAGATTGTATCAACAATCAAGAAGCTTGATGAAAACTCGAGATGTGTAAAAACAGAAGATGGCTACAGCGACTCGTTCCATAATTATGATGACAGGTGTCAGACAAGGCTGCATTATTACCCCCTTCTCTTTGCCGTGACGATCGACTGGATCATGCGGCTAGCAATCACGGGCAGTGAAGGGATTGCGTGGATTAAAGAGGAGCGTTTATCAGACCTAGACATTGCTGCCCTCTCAGACACTACACAGGGCCTACAACGTCTCGTGGAATCAGTCAGCAGATACGCCGATAGTTTGGGACTTGTCATCAGTGAAAAGAAGACAAAAAACATGCTGACAGGGGAGCATCAACCACCCACAGATGTTTTGATCAACCAGAAAAAAAGTAGAAGCAATCACAAACTTTACCTACGTTGGCAGCTCCACCAACAACCAAGGAATCATCGATCATGAACTAAACTGCAGAGAGGGGAAGTCATCAGCAGACTTCAACCAGCTGAGGAAAATTTGGAACAACAAGAAATTTACCTTGGAATCTAAACTACGCTTTTATAACTCAAACGTTATACCAGCCCTGCTATATGGATGTGAAACATGGCAACTAAATACAAGCCAAGAGAACAAAATCGATGCATTCGACATTAAATGCCTGCGAAAGATCTTTGCCATACACTGTGACGAATAGATGTCCGGATACGATCAGGACAACCTCTGGCATCATCTACTGTCTGCAGAAGACAAATGAGCTGGCTCGGCCATGTCACAAGGCTCCCATCTACTAGACCTGCCGAACAAACGCTATGGTGGATACCAGCTGGCCAGAGAAAGGGGGGACGACCAAGAATGAACTGGCGCCAAACAATCGACCGCGACCTACAGCTGGTCAACAAACGTTGGAGCGAAGTCAGAACACTAGCAAGCGACATATCTGGATGGCGTGCTTTGACTGCCTCGTGCGTCTCTAGACGCGGAAGCCGCTAAGTAAGTCTACGACTTCGTGACGTGCGAACCTTCAGTACTCAAGTACCTGTTTGTTCATGTTTGATTCCGCCACAATTCTTCATTAGACGCACCGGCAACTGTCATTAAAGCGGGTCACACTCTATTGATCTACTGATCGAGTTGATCTTTACCAATCAACGTTACTTCCATAGTCCAAAATGCAGATCGCGATATCGAATGCACCTGTATTTAAAGTATAACTGTTGGTATCTTAGAGTCGTATGTTGCGATTGCTCCGATTACACTAAGTCTATCATTAATTGTAATGAAGACCAATCTTCAAGAACATAGAATGATTGTCAACTGTATAGGGACTGTGTGGTAGACAACATTGTTTCTTATACAATGAAGGACAGGAGCTTTCAATAGAAGGCAGATACATGGCAACAGTGTGTTGATGCCTAACTGATCGTCCGCGATTTATAGATAGCGCCTAGAAAGAAATTGTTCCCATAACATTTGTAAGAATTTGTGAATTAAAACATGTATTCAAGACATATTCAAGAACACATAGAATGATTGTCTCTGAAATATCTTGACCAGTTGTTCGACGCACCTTTTTAAAATAATTATTTATACAATAAAACATTCAAAATTCCATTCATATACTCAACTACATTAAAACTATATATAAATGAACAACACTACGGTGGCTATACGCACGCACACACGCACTCTCAGCCACACATCCGAACATCCACGCACACCACACAAGCACGCACGCGCGCACGCACGCCACACAGTAAAATAAGAATCTTTGACGACTCATGTGTCATCGTTATGTAACTTACGCTTATGCTAAACAAAATACATCTAAACATGGAACGGCAGAGAGAGGGGGAATGAGGTGGAGAGGGAGGGAAAGTAGAAAGGGAGGGAGAGAGGGAGGGAGAGAGGTGGGTGGAGAGTTGTGAAGTGTAACATTGGCGACCCAACGTACAGTAAATGCTGTAGAGTGGTGCATTGTAGGATAACAGGCCTACAGAGTAATCATAAAATATTTAGCAAAACAAAGACGGATTATTGACATACATTTTGTTAGTTGGTTTAACCAAAATTTCACCAATTACTCTGTAAGTAGGGCAGGTAGTCACACCTAACTGGGACACATATAGCCTGACAAAAATAATGTCCTTGATTAGGGCAGAACAGAACACGATAGGTATTACTTCTTTACGTGAATCAAACTCGCGATAAAACATTACAAATTCAAAGTCGAAACCGTATCCATTCTGCTACTGAGTCGACAGGCTACCTTCTACGTCGCGTGTCTGCACATCAATTGCACATCGTTTAATTAATTCAGTTCCTTTTTGTTCAGTAAGTTTTAAACTGTTTGCCATAACAATAACTATATTTGTTTGCAACCACAGAGGCCGAAGCAGTAGCGTAGTGGCGCAGTGGCTAGAGTTTCGGACAATCAAGAGATTCCAGGTTCGATTCCTCTTCATGCCGTTTCAAACCTTGGGCAAGTTCGTTCACTCAACATTGCTCCAGTTCACTCAGCTGTGTGAATGATTACCTACTCATAGACAGTGGTGGATATTTCTGAACGAATATTCATCACGCATTAGTTGCAGCGTGACTGAATTATTCTCAAAGAAATCGAGATGGTGTTCGATTGAACAGTAGGTCTGCCAGGGACTAGTGTACAACGCTTTGTGCAGTCCTAAGAACTGGGTACTGTGCTATTTAAGAATCTACTTTTAAAATGAAATTACATTATGTAATCAATCAATAACATAACCACTAAATTGCGTATACATAAATAAATAGATGGTTAGCAGCTGCCGTCGGGGTCAGGCCCGTTCACGTGAGACGAATCTGACCAGAGACGACGACCGCAGTAGCCAGTGCCCGTTAAACCCAGTGGCAGCGACGGGTGAAAAATAATGAGTAACAACCTGTGGCGCCACCTTACGGAGTTTGATTAATAACGAAGCGGTAGCGCCACATAGTTGGTTTATTGTTGTTAGAAACGTATTTTAATTTATTGTTTGCCATGTCACAGCACATGACCAGTAAAGGTTTTGCTACTTTGACTTAACTCCCGTTAGATGGCGTCACATTTTCGACGTATAATACTACTGATGGATCTGGAGAAAACACACTTGCACCAACAAATGACGATTTTTTTACAACAAACATCATTATATGAGCTACAATGTTATTTTAGTTCATATTATTGTCTAGACTGACTATGCTTCAGTTGTGGCCAAAGCCATACTGTAAACACTATAACACTTTTATTTTGCAAATAATTTTTTTTTTTATGTCATTGAGTTACTCATCCAACATATTTCTGCTAAAATTGAAAGATGATTTTCTCTAAATGTGAAAAACGTGAATTAAATAACAATTTTGAAAAATTACTTAACTAAGATTTTATGGAATTTATTTTGTAACTTTACAAATTTTTTATTCTAAGATGAACAATGAACTGTCTGTATATATCTTCACGAGAGTCCAACTGAAAATGAGTTTGATTCGTATACAAATGGAAATTGCATCAAAATAACACAAAAACTACAACGTTTACAAAATAGGCATTTATTTTGATACAAATAATACTTTCAGTATCTGTGGTA
This sequence comes from Escarpia spicata, assembly GCA_963995525.1. Lineage (NCBI taxonomy): Eukaryota > Metazoa > Annelida > Polychaeta > Sabellida > Siboglinidae > Escarpia > Escarpia spicata. Next base: position 15,344,630 of record OZ023208.1, on the reverse strand, counting down.
ATTGCAATATTAATAGTATCCAGTGCTTTTGTCTATTTAAGTTACAGTATGTGTACATGGCATTCAAGAATATACAAAGTTACACACAGTCATGGTTTTCAACTACATCATTTGTCACCATTGTATGTTTGCAACAAGTATATACCAATTTTTTTTATAAGTTTTGCTTTGGGGGCTTTGTAAATAAAAAAATTCAATAATCCAAAAAAGTGACTGTGGACAGGTGGGTCATGGTTCTACTAGGATTAATTAAAAAAAAATGTTTTTTAAATTTTGCAGTAATCAGCTTTCCATTACATTTAGAATGTTTCAGTGTTTTTACTTTACTTGGTAAATTTTGTGATAGGAGTTTGACTGGGTGGGGTCAAATCTGTTTCATGTTTTGATTATTGTTTTTTATCTACACAGCCCCGTAAGCAAAGACATGGGACAATCTAGTTAGTTACTGAAGTGTTTAATTTGCAGCACAGCTTGCATGCGGTGCTGTTGACGCTACGATCAAATAAAACAAAGGCCATTAGACATTTTATGTACACAAGTTGACAAGAGGCGAGGCCAAGTTTTGGCCCACCCGACGTAACCCATAGGCCATAGATTGTCAGACAAGACACAGTTCTGATCTGTTTGCTGTTGTCTGCTTGTATCTGCTCTCTCGCCATCAGCGTGAAAACATATTTACTATAATATTCAACAAGTTTGGTTTAAATTTAATTCAGAACTGAAGCCTTTCCTAAATACAGCATGAAATCATACAAAACCCAAATGGTGTAATACACACAGATCTGTATGTGTGAATGCATGCATTAACACACATCTGTGCATGTACGTGCATACATACACGTGCACACATTAATATACATATTACATACACAGTTGTTAGCACTTAGGACAGTTCAGTTAGAAGAGTTAAGAGAAGACGGCCACTGTGGGTGATTCACATTTTTCTTGGACACTGTACAAAAACAATCTCATCTACCGAGACATTAGTAATAACATTCCTGATTATATAATTTGTTTAATTACAAAATATTGCTTGGGTGACATTTTTGATGCAATGAGAATTAGGCATCAATAGTGTTGAGTTTACACATTGCAAGAACAACTAAATAGTACAATATACCATACGAACATGGGTGTATGCTAGGGAGGCGTCCACAAAAGTGGTCAAGAAGGAATACGAACTTAACCTGCAACAATATTAATGAACATTCTTAAAACGCAAGATTGGTCCTCTTCTAAAAACTGTTGGATATTATGAAGACTATCACTGGAGTAAAAAATCAAACAGGACACTCTCTTTACAGTAAAACAATCCATGCTGAAGAATTTAACCATGGTATCGTGATGTTTCGACTGTTTTGTTTGCCTATGAACTAGTTTCACTGTGTACCTATGGCAGCATTTACATCTATGATGTCACACATGGTTAAGTTGTTACTTTATGGCTAACATTTTTAATAACGTAAAATATGTACACCTTCCATCAGTCAACTGAAACTGATAATGAATTATCCCAATTTTAAGAGCATATATGCCCAGGCACCAAGAGGAAGTAATGCAGCCTCGTCCACTAAGCCTTGTTCCTTTACTTAAATGCCATGTACTACAGTTTTTAGCAGTAGTTCCACTCGCCATGCAGCAAGAAAACTGTCAACATTCGTTTGAAATCACAGATGCCAGATAAGATATAGACACAATGTTCTCTATCTGTTGGTTACAGTTGAATGTTTTATCAAATTTATTTAACTAACAATGACACCACACCATGAATAAGTTAATCTAGATGTTACTGCCAAGTACTGCAAAAGCTTAATTACACATTTATTTTTTAACAATTACGAAAAGATTGTTTTCTGTAAACTAATTATTTATGTAAATCATGGCTGATGCGGTGAGTCAATAGAATGGTATCTCAAGAGTAATTTTCCTTCCTTCCCTTTACACAATTCTCTTTTTTTACACCAAACCAATTCTACGTCCTACATGATTAAATCTCAATCATCTCATTCTTTAATTCCTACATGAATCCACCTTTTTTCATTTCAACATGATTTTCTTTCTGTAATTTGTCATCATTTGTTTCAAGCTTCAATTCATTTCAACATGATTCTTATTCTTGTATGTAATTAAAACAAATTTAACTTGCTTTTAAACTCACAACACTTAGGAAGATAACATATATTTTATAAGGTTTAGAGTGAATAGACAGTGTTTATTATTATTGTTAATCGTAACTCTTCACCATGACATGATTCTCCAATATTTAATATAACATGACTGTCTTGTGTTCAATATAACATGACTCTCGTAAGTTCATTATGACATGATAAGATTAGATTATATCATTGGAGGAACCGCCTAATTTGGTGGCACAATTACAGCATATTAAGGCAGTACTGACACTGAACACACTACGAGGGTGGCGAAGGGCCAGTCTGTCAAAACAGATTCTTCGAATCTCGTCTCTAAAATGTATACATACACACATTGCTAAAATGTTAAATACGGGGAACTTATGTACCCTTGTGTGGAAGCTCTTGAAATGCCTTTCCTAAACAAAATGCCAACCAGGCATGTGCCAAACAGGTATGTAAATTCGGTCATTCTCGTACAGTGTTTCGTAGGTAATTCTCACGTACAATCATTGTTGCTGGGCAGTCGTTAGTCATGCTGCTGTTTCTCAAACGAATCCCGCTTGCCCACATTTATAATCCCACAGCCTGTCAGTGCGGCCTGCATATTTTATACATATATGCAAAAAAGTCTTCTTGGTTTATCTAGAGACGGCAAATGGGAGAACACGATCAAACTTAATGGAAGTGTAACATAAAATGTGCCCCACAGATATACATTAAAAGTGTCCAAATGGCTAACAAGTTTATCATCTCACTTGATAACGCCAGATTTTGAACAAACGTCTGACGTTGCCAAATTTGCGCAAGCTTCGTTTCCGGTATAACTCATAAAAATGGATCGTGTGAAATCAGTTGAAATACACAGCCTGTTTGAAATGTGGCGAGTATAATACAAAATACATGCAGTGACAAGTTGGCAGTCTTTGCAGTGACCCTGCATGTGCAGTGTTCGGACGGAGCTACACTTTCACGCAGGACACCAACGAAATTCCGGACTGTACTCCAAGCAGCCTTGGCCACCAGAGGGCGCTGGGCCATGGTCTGGCAAACTGGCGAAATGTACAATGGTTACCGGTGACCACTCATTTGCCTAACCGGTCATGGAACTGTCCACGCCAAAGTCTCGATGGTAGGTTTCTGGTCAGTTGCCCTCACGAGTCGAACAGTCCTATATATACACTGATGCAGTTTCTTCGTCCAGACAGTGTAGCGAAAGTTCTCTTGGTCACCTTCAGCTAGTCTCCACACTGACCGTGTCCTGGTACCAGCGCCTGACCGTTGGCTACCATGTAGCACTGACCACGCTTGTGTGAAAACTTACGCAGTCGTTGGTGGCTGCTTGCGAAATAGCCGACTGCGTCACTCAGGGGGTGGTGTGCAGCGGTGCATGGCACCACAGCGGCCGGGCGGTGCTGGGTGTGACGTGCCACACCATATTATACAACTCTTCATGGCCGGTGAAACCTGCAATAGACAGCATATGTAGTTATAATGCAATGATAGGTACATGTATTGCAATGTATACTTGTACTGCAATGATTGGTAAACGTATTACATGTACAACGACAGAATCATAGACACATGTACTGCAATGATAGGTACATGTATTGCAATGATAGACACATCTATTGCAATGATAGGCACATGTATTGCAATGACAGGTGTATGTATAGCAATAATAGGAACATGTATTGCAATGACAGGTGTATGTATTGCAAAGATATGCACATGTATTGCAATGATAGGTACATGTATTGCAATGATTGGTAAGTGTACTGCAATAATAGGCATATGTATTGCAATGACAGGTGTATGTATTGCAAAGATAGGTACATGTATTGCAAAGATATGCACATGTATTGCAATAACAGGTACATGTATTGCAATAATAGGTGCATGTTCAATGGCATGGCAATCACACTACAAAATGCACCAACTACCAGAGACAGGTAAACACTTCTTGGTACTTAATTAAATGAACAGTAACATCATATACCAGCAAACGTCATGTGTTTGGTTTGCGAATAATTACTACTTGACTCCTGCAGGTAACTGTACAAGTATATGTGCAATGTCTGTCAACTGTGAGACAATTGACTTATCATCACATGACCTGTTGCCTAGCAAAACCAGTCAAGCCATCAAAAATTGCCTGCCAAACACGTGGTGAGTTCGTGCATTCAAAAATTGCCTGCCAAACACGTGGTGAGTTCGTGCATTCCACTGTATATTTTTTTGAAACTCCACTGTTGGCAAAGACAAAGTTTAACAGAGGTCACGTGCACAATTTTGATTGTGATGTACTGGATACATCAATATGGTGTACCTGGTTAGGTGGCGACTCTCTTCGTGGACTTCCATCTCAGTGCTCTTGAACTCATTCAACTCTTTCCTAATGGCCGCCTGCAACAAAACAAACACACATTGAAGAAACCGACCACAGATTGCTGCAGTAGACACATGGAAGAAACCAACCAGAGATTGCTGCAGTAGACACATGGAAGAAACCAACCAGAGATTGCTACAGTAGATACATGGAAGAAACCAACTAGAGAAACTGCTGCAGTAGACAAATGGAAGAAACCATCCAGAGAGACTGCTGCAGTAGACACATGGGAGAAACCAACCAGAGAGACTGCTGTAGTAGACACATGGAAGAAACCATCCAGAGAGACTGCTGCAGTAGACACATGGAAGAAACCATCCAGAGAGACTGCTGCAGTAGACACATGGAAGAAACCATCCAGAGAGACTGCTGCAGTAGACACATGGAAGAAACCATCCAGAGAGACTGCTGCAGTAGACACATGGAAGACACCAACCAGAGAGACTGCTGCAGTAGACAAATGGAAGAAACCATCCAGAGAGACTGCTGCAGTAGACACATGGAAGAAACCATCCAGAGAGACTGCTGCAGTAGACACATGGAAGAAACCATCCAGAGAGACTGCTGCAGTAGACACATGGAAGACACCAACCAGAGATTGCCGCAGTAGACACATGGAAGACACCAACCAGAGATTGCCGCAGTAGACACATGGAAGACACCAACCAGAGAGACTGCTGCAGTAGACAAATGGAAGAAACCATCCAGAGAGACTGCTGCAGTAGACACATGGAAGAAACCATCCAGAGAGACTGCTGCAGTAGACAAATGGAAGAAACCATCCAGAGAGACTGCTGCAGTAGACACATGGAAGAAACCATCCAGAGAGACTGCTGCAGTAGACAAATGGAAGAAACCATCCAGAGAGACTGCTGCAGTAGACACATGGAAGACACCAACCAGAGATTGCCGCAGTAGACACATGGAAGACACCAACCAGAGATTGCCGCAGTAGACACATGGAAGACACCAACCAGAGAGACTGCTGCAGTAGACAAATGGAAGAAACCATCCAGAGAGACTGCTGCAGTAGACACATGGAAGAAACCATCCAGAGAGACTGCTGCAGTAGACACATGGAAGAAACCATCCAGAGAGACTGCTGCAGTAGACACATGGAAGACACCAACCAGAGATTGCCGCAGTAGACACATGGAAGACACCAACCAGAGATTGCCGCAGTAGACACATGGAAGAAACCAACCAGAGATTGCTGCAGTAGATACATGGAAGAAACCAACTAGAGAGACTACTGCAGTAGACACATGGGAGAAATCAACCAGAGATTGTTGCAGTAGACACATGGAAGAAACCAACCAGAGATTCCTGCAGTAGACACATGGACGAAACCAACCAGAGATTGCTGCAGTATATACATGAAAGAAACCAACTAGAGAAACTGCTGCAATAGATACATGGAAGAAACCAACTAGAGTAACTGCTGCAGTAGACAAACACATACTGACCATTACTATCTATTATTATGTCATATTGACACAAGATTGGCACACAATCTCAAAAAATCTGCTTGCTACCCATAGATACCACACCACAACTGTTGCAACAAATTTTTCGGTCTGTGACACTCCTTGGGTTAATAAGCTATATTTTAAAACTTAACCTTAATATTTATTCTATACACCCAGTATTTATTTAAATTATTAATTATTTATCTATTTTTTAAAAACATCATATCCCTAAACTGTGATATATTAATTTTAAGATAACAATTACTATCAATGATATTCTGGATCTAGCTGCTACATAAAATAAAATATACTATTACTATGTAATCACTATGGAGATCCACAGCAGAAAAAGGGCAAGACCAACTATGATGGACAACATAGAGCAAAGCAACACGCGTAGCTGTTGACATAGCATGAATGCGGAGTTGGGCAGCAGCGAAGAGGCTAGGTAAGGTAAAGTAATGATCACTCTACCTTGTTCTTGGGTGTAAGTCGGGTCCAGGGTTTGTCGCCCCGCCGGTCGTAGTCCTCTGCATCCGTCACCTCAACGTACTCGCTGAACTTGATGATCTTCCGTTGCTTCAACTCCTCCACCGTCGGACGGAAACTCAACTACAACCAAACACGTCACTGGAAACTCAACTACAACCAAACACGTCACTGGAAACTCAACTACAACCAAACACGTCACTGGAAACTCAACTACAACCAAACACGTCACTGGAGACTCAACTACAACCAAACACGTCACTGGAGACTCAACTACAACCAAACACGTCACTGGAGACTCAACTACAACCAAACACGTCACTGGAGACTCAACTACAACCAAACACGTCACTGGGGACTCAACTACAACCAAACACGTCACTGGAGACTCAACTACAATCAAACACGTCACTGGAGACTCAACTACAACCAAACACGTCACTGGAGACTCAACTACAACCAAACACGTCACTGGAGACTCAACTACAACCAAACACGTCACTGGAGACTCAACTACAACCAAACACGTCACTGGAGACTCAACTAGAACCAAACACGTCACTGGAGACTCAACTAGAACCAAACACATCACTGGAGGCTCAACTACAACCAAACACATCACTGGAAACTCAACTAGAACCAAACACATCACTGGAAACTCAACTAGAACCAAACATGTCACTGGAAACTCAACTACAACCAAACACGTCACTGGAAATTCAACTACAACCAAACACGTCACTGGAGACTCAACTACAACCAAACACGTCACTGGAGACTCAACTACAACCAAACACATCACTGGAGACTCAACTACAACTAAACACGTCACTGGAGACTCAACTACAACTAAACACGTCACTGGAGACTCAACTACAACCAAACACGTCACTGGAGACTCAACTACAACCAAACACATCACTGGAGACTCAACTACAACTAAACACGTCACTGGAGACTCAACTACAACCAAACACGTCACTGGAGACTCAACTACAACCAAACACGTCACTGGAGACTCAACTACAACCAAACACGTCACTGGAGACTCAACTACAACCAAACACGTCACTGGAGACTCAACTACAACCAAACACGTCACTGGAGACTCAACTACAACCAAACACGTCACTGGAGACTCAACTACAACTAAACACGTCACTGGAGACTCAACTACAACGAAACACGTCACTGGAGACTCAACTACAACCAAACACGTCACTGGAGACTCAACTACAACCAAACACGTCACTGGAGACTCAACTACAACCAAACACGTCACTGGAGACTCAATTACAACCAAACACGTCACTGGAGACTCAACTACAACTAAACACGTCACTGGAAACTCAACTACAACTAAACACGTCACTGGAAACTCAACTACAACTAAACACGTCACTGGAAACTCAACTACAACTAAATACGTCACTGGAGACTCAACTACAGCCAAACACGTCACTGGAGACTCAACTACAACCAAACACATCACTGGAAACTCAACTACAACCAAACACGTCACTGGAGACTCAACTACAACCAAACACGTCACTGGAGACTCAACTACAACCAAACACGTCACTGGAGACTCAACTACAACCAAACACGTCACTGGAGACTCAATTACAACTAAACACGTCACTGGAAACTCAACTACAACTAAACACGTCACTGGAAACTCAACTACAACTAAACACGTCACTGGAGACTCAACTACAACCAAACACGTCACTGGAGACTCAACTACAACCAAACACGTCACTGGAAACTCAACTACAACCAAACACGTCACTGGAGACTCAACTACAACCAAACTGCAGTGCACAGAATCACCCGAGTCATCATCTATGTCATACTAGCCATGTTACCTGGCAGTCACATGTATGTGACCCCCGAGGTCCCCATTACCTGGATGAATTTAAAAAAATCTAAATATATACATGTCCCCAAAGGGCCCGCTAGATCACACACAAAATTACAGCTCCCATATATGCAAAATCCCCAGTCGTTATTTGTGTCGTTTGTATGTTATACTACCCCGGTACCCAAGTTACCTGACACTGACTGGGGAAAAAAGGCAGTCATTATTTTGTATGAGATCCCCAACCCCTGGATGAATCTAGAAAAAATCTAAACCGACGAAACACCTCAATAGGACATAAAATTTCAGCTCCCATACATGCAAAATCCCCCAAGTTGATATTTATGTTGCATGTATGTTATAATATTTAGCAGAGTTACCTGGCGTTGCCAGGGGGAAAAGGCAGTTATGTATGTGACCCCAAGATCCCCACAGAGATAAGTGTCATTTCTAAATTGTGACCCTCAAGATCCTCACCCTGGACGAATTAAAAAAAAATCTAAATCTACGAACAACCCCAATGGTTCATAGATTAATATGCAAAACTAGCGGCGATATGGGTCCAAAGACAAACCAACAGACAGAGAACCGTATTGTTTTACAATATAGATTTTACCTCTCAAACGTCCTTACTTCGCTGTCCCATGTTTTTAATGTTTGCCGTTTTATTTTAACAGATGAATTAAGCAATGTTCTATGTCAACTTCTGCTTAGTTTAGACTAATAAACAAGCAGTGCACTATTCCACCCCAAAAACAACATGTCTCTGTTTACATGGTCCATCTGTTTCTCTCCTCACCTTCCTGATAAGGATCCTCTTTCTCTCCTCTATATCACGCTTGTATTCCTCCGGAGATTGCCCTGAGACAAACAACTTCAACGTAAGACTAACGTCTACTAAGCATATTTGCCCTAATAAGCATACACCCTCTTTTTAGCAGCACCTGACATTGACCTATGACTAAATCTGATCATTGGATCCATCATTTATTGTAATCCCTGTGAACCATGACCACATGAGAAAAATGTTCCACCTGCATCCGCAGCCTTTGCAGTGTTCTGGTGTCCCCTTGATAAAAAATCACCACTATGTGGATGAATAAATCATTTCCAGTCAACTTACGTTGACGTGTGTCATCCATTGTAATGATGCACACACGTACCACCAGGTGGCGCCACCATTTTGTCGGTTTTCACAATAGATGTTCGTGCAACCATAATATATTTGTTTTTTAAGCGTATTATACATGTAATAGAGTGAATACAGTACATGCAGCACTGGTACCTCAAACCACCTCATTAAAATAACAATTAAGAAAAACATGGCATGCAATATAGTGTGATTTTTGTCTGGAATTGAATCTTTTTGATTCGTTTTTTCATGTGGTGCCATCTACTGCTCAAGTTATCAATACTCAGCAGCAACTGCCAACTTTCCATTCACTGATTAAAAATTGCAATTAAAATATAAAATAACAATAATGCAGGCCATCCTACAATAAAAACTCCTAGATTTGAGTAGAGTGGTAAAGTGACTCACTATGCAGGATGTTCTTTGCTTGGAGTTCTTCTGGTGATGGTCGCAAACTTAACCGCCTGCAAGAAACACACAAGCTGCAGTTGCTGACAAGGGTATTTTTCAACACTTGGTTTTAAAGCACAAAATTCCCATTTTAAACTGTGGATGATGTTAGTATCCCAACATATTTCAAAATGATTGAGTCCTGTATACCTCCATCCACAATGTTGATACAATGTTGGTGGACAGGTAAATATTTGGTCGTAATGTCATCTCCAAGACTCGCTCACATTAAACATGTTTTAGTGTGACCCATGTTCACCAGATGGCGGCATCACTACAAAGCATGTCTGCGGAGCAGATCCGTAGTTGGGGAATGAGAATGAATGAACTGTGGACGAGGTCATGAGTATGAAGACTTAAAGGTTGACATTTGTGTTGACGTCCTGCAAGACTATTGTCAACCTGAAGATGTCAGTGTGTGATTCAGGTGATAATAATACAATTCTATAACACATAATGTATATTTATTCAAACAAATTATACTCAGGTACCTGAGCTCAGAAGCAGAACAAAAATAATCATAAAGCATCTATAAGTACACAAATTATTATTAGAGCAAGAAACCACTGGAGATGGCAACACACAACTGAACAAGTGCCTCTTGAGTTTCTTTTAAGAAAGGTAGTTGTAGCTTCAGATGATGTCAAAGTAACGGGGAGCTCATTGCAGATTTGAGGTGCAGCAACAGAGAAAGCATGATGGCTCATAAAAAATTCAATCGTCTGTGCTCATACACCTAAATCTAACATTTTGCAACTACAATCAAAGATATCACACCCATGGCTGAGTCAGAATTAATTTTTATGTACCATGGGTACATCATTTTTTGTAGCTATAGTGTCAAAATAAATTCGGCAACAAAACTACAGTAATAATCCCAATTTAGTGACTGGCGAATTGGGAAGAGTAGCTGTTGGTGACGTCAGGCTTTCTAGCACAACTGCGCTGTCCACGCAATTTAAATTATGTGTCTTCAACAAGGTTATTCCAGTAAACTGTTGGCATAATATATTCGTGACTGTAGTTGTTAATGGTTAGTTTTTTATTAACTTTTGGATGCATAAGCCCAAAAAGATGCCTTATATTCCCTGTAGTATAGTTTAAGGAACAAAAGGTAGTCTCGTGGAAGGAGGACAACCACTTCCTCACTGTCACCCACCTGGTGAGCTTTGACTCGATGCGATGGCGATCCTCTTGTCGCTGCTGCTCGGAGCGTGTTGGGATGATATTGAGGTCAACGAGGTTCTGTCTGGCCGGGCGACTACTGAGGAACCTTGCCAGACTGTCCTGTCTCTGCACCTTTGCAGCCAGATTGCCTGCAACAGGACAGAGAGGGACATTGCAGATCCACAGGACTAGCATGACATGACACATATTGCTACACTGGTGATGGTGATGTTAACAGGAAGTTTGTTGTGTTGGACATGGGAAAGTTGAACAACAAAGGCAAAGCAGTTCACTCAGCCCGACTCAGCCATATTGCCAATGAAGCTTGTTTTGAAACTGGATGTTTTGTTTACTGTTTAAACATGCACCTGTGGTCGTGCCTTCAAATTGTGACAATTGTTACTGGCAGGCAGGATACCTTCTACATAGTTAGTATAGTCTTAAGAACATTATTTAAATTAATAAATAAAATGTGAAATAGAACAGATAAAAAATAAAATAATCTTGGGAGAAAACGACTGAATACATTAACACTGGTTAGTCGCAAACACGGCTTTATAGTTGGACACAATCAGTGAGTTGGGAAAATATCTGAATCCACCGGAACTTTGGGGTTACATTAACCAGAACTTACCAAATCTGTCGTTGTATAATACTTCCTCATCTGAAGAGTCGTCGTCGCTATGTAGGTTGTCATAATCAGGGTCTTCATTCTCCTTATTACTTGACTCAGCAGCGACCCTAAAACACAGAGAGCATTTTCAAACACGACATAAGCACTTCCACGGCCATCTCGGCACAATAAACTGAGGAAGTTTCAAGAAACTATTACAACTTTTTCCATCAGAAGTACATTAACACAACCGTAGTTCTGCCTGTCCCTATATTGGGCATCCAACTATTATTACCATTAATATAAATATGCTGTTTTCATAAAAATCTTAAGAAACTATTGCAAAATAGATCCAAATTGTATGTTCATACTTATTTATTAGTCAAACAGATAAGTTGGTTTTAGTTAAATACTTGCAATTTTCAAACAAAAAACAGCATTCACAAAATAATTTTCATAGCATTAGCATTAAGAGTTTGGGCGGTTATTAACAAATGATGTACAGTTATTAACGCAACTGCATCTATTCGCTTAGAAATCACACTCATAAGACAGAGACTACATCTAGTAGCGAGATCTGCCGAGATTCTTGTGAATGTTGTGCACTGTATATACCGGCATACTGGTGAACCGGGTTTTCTATGTAGTTTTGAAACCGTTTTTTTATTCAGCTAAACCAGTATTCCATTCGGTATGCATACATCGTCAACTAATAATGCTTAAATATTCCCAAACATTGTAAAAGTCACAGAATATGAACGAAAATCCAAGAAAAGAAGCCCGCGCATGTCGTTGCATCTAGTGGGCAACCAAACAACGAACATGCTTCGAACTGCATGGAACGATGCTACATGCCTATAATTCGTCCTTACTTTAGTTTGAATGTCGTCTATGCAAAATGGATTTTTCATTTGTGAATTTAATTATGTTTCAAACCATCAATTCCGTGAGCGATATACTGATTAAAACATATTGTACGTACCGTATACAGTTAAGATCCATATGGTACTCAACTCTACTGACTATACTCACGCAGTAGCCAGGGTAACACCGCAGGGTTTCGGTGCTACTTTGGGGGGTGGTGCCCGGGCGTGTGGGGGCGTCATGTGCTGTTTCACCCGCAGTTTCTCACTGAGTTGCTTGTGTAGCATCTCGCGTGTCTTTCCGCCCTTCAGAGCGCTGCGCATGGGCTTACGACTGTGGTCTGGCTCAGTGCATGGCGCTGTACCATACCCTAGTCTCGTCGTGGGGCTTCCTGTCTCCACTGGGGTGGGAGAGCAGGGGTAGCTGTCCGCTATGGTGGTGGCCGGGGCGTGGGCGAAGTGAGGCTTGAGGGTGGGGTAGAGTAGGGTCGCTGAGCCCTCCGTATTGTTGACTATGACTGGAGACATGGTGAGTTGTGACGGTGACGAATCCATCTCTGTGGAAGACGATGCAACAGTGAGTAAAGCATCACAATGATATTAATGCTGATATGTGATTGGTGAACTACAGTACATGCATGTTTTGTTAATACGTCACTAAATCAATAACCAGGTTCGACACAGACATGAGTGCTTTCTGTGTTGCAGCACACCTAAAATCTGGAATGGCCCCCCCTATCACTTTTAAATCATCTGGAAATGTAGTATGTTTCATTTCAATCTTTCATTTCTTTTCAAATTTGTTAGAAATTGCATTTCCAACCTAAATCTTTAGCAGACCATTGCACTAAGGAGGATAATAATCATGATACAATGTTTAACATTTCTTGAAGTATACGTTGCACCTCTGAGTTGAGGTTCCTGAGAATACAATCACTTTTGCAGTGCACTATTATTATCAGATCATGAAACTTACTGTCTGTTTTGTACATGCTGCAGTGATGAAAGGTAGAACAAAGTGTAAACAATTTAGAACGAATGTAAGTGTAGCTGCCACAAGAGGGCATCACTGACCTTGCGGCAGTCCTCGCAGCGATGGGAACTTCTGGTAGACGGGAACCTGTCGATCCCTCTCCTCGACGGGAAACATCACCCGCACCTGCTTCGGTTCCACCATGTACGATTCTGGGCGCTGAACTACCGCGCCAGACGACATGGCAACGCTGCTGTTTACCCCTGCAACACAAATATGCATACATGAAGAACAACTGGAAGGGCAACTGGATGGGTTATTCAAAGGATTTCAATAACTAGAACTGGATTAGCGATATATGTTGCACTGAAACTGTATTATTACGCTGCGTTTTGGGGATTTAAATTTAATTGACTATCGCCATTATTCAAATGCGCTATATGGCTACATCACTTTACCTTGCCGATTGAATCCGATGGTAAAACATGCTTCTGGGTGCTTTTTGAAAGGTGACTGTTGCCTTCAAAATGAGAGTACTACAAACTCACAGCAACAGATGGCGCTATTAATTCAATTTCAATATGGCATATCGTAGTGACTCTACTTCCTTATTCAAATGCTTTAGGTAGATGTCGCATGTGAGTGATGTGAATGTTCACTCTCAGAATGGAGTATTTTTGTTGCTATCAACTATGGCTGTGAGAACACCCCCTAGAAATAAGTCCTGACTATTTGACTTTTCTATAAAAAAGTGCAATATGAACACACAACGTTACTGTAAATTTCTCACAACTATACACCCGTCCCACACCCCACCCATGGACAAATGCTGCGTCAACCACCGTATACCGTTACATGCTATATCAATGCAGGTGAGCACTGAGTTTCCATTCATTTACATGATAATGATGTGCTAACTGTCACACGCACATTGCAACCCTACCTGGTCTTGCCAAGTGTCACTGATATCACGGCCCAGCCTGGCTGTCATGCCAGCTAAACCATCAGGCCCAGGTTTGTCACATCATGTTTTTGTGTGATTTACAGCACAATGCAGACACGTTAGGTGGGAAGATAAACATGACACCTGTGTTCCACTAACATGGTTACACAGACAGACCACTAACACAGCCACCCATCCCAGCATGGGCATATCTCTTCACATGTGTCATAACATAGTTAAAGAGACACCGGGTAGTAGCCTACAGAGAGAAAGGAAGCTGGGACAAGGAATCAAGCAGTAAACGCGAAATCGGTTATGAGAAACACAAGGGAATACAACAGTTAGTTTCTGGACTTAAAATCACCAACAGCAATGGTGTCACTTTCCTTTTTGTTCCTCTAGCCCAGGGTAAGGCAGGCCTAAGTATGTGTCCTCAATTTTTTGTTTTCCCTTTTTCAATCATTCATCCCACTTGCATAGGCATCTCCACCACATGTCTCTAACCGTCACTATGTATCTTTCATCTCCACCACATGTCTCTAACCGTCACTATGTATCTTTCATCTCCACCACATGTCTCTAACCGTCACTATGTATCTTTCATCTCCACCACATGTTGCTAACCGTCGCTATGTATCTTTCATCTCCACCACATGTCTCTAACCGTCACTATGTATCTTTCATCTCCACCACATGTCTCTAACCGTCACTATGTATCTTTCATCTCCACCACATGTCTTCAACTGTTACTATGTATCTTTCATCTCCACCACATGTCTCTAACCGTCACTATGTATCTTTCATCTCCACCATATGTCTCTAACCGTCACTATGTATCTTTCATCTCCACCACATGTCTTCAACTGTTACTATGTATCTTTCATCTCCACCACATGTCTCTAACCGTCGCTATGTATCTTTCATCTCCACCACATGTCTCTAACCGTCACTATGTATCTTTCATCTCCACCACATGTCTCTAACCGTCACTATGTATCTTTCATCTCCACCACATGTCTTCAACTGTTACTATGTATCTTTCTTCTCCACCACATGTCTCTAACCGTCACTATGTATCTTTCATCTCCTCCACGTCTCTAATCGTCACTATGTATCGTTCATCTCCACCACATGTCTCTAACCGTCACTATGTATCTTTCATCTCCACCACATGTCTTCAACTGTTACTATGTATCTTTCATCTCCACCACATGTCTCTAACCGTCACTATGTATCTTTCATCTCCTCCACGTCTCTAACCGTCACTATGTATCGTTCATCTCCACCACATGTCTCTAACCGTCACTATGTATCTTTCATCTCCACCACATGTCTTCAACTGTTACTATGTATCTTTCATCTCCACCACATGTCTCTAACCGTCGCTATGTATCTTTCATCTCCACCACATGTCTCTAACCGTCACTATGTACCTTTCATCTCCACCACATGTCTCTAACCGTCACTATGTATCTTTCATCTCCACCACATGTCTCTAACCGTCACTATGTATCTTTCATCTCCACCACATGTCTTCAACTGTTACTATGTATCTTTCTTCTCCACCACATGTCTCTAACCGTCACTATGTATCTTTCATCTCCTCCACGTCTCTAACCGTCACTATGTATCGTTCATCTCCACCACATGTCTCTAACCGTCACTATGTATCTTTCATCTCCACCACATGTCTTCAACTGTTACTATGTATCTTTCATCTCCACCACATGTCTCTAACCGTCACTATGTATCTTTCATCTCCTCCAGTCTCTAACCGTCACTATGTATCTTTCATCTCCACCACATGTCTCTAACCGTCACTATGTATCTTTCACTGTCATTCTCCACTCCTCTCCCAATCCCAGTCCAGTCCTCAGGGCTACTCAAAGCGCTTTACACTTTACTCCATAGCAGACTTGTTCAATTGAACACCATCTCCACTTCTCAGGGAACCATTAAGCCACACTGCAATTAATGTACAGAGACTATTCTTACATAAAAAAGGACAGGATACTGCGCTATATAAAAACTTACTTCTTTACACAGGAGTTGGTATTTTAAATGTAGGTTGATAACTAAAAGTGTATGAGTCAGAGTTGATGCAGATAGCCCAGCCCGAGGGTCAAACTTCAGAAATACAACAGAATACAACAGTCTGCACGGACCCAGAACTCTCACACATCATGGGCCGACAGACCGGTGGTTGGAACACACCACAGACAACCCACATTACAAGAGTTTATGGGTCAGAGGATGTTTGCTTATGGCCTATTCCCAGCACCAATAAACATCTGGACCTGGTTACTACAGCCTTGCAGTCTCTTACATTACATACCAACACAGTAAGTGAGCTTGTGGGGCACATTAAGGGCAGAGCAGGTGGGTGGATGAGGGATGGTGGGTGTGTGTGTGTGGGGTGAGGGGCTGGGGTGGGACCATTACAAATGGCCATGGTTATAAGTATCGTATTTGGTATGACCTTTTGTTCAAGTGTTAATATTATCACATTGATAAATTATTTGTTAACCGACATGACGACATTCAGTATAGTTTCATATTCCATGGTTAAGGCTAAACTGTCTAACTGTCTGTCAGCCACGGTTGTGAATATGACTGCTGTCTTTGACCACAGAGTTCTCTCCATGTTGGTCGATCCTGGGCAAGTGTGTACCACGTCAAGTTTTGCTTTACTGCATGTACACGTCTACGTTTGTGCCCCCTCTGATGCTACTTTACTGCATGTACACGTCTATGTTTGTGCCCGCTCTGATGCTACTTTACTGCATGTACACGTCTACGTTTGTGCCCGCTCTGATGCTACTTTACTGCATGTACATGTCTACGTTTGTGCCCGCTCTGATGCTACTTTACTGCATGTACACGTCTATGTTTGTGCCCGCTCTGATGCTACTTTACTGCATGTACACGTCTATGTTTGTGTCCCCTCTGATGCTACTTTACTGCATGTACACGTCTACGTTTGTGCCCGCTCTGATGCTACTTTACTGCATGTACATGTCTACGTTTGTGCCCGCTCTGATGCTACTTTACTGCATGCACATGTCGATGTTTGTGTCCCCTCTGATGCTACTTTACTGCATGTACACGTCTACGTTTGTGCCCGCTCTGATGCTACTTTACTGCATGTACACGTCTACGTTTGTGCCCCCTCTGATGCTACTTTACTGCATGTACACGTCTACGTTTGTGCCCGCTCTGATGCTACTTTACTGCATGTACACGTCTACGTTTGTGCCTCCTCTGATGCTACTTTACTGCATGTACACGTCTACGTTTGTGCCCGCTTTGATGCCACTTTACTGCATGTACACGTCTACGTTTGTGCCCGCTCTGATGCTACTTTACTGCATGTACACGTCTACGTTTGTGCCCACTCTGATGCTACTTTACTGCATGTACACGTCTACGTTTGTGCCCCCTCTGATGCTACTTTACTGCATGTACATGTCTACATTTGTGCCCGCTCTGATGCTACTTTACTGCATGTACACGTCTATGTTTGTGCCCTCTCTGATGCTATTTTATTGCATGTACACGTCTATGTTTGTGCCCGCTCTGATGGTACTTTACTGTATGTACACATCTACGTTTGTGCCCCCCTCTGATGCTACTTTACTGCATGTACACGTCTACGTTTGTGCCCCCTCTGATGCTACTTTACTGCATGTACACGTCTACGTTTGTGCCCGCTCTGATGCTACTTTACTGCATGTACACATCTATGTTTGTGCCCGCTCTGATGCTACTTTACTGCTTGTACACGTCTACGTTTGTGCCCGCTCTGATGCTACTTTACTGCATGCACATGTCGATGTTTGTGTCCCCTCTGATGCTACTTTACTGCATGTACACGTCTATGTTTGTGCCCCCTCTGATGCTACTTTACTGCATGCACATGTCGATGTTTGTGCCCGCTCTGATGCTACTTTACTGCTTGTACACGTCTACGTTTGTGCCCGCTCTGATGCTACTTTACTGCATGTACACGTCTACGTTTGTGCCCGCTCTGATGCTACTTTACTGCATGTACATGTCTACGTTTGTGCCCGCTTTGATGCCACTTTACTGCATGTACACGTCTACGTTTGTGTCCACTCTGATGCTACTTTACTGCATGTACACGTCTACCAAGAGTTGATAGAGTGGAGTTTGTTTTGGAAATCTATTGCTATCAGGACGCCACATGACCTGTCCATTTCACGTTCATTTGCACACAAAGCTGTTCCATGCTGGAGATATTAAATCTTTTTAATGCTCTTAATTGTTTACAACCCATACTAGCCATGCATGCAAAAACACATAGCGACGCAGCTGCGATTGTTTTTGGCTTAACTACATTTTAAATCTAGTTGTCATTGACATTGTACGAGGCGAGTGCGTGAATTAATAACTCATTTAAGTTAACTTAGTATGGTTTCTGTGCACTTGTGCAGCACATGCAGTATTCACACACCATGTGTTGCACACACATGGTGTGTGAATACTGCATGTGCTGCATACAGTTATCAACTATCAGTTACTTGCATTTTCAATATTTTCTGGTTGGTAACGTAATGCAATCAGGCTAACCTAATCACATGAAGTGTAGAAAATGGCTATTACATGCTTTGTTCCCTTCAATTTCAACAGTCCGCACACCTATCTCATACATGGACTGAAGCTCCCATTGTAACATGTGCATTGTGCATGCATCACTCTCATACCAATTTCCTCCTGCTTTATCCCCCATGGCCAGCAGAAGATAAACACTTGTATTTGCAGTGAAACATTCCAGGACATCCAGACCTCCAAGCCTTATCAGTTCTCCTTTCTCCCTCCAGTTTCACAGCACCCGATTACGCAAAGTGACAATGATGTATTTTTTAATAAAGACAGGAGGCAATTATGATTTTCAAAGGGAAACAACCAAATGCCATTTCAATGAATCGATTCCCTCGGGATTATGCAAAATATCAGCGTAACTCAAAAGAAAACATGAATCAAAGACAAATATTGAGGCCCTTCCAAAATTTAACTAATACAAAACAGGTGAGTAAAATGCAATTCAGTTGGGGGGAAATGCTCCTGAGGACTGTATGAAAAACCCTGTCATACATCACCTTAGATGCAATTGGCGTTACCTACCCAGCTTCTGTCACGGTTGTTAAGTTGGATAAAATTTAAACTTTTCCTAAGTGTTTCGCGACTTTCTCACACTATCGCATATAGCTGCACCGTTGCTTGGAGAAAGCATCCGTGGTCATAAAATTACAATCGCTGGATGTATTGCCGAGGGATGCCCCTGAAGAAGTTTTCAAACGCAACGCATTGGTCACCATGACAACTCACCGTAAGGCATGTGTGTCTCAGTCATTGTTGATGTTGTTGTGAACTTGTGTGTCGGCGCCTCTGGTGACAGAATGATTGTGCTGTCTTCTGGGGGTTCCGTCTGCACCAGACTGCTGCTGTAGCTGCCCACACTGACATTGTCACCTACACCCCCTGCGCAGTGGTGGTTTGACTGACCGGTCGGACGGTCCCCGCCCCCGTCTGCTTGGTCCTCATTGCCTTCCTTCACCGCTTCTGTCAATCAAACAAGATATGTCAATCAAATGCAACATGTCAATCAAAATGATGTGTCAATCAAATGCAACATGTCAATCAGGCAAGATATGTCAATTAAACAAGACATGTCAATCACTGAATCAAACATAGGCCATGTCAATCAAACAAACATAAATTATGTCAATCAGATTTTGTTTATGTCAGTCAAACATGGCTTATGTCAATCAAACATGGTTTTACATCAGTCTCTTACCGGAAAGCCAATCAAGCATAGGTTATGTCAATTAAACATGATATACAATTTTTTTCAATCAAACATGGGTCAAGTCATTCAAACACGGGTTATATCAATCAAGCATGATTTATGTCAATCAGACAGTTTACGTCCATCAGATGCAAATACTGTAAACCAAACATGGTGTGTGTCTATAAATTTTAATAAAAAATAATTTCATTCAATCAACAGTTTCTGTCTAATATTTTTGCTACATACTAGATGTCCATCGGTGCTTGCTGGAAAGTCAGGTACAAACATTTAACATTTTACTGATTGATCACCAAGGTTTGCTAAAGTGTTCTATTTTTAAGTTCCCTAAACTCCTCCAATGATCACAGAACATTTCACAAAACAGTTTCTCTTGGAAGTATCCAGCCAATGACAGCCATACAGGAATTATTCTGAGCACTCACTCCACTGCTATAAAAGTTTGACATATTATATGCTGCATTGTATTCATCCACGCTTACCGCAGGGACCAATTATTCTATCTTTCACATGTCAGTCAAAGCTGGTATCAGAGCAAGCAGATGCAGATAATTGTGTTTACACATACGTGGTTGTGTAAAACAGGCAGTGGCAATGCAAATGTTAAAACATGCCCTGCCTCGGTATATTAGACAGTAAAATCGTCACAAGATATTACACGTATCAGTCGACTGTTAGATGTAAACAAAGCACAGTTAAATTACCTATTTTACACACAGACCTCACGAGGTTATTACTTATTCCTGTTGTGTAAGGCAGAATGTAATGAAAGTGCCAGTTGTGACAAAGATCCATTGTTCAATTACTGTCTCTGAATATACTTATAATTTTTGGATGTCTTGCTGACCCAGTTCTATCAGGGGTGACGCCATGTTGTTTGCGTTAAATAGTTGTTGCCTTGAAATAAATTAAACAACACAATTTATCATGCAATGTATGAATACATTTAAATTATCAGACAGTCAGTCACGATATTAACTTGAAATAATTATTTTACGTTGTTACATATAACTTAAAATACAGCGTTCATGTTTTAAATAATTGGTCAATGACCTGTAATTGGTTTCCATCAGCATTGTATATTTGAAAACATTAATTACTAGATTGCAAACTTCTGCTGAAATGTCAACAGAACCTTTCATCAAACAATCTTGTTTGACAGTTCTCGCGTGGTGTCATTTAATTTCATATCCAGCATATTCCAAGACTTAACAATACCTTAAAATTATGTATGTAATGTTTTTTTTATAATTACGTTTGGTGCATTAATATTTTAAAGACAAATAACATCAATACTTGTCTGTGTTGTGGTCGACTGTTCCCTATATAGACTGAACATATTGTACAACGACATATAGACTGAACATATTGTACAACGACATATAAACTGAACATATTGTACGACATATAGACTGAACATGTTGTACAACGACACATAGACTGAACATGTTGTACAATGACATATAGACTGAACATATTGTACAACGACATACATACTGAACATGTTGTACAACGCTATCCTACAACCTAATGACCACACTGAAATGTAACGCAATCTTGCATGTGACTAAGACAAACACAATATCCATACTGCAATCAACCGTTTCATTAGATCAATTCCGCCAAATACGTCAGATTCAGCATCTACTAGAATGTCTTGACCCCAGAGTTCACCCAATGATTGTACTACCAGGAAGGCTAATAACAGCAGCAAACTCCCACAAGGCACCAGACTTCAAATGCACCGAATCATCCGCCAAACGTTTGCTCAAGCCTCAGTTGCCTCACTGATACACACCTACATCGAAGGGTCGTATGTAAGCCAGGTCAAACGCAAGGAAGCGAGGAGCACAGTGTTTGATCACAGAACCTGTGCCAAGATTCCTGTAGAGTTCCCGATATTTAAGGTCAAAACCACCCAAGACAGTGCACTCAGATTCATAGAGTCTAAAGTCTGTTTAATTATTAACGATCCCATCCCATCACTGACAATAAACCAAATGAGTAATCTTGATTCCTCGTTTCCAACAATGACATTTCAGTACACCATTGCCTGTTATAGTTTATTTTGTGGATACATAAGAACTAACTTTTCATATATTATGCAACATAAGCCATGCTTGATATTACTCTAATATGATGGGTGCTGTCTGTGACAGCTGTGAAATAAACATTTTAGAAGTACAGATATTTAAATGTAATGCCAGTAACACATAATAGTGTAAAGTTATGTTGTAAGTCATAGTAATGATGGTACATGTACGTACTATTCACACAGGGTGCAACCTAAGTCTGACGGTCTCATTTTCATCATAATTGGATTAAAATTTGATTAAAAAACTGTTTCATATCAAACAAGACATTAGTGCAGAAGTCACCAATCATACCTGTAGGCTTACTATTTTAGTTTTGAGCAGCGGCCATGCCATGCCATAATTAAACATCTGGTAGGCATTCATAAATTAATCCATTTCATCATGTTGGTTATCGGAGCGTGGGCAAACAATGCAGAAATCAATGTTTTGCCACCTGTATCATACTCATAGATAGGTCACTGGTTAATTCATATGCCAATATGTAGTTAGCGAACTACCTGGTAGGATAAATGTCCTAGCATGGGGTGAGGGTGGAATTAATAGTAGTTTCCGCAATAACATCTACTAGTATCTTCCATTATTACCAGTAAATGTCAGATATAATTATGCTAGTTCCAAACTGAATATGATTTGTCATTTCTACCATTGAACTACATCAGAGAAATACCACAGTTACTGGGACGATATTCCAATGATCAAACACTGAAATGTTGCCTGATTATATTTGGTAGTATTCCTGTTTAGCTACATAACTTCAAATAGCCATAGCAAATATGGAAAAGAGAACATAGCAAATGAGAAGACAAACTACCGGAATCTTCTTAATTCATTATTTTTAATTTGGTAACCAATTATTTATGTAAAAAAGTATACAAACATAATAACTGGCAAACATAATAATCACAGTGAACAACCACAGTGGGTCCCTGCACTAACCAAGACAAAAGTTGCCTTATGGTCCTTTGAAACCACGTTCCAAGAACTCATATGACAGGAAGCAGGTAATTACGACAACCCAGTATGTGAAGATTCAGACATGTGACACAACACGGGTCTCCTCTGTCGTAGCAGGACTGTGATTGTCTATGTCTCCATCAGACGATTAGCAGTTTTCAGTCCAACTTTCACAGATCAACAAAGGTGATGGCTGGGTGAGAGACAGGGTGGGGGACGTGCTGATGTCACAGTCAGTCAGTTAGCCCTGCTTCAGGGATTGAGCAGGATCAAAGTGTCAGCATAGCTATAATTGCAGCAAGCTTACGTGCATCAGCTGCGAGTGACTGGCAGTGTTCCACCAACGTCTTGCTTGCTCTTTGAATGACAGCTAAATAATTAATCAGTGGTCTGCCACATCAGATTTGTGTCATCACATATGCTTGTCTACTGACAGTCTGTTGACAATAACTCAAATGTGTGCGCATGAAGAATGCTAGAGAACGTACACATAGGCCCTATTATAGATTTTCATCTCAACTATAGTTTCAAGTCATGCAATGGTGAAGACAATTTTTCATCAATGATCTTGCATTTTTAAACTACTGAACCAGTGAAGGTATTAATTATGTGAATGTGTTGAACCAAAAGTTTAAAAAACTTTCAAACTATATGGAATATATTGTTCATGGCTCCAAGATTCCATTAGACAGTAAAAAATACAATGTTGTATATATTTAAACATTTGTTCCAAAGTTGTTGCTGTCTAACTTGCAAACTGTTGTCACTATTACCTTTCCAAGTGTTTAATTCAATGTCAACTTTACCATTTCCTCTACATCGTACGGAGTAGATTCGTAATCAAGTTGAACAACTAACAACCACAGCTGTGCACAGTCACCTAGCGAAATAACCACTCAACTTGTTCCGCGGTACAAAAACATAAACACATCTGCTTAAAAACCAGCTCATCTAATTAAGTAAACATCGCTGGAGAGAAGAACACTGTGATAAATACGGTACAAATTCCGTTGAGCAATCAAAACAGACAGCTAAGCAGGCGGGTGTAGGATTGGATTGGAGGTTTTGTATGATGGGGCTTGTGCAAGCAGTAAACAAGCTCTGGGTGGAAGCAGGGGGGTTAGCCAGACACCCATCTGCCAGTCCTTAAGAAATGCAGATGACTGGCCAAAGCGGGTCATTACAACCTATAAGACAGGTGGAACTTATAGGGCCAGCTGGCCACTAGATTAAGTAATAGTTCCAAGTGCAGGGCCCCAAGTTAATGAATATTATCGACAACTGGTAGTGAAACAAATTGAATGGATCAGTATTAATTAAATAAATGGCTCAAATGACACTGGTTTGTCATTGAAAAACTAAACTGACCAATGATGACTGTGATTGACCTGACTGGCCTCCATGCAAGCCGTCCGCATGCTAAAAGGCATACAGTACTTTTGATTAACTCACGACTGGCAAATAATGATTTCTGGCTAAGGACCCGGGTGGTAGGAACTGTGGCCTTGCTTGCTGGAAGGCAGCAACAAACCAAGTGACCTGGCAAACAGGAACAGAAGAGAAATAAATGGCAATGGACAGGCCAGGCAGCGGCAGTTATGTTGTGTCTGGCATCGCAACAATCACAGACGTTCACTCAAATTCTCCTGGGATGGGCATTATGCAAAGTGCCACAATATAAATCGGGTGTCGAGATAATTCCAAAACTCTACGTAGCGGGCGAGGTGATTGCTTCCACATAAATATGGTGGCCCGCAGACAAGATAATTACTTAACCGACTGATTTCATGGTGATTTCATTAGCTAGCAACACATTTTTGGCAAATGATTTGTCAAATTGGCAACAGGAAACAACTGTCAAGTGAAGCATTTCTGAATTTACATTTTTTAGTCAAAAGTTCAAACTAATCATCATTTAAAGTCCAAATTTAATTATGACATCAAGAACAGTAAGCAAATAGCAAAATCAAACCTGCCTATCTCTGGCGCATAACTGATCAGTTATCACTAACAAATAGCTGCCATTTATTGGTAGACCACTGGGATCTGTGCAAGAAATCAAGTAACCATGAGCTATGAAACCACAACACATTTAACTCTGTAAATAGTGGGTTAGTAGTGGGTCATGTGGAAAGCATTCAGCCATGTTGTAATCACTGTACAAAGGCTACATATTAATTTACATCTACCACTGTCTACAGTCAGGTACTTATGATACAGCCGAGTGAACTGGGGCAATGTGGAGTGAACATAATTGCACAAGCTTCAAAATGGCAGCAGGAGGGTTTGACCCTGGTCCGCTTGGTTGTGCCTGGTGTTCCAACCACTGTGCTTCAGAACCCTGGTCTGCTTGGTTGTGCCTGGTGTTCTAATCACTGTGCTATTGAAACCTGGTCCGCTTGGTTGCGGCGGGGGTGGGGTGGGGGTGTGGGTGTGGGGGGTTACTAACACACAGGGCAGCTGTCTCGTTGTCGTGCTTACATTTATCTGGGCGTTAAATGATATCCGGGTGACGTTTCTGCACGTTCACATGTCTATGGGAATATATTTAGCACCAGCTACGACTGTCGCCTTTCATTTATTCGAGCGTTATGTATGTTTATATATATATTTTTTATATATAATTATGTCTCTATATATATATATAATATATATATATATACATATACATAAATTATGAAATGTTTGCTTCCCACAGACATAAACAATTTCTGTTGTAAAACAGTTTCCGCTCCACGCACACGTCATGTGACTTATTATTATACTTGGTCTCAAATCTGAAACAGCAAATTACAATTATGTAACTATAAGGCTCGTGTTACGACAACAATCAAAATATATTTAACTACTGGATATTATTTATCACTACCTGATCTACTGGTGCCAAATATTATGCCTTACATATGCACATAAACATCACCCGGATAAAATTTAACATCCGGATAAACGTAAGCGCGACATCATATCTACACCAATGCACAATGTGAAATGATACAGGTCACATAAATCAGCCAGACCTGGCCGACTTGTGAACGCAACCCCCAAAACAGTAACACTGTGGCAGCCACAGACACATAAACTATTTCACTGCCGTTGAAACTCACTGAACATTCAGAGGAAGCTAAAAGGAATATCCGTGGAAGAAATTTGAAGGATTTCCGACAAAGAGTGATTGATGATGCCTTTTATGCAAGACTCTGTCACTGGGCATGCTAAAATATGGCAATACCTTATCTTATCTCAAGTGCAACTTTTGCCACAATGTCAGAACCGTTTGTCATTTAAACAAGACGTTTATGCAACATGATCTTTAAGAA
Organism: Escarpia spicata; assembly: GCA_963995525.1. Taxonomy (NCBI): domain Eukaryota; kingdom Metazoa; phylum Annelida; class Polychaeta; order Sabellida; family Siboglinidae; genus Escarpia; species Escarpia spicata. The sequence continues at coordinate 15,317,952 of OZ023208.1, read as the reverse complement.
ATATGGATGGAATATGTGGGTGTCTGCAACCAAGACTAATTCTGAGTCTTGAACGTATCTGTTTCAAGACCATCTTGTCCCTGGTGTCAGACATAGCAATCCTGATACAGGTAAAAAATTTAACAATTCTTGCTAATTCTGTCATGTATATCCTGTTCAAGTGTCTAATGTGTGTACCAAAATGGCAATCTATGTGAAACAAACATAATTATCCTGCATAAAATAAAGGAAAAGGAATGCTTCCCAGAGAAGTCGAGATGATGTTCGATTGATCAGGTCTGTCAGGCAGTCAAGTGTAAGGCACAGTGAGCCGACCTGATGACTGGCTATATAAGAACTTACCTTTTTTTAAAGAAAAACAATATAGAAATCAAGAAAAGAAGATGGAACTGGATTGAACAAAAAGTAAACCGAAACTGGGTCATCGAAAGGCAACCTACGAAGGAACAGTAGATAAGGAAAGACAACAATTGGGAAGAAAGACATAGACTGAAGCCAAACGAATGGTCTGAATACGATAAGATGAGGAGAAATGACATATATCACCCCAGTTCTACACCCTAAGTGAAGGATACCATCCAGCAGGGACACAAAAACAGACTTTCGTAACATCACCGAAACTCCTTCAGGCTACTATTTCCATGTCCTTCGCTAAAGCACTTTCACTAATCCTATCAGCAATTAATTAAATCAATTAATCCCATGTCCACTTGGAATTGCAGTGCTCATTTAATCGTAAATGATCTGTAATTCTACACTGCATTCTATGTCAACATTACAGCCACTCAGCACCCTGATCGACACTGTCACATGACACTCCCTTTATAAGTGCACCCCATTTACACCTGTAGGTCTTATCAGTTTATAAGTGCATTCCAAACAACATTGGTTCTTTACATCGATGGGGATAACCACGCAAAAGTATCACAAATTGTGCAAAAATACAAATAAGAAGAAATGTTATTCTACAAATGTCATGTGTATAGTTTATGGGCATCAAGAAAGGCTTCAGTCTTGGCATGTGGGTTTCCTCATGTTATTTCTTGTATTACCAACTGTTTAACTATTTATAGGTCATCCGCTATATTTACAAATGTAAAGAATTCTGTCACATGGCTCGGTCAAACGTCAGCTACAATTCTAAACTCTCTTTCAGTCCATTCTGTGAACCACCTACATGTACAGAAATATGGCTGCTAGAACGGGTTAACAGGTACGCATGAATGAGGCATACTGAACTCAATGAACTGACCGAGAGAGAAAGGGTTAAAATAGAGACCGTGCGTTCATTCCATTGATGATGCAAACACGCTTGACAATTTTAAATCATTACTCATACCTAATTACCATAATGATGCATTTCAAATATAGCAGGTTGGTCAATATTAGTTAATATTTTAATATTAAAATAGGTGTCGTACAACTAAATACTGCAAGATTAAATAAATATACGAATATAAATGCTTTAACTCTTAACATTCAATTGGTTGATCAACTAGACTAGCCGAGACATTTAATATTATGTCTCACTTTATCAATACAGTGACAACCACAATAGATTGAGACGGTCTAATATTAGACTAGACAGGCCTAGACAACATTCTGCGGCATATAACTTGAGTCTCATGCTTTATATACCGACACTTATAGGTTTCCGTAGAATACAGCCAATCACTACTCTAGCTAAGAGTAGAAACTGCTTCAAAAAAGACAGAAATATGATAGTTTGACTGGATACACAACTACCATAATCAACCCAACTTTTTGGGCAGAAAAATCAAAGTATACAATCCTCTCAGAGGAGTTGCACCAACAGACAAGATCATTCAGTTTCCATCTAATCTAGCTGTTTGTTTAGTAGGTGTTTGGTTTTACTTTGGCTATTTAAAAAATGTTTTGTGTGACTTTGAGTGTATGTGTCTATTTATATATATGTAACTGTTTTAGACCCTGTCTTAAAATATCAATTAGGCAGACGGAATGTTCTTTATAATTATGGGGGTCATCATAAAATTATAACACGTCAGTTTAAATACACTACATTCAACGAAGCAGTGATCCAACCCGTTTTGTTAGTATCGTTTGATGGATATTTCAACTACAACTAGGGAGGTAGTTACGCAAGAAATGGAATGCTTAAACAGAAGATATTGTCAATTACAGTACAACTTTAATGACTCGGGCTGTAACCTAATTATCATAACCTAGTTCTAATTATATTTCTGATAGTAAAAGATACAGCCATGTCACTGCTGTGAGATGGTTCCTTGCTATGAAACAAAACTATCAACTTCATCAGTTATAAAACACGGACTTCCAATTTCTTAAATTGTTTTCTGGAATATGCAAGTTCAACATAACATCAATGGATTTGTGTGCCATTTATATGAACTCACTAGCGGGGCTGGTGAGAGGGTATTTAAGGGTCTATGCTGCAGCTGAAGATGAATACATTCTGCCCCAATAACCCCCATTAGGCCATGGCAAACACAACAGAGGTGTCAGTTTGCATGTGGTATTAGCATCCTTACTCCTCTCATGTCCATGGCCCACTCAAAGGGAATCAGCAACCCAAGGTCACAAACAACCTACACACCAACACCACTGACCAACAGCCTTGACCAAGTGACATTAAAATAACTGATGTGTCCAAGTGTGGCCTTGACTAAACGATATTAAACTGACCATTACCAGGTGACATTATAAGAACCTGTACTGGGCTATCGGTCACTAGGAGGTAAGCATCACTCATGAATTAGGGAAGCACAAGAAAGAACAGACTTTATCCAACAGTTACCAATGTGCATACACATAAAATTATGTAACTTGCTCCACTGTAGAGGGTATAAAGTCCAAAAATTGCAAAAAGGAGCTTTGTACCTTTTTTGGATTCCACTAATCATAAGCTTTAAACTGATGCCTCAATTGTTGACATTGGGCGCAATGACCTTCAGGTTTTTGCCAATTAACGTACAGACATAGATGTATCTTCAGTAGTTTTTGATTTATTGCTGAAATTAAAGTAAACTTAAAAAGTGACCATTTAAGAAATTAGGTCATTTTGACTTAATATTGTTTTTCAATCTTAAAAGCATGTATTTTATTAGTTTGGATTGTTTGTCGAGGAATTAAACGGGACACTGAAAGACAAGATTAAAAAGTATGTATTTCTGCTAACATCACAGAATTGACTGGACATGACCTAGACAGGTATTTCTGGTTGCATTGCCTTCCTGTTGAAGTGAGGACAGCTCTTGGGGTCAGACCACAATTTACTTTCTCGCTTGCCGTTATATTATAATAATTACCATCACATAATGTTGCGTACTGCGAATCAGACTACCTTCTTGTAAAGTCATGGCTGACTCTATGGGTCAGACCACAATTTATTTTCTTGCTCACTGTTATATAATAATTACCATCACATAGTATTGCATATTATAAAACATGTCGTGTTTTTGTAAAGACATGGCTGACTCTAGGGATCAAACCACAATGCATTTTCTCACTGGCCGTTATATAATACTTATCAATACATATTTTTGTGTACTGTGAATTATTATCAATCGGAATACGGACGTTTCTTTATTGATGTGCGGCACCAGAAAAAGATACAGAGTACAAATGAATACAATGGACAATCACTTCACAGACAGCACAATGTCATTCTGTCACAAGACATCGCATCGACAGTCTGACGCTGTGACATGTCGGCACAATTAGATGCGCTGACATTTCGACACACTGAGAACTTGGCGCAGACATTCCCACCAACACAAAAGATTTCTCACAGTGGAATTAATGGGCACAAACTGCAGGCACCACTTAACAACCGACTTCAAAAGGTTGGTGTAATTTAACACTGATCTACGCCTGAGTTAATTATATATTTCCTTCAAGGGATCCACTTTTTGGGGAGAGTTTAAGTTTTCTGTTTTGAAAATGAGCTCTTGTAGCCACAATAAGAGGACTGGATACACATAGACGATGGAATAAACTCATAAAGATGCACAAAACAGGTGCGGGTTGAGAACTCTTGTTAATGGTATAACTATTGAACATTTCAATTGAATTTCAACTACATGACAATTCCATTTGATTAGGTTGTATACTCCACTAGTTTATCCAGGCTTTGTGGTTGCTCCCCCTTGTCAACTTGAGCATAGCCTTCATGAAAGTTTACTCTAGAGTTTTATGAGCGTTTACATAGCAAGAGACACTGCAACAGTATGCCTGCTGCATCTAGTGATTAAACTAGACTTTCTTTCACTGCTTTGAAGCTAGTTCTGCCAAGTGCCAAGTTGCCAACTACCCTTTTCAAGTAAGCCTATGGGTTTAGCGACTGCCTCCATGGTGCACACAATTGAGCCTAAACTACAACAGATGTAAAAATATCCTGATGTATTTGTACTTGAGCCAATAATTAACTGTCCACCAAGCAGCAGTAGAGCAATGTGGTTTAATTAGACTGTAATATAATCCACCAAGTTATGTGGCATTGACTAATACTTTTGTTTTTCATTCCAGTATGGTATTTAAATATAAAATGGAAAATATATCCTCTTCTTCTTCTGAATAATGTGGTAGCCCCGACTTCCCACGGGTTTATTTTTGTGAGCATGCATGATGCGTTGCCGGCTTTTCGAAATATAATTAAAAACCATGTAAATGATGAATAAAAATGTGGCTAAAAACATTTCACTGTCCTTAAATATTATGTGGCGTGGACAGTGGGATTAGTTTGCTGCCCAGCCTCCCAGCTGCTGCTTGAAAGCTACCAGTGAAGTGGTGGTGTCTGGTGTGTCTGGTGGGGTGGTGTTCCAGAGATGTGCAGTTGAAGGGAAAAATGAGTGGAGGTATGTGTCAGTCTTGGCGTATGGAATCGTGAGTTTGTAATTATGTCCTCTGGTTGTATACAAGCGTGGCTGATGTATTTCAGTGGGAGTGTGATGTCGACAAGGCCAATTATGACTTTGTACATCATACAGACCTTGTCGATATTTCTTCTGGTTTCAAGCTTTGGATGGAAGCTCAAGTCTGGCAACGAGATCAGAGGCACTTGTCGTTGTTCTAAAATCATGAAAGATCTGCCTGGCGACTCTCCTTTGGACCATCTCAATGTGAGACTTGAGCTTCATCTGATGGGGGTCCTAAACTACTGATGCATATTCCAGTATTGGAGGGGCTAGACTTTTGAAGCAATGTGAATGAATGGTGGCTGGACATCCTTTGATGTTTCTATAGATGAAGGCGCTTGTCTTATTCACCTTTGCTGTGGTGACCTTTATGTGTTTCCCCCAGTGGAAATGTTCATTACTCTTGACCCCGAGGTACTTTACGCTGGTTTCTTGTTTGAGTGTCTGACCATGTAGGGAGTAGTTGTACTTAATCGGTTTTCTTGTTTTGTGACTGTCATCACCTGGCACTTATCCAGGTTGAATTGCATTTGCCATTTCTCTTCCCATAACTCCAGAGAGTCCAGGTCTTGTTGGAGTCTTTTGCTGTCATTGGTGTTTTTATGGGAGAATACAGGATGGTATCATCTGCATAGTCTCATTTTGTTTTCGATATTATCACCGATGTCATTTATATATATCAGGAAGAGTGTTGGGCCAAGGACAGATCCCTGGGGTACTCCAGAGATAGTGTGACCTATTGATGACGGTTCTATCCTTAGTCAATGTAGTTAGTAGATTGTACTAAATATGGTATATACTATATAGATATATTTTGTTGTAAATATTTATGATTTTTTATACTTTATAATACTTCCTTCCGTAATGATGATGGTGATGAAAGTACTTGACATTCTCAATATGCTTTTAAATACTTTGGGCATATCAATAAATGGCAAGTTCAATTAGTTTATTCACCTGTCTTGTTTAACTTCTTGAGACTGTCAGTCAAGCAACTGTACTTATTGTATTTATGCATAATGTGGGTTTCCTCATGTTATTTCTTGTATTACCAACTGTTTAACTATTTATAGGTCATCCGCTATATTTACAAATGTAAAGAATTCTGTCACATGGCTCGGTCAAACGTCAGCTACAATTCTAAACTCTCTTTCAGTCCATTCTGTGAACCACCTACATGTACAGAAATATGGCTGCTAGAATGGGTTAACAGGTACGCATGAATGAGGCATACTGAACTCAATGAATTGACCGAGAGAGAAAGGGTTAAAATAGAGACCGTGCGTTCATTCCATTGATGATGCAAGCATGCTTGACAATTTTAAATCATTACTCATACCTAATTACCATAATGATGCATTTCAAATATAGCAGGTTGGTCAATATAAGTTAATATTTTAATATTAAAATAGGTGTCGTACAACTAAATACTGTATATTGATTTTTTATACTTTATAATACTTCCTTCCGTAATGATGATGGTGATGAAAGTACTTGACATTCTCAATATGCTTTTAAATACTTTGGGCATATCAATAAATGGCAAGTTCAATTAGTTTATTCACCTGTCTTGTTTAACTTCTTGAGACTGTCAGTCAAGCAACTGTACTTATTGTATTTATGCATACTGTGCATTATACCATAAAATGTTCCGATAAAAAATGTAATAGTAAAAGTAATAGTAATTGATTCAAATGTAATAGTAATAGGAAGAATTCAGCATGTAATAGTAATAGGAAGGAAACAACGTAATAGTAATATATTACATTGCAATGCAATTGACCCCAGGCCTGACTAGAACTGCCACGTGTCCAGGGAATCATCATGAGAAAATGGCTAAGGCACTTGACGGTACTGACCAGAACGTGATGAAATAATAACTTGACAAGTGAGATTCCGGACGGGTCAGCAGGATCAATAGGAAGTATTGACCAGTCCAGTGTAACATCAGTGCAGTAAGTGACCACACTGGCTGCAGCTAGTATTGTACAGACACAGCTGTTACCTGACTTTCATTTACCAAAGCCTTTTATCTGCTGCCATAACAATAATGTCACAAAATGTCCAATCGCTACCTTGGAGCGGTACCAAAGTCACAAAAGGCTATTAATTATTCTCTGAAGGGCAATCCAAACGGGCAAGACATATTAAAAGGCATTTCACAAACTACTGATGGTAGCACTCAAGGGAAATGATCCAGATGTTCTGAGCACTAAAAGAAACTAACACAGATATTGAGATACTGGTAGTGAAGAGTAGGGTAAATTGGTAAAATTACCATAAAATGCAACACTCTTGAACATAAACTTTACTTTAAATGTACGATAATACTTAAAGTTAACAACAGTTGGTTTAATAATTATTTAATGGCTTTGCCAGAGGCAATAACCTACAGCGTGAACCAGTGACATTCTGGAGGATAATCTCACTGGACCGTCTATCATTCTATGCCAATCGACAGGGTAGTTGATGCGGCCATAATTACAATGAACGTTTCTCTGCGCTTTCTTTTATTGGTGTACTATGCTTCTTGATTGTGGACTTGTTCTTGAAAGATTTTCATTGCCAAGGGAGCCAGAGCTGAAATCACCATTCCTGGAAATCACATCCCTGATCTTAAATAAGGTTAACTGAATGTTTCCGGACTGGAAGAGGAACAAGAGATCACATTTTCAACCTGAAGATGTTAATTCAGAAATGCAGAGAATTCAACCGTGACCTTAGTTTGTTTCATAGATTATTCAAAAGCTTTTGATAATGTTAGTCATCAACAACTCTGGAAAACCTTGATACACATGGGATTCGACCAGAAAGTTACATCACTTGCCCAAAATTTATATGTTGGACAGCAGTCTGCAGTGAGATTAGAGTGTGGTACCACAGATTGGTTCCCAGTCGGCAAGGGAGTGAGACAGGGGTGCATTTTGTCCCCCCACCTATTCAGTCTATACACAAGACAATATCATGAGAGAAGTCGAGACTGACACGAGAAGCAAGTTTTGTAATGGACTGAAAGTGAATGGACAGGAGATATATGAATTGAGATATGCTGATGACACAGCGTTAATATCCGATACAAAAGAAGGATTGGATAAACTGATAACTACTGTTAAAGAGCACAGCGAGATGAAAGGATTGAAACTAAACGTAAAAAAGACTAAGATTATGGATGTGAAGGGATATCGAGAACCATCAGAAGTCACAGTAGATGGCGTGGAAATAGAATAAGTGGAAAGTTTTGAATATCTGGGGTCACTGATAGAAGCGGATGGAGATGAGACGAAAGAGATCAAGCGGAAGTTGGCAATGGCAAGTAAAAAGTTGACGGAGATGAAGAAGCTGTGGAAAGCAACGAACAAAGATATGAAACTACGAATTCTCCGAATCTGTATATTTCCAACGGCTACGTATGGATGCGAAACCTGGACTCTTAATAAGAACATTACTAAACATATAAATGCATTTGGAAACAAGTGTTATAGAAAGATATTACGAGTTTCGTGGACTGAACATAGAACTAACGAATCCATCGCAGATGAGCTTGGTGTTATACCCGGGACTTTATTGAACTTTGTAAAGAAACAGAAACTAAGTTATTTCGGCCATGTGAAATGGCATCAGTCTGTAGAGAGACTAATAATGGAAGGAAAAGTGGAAGGCAGCAGAAGCAGAGGAAGACCTAGGAGACAATGGGGGAAGGACATAGAGGAATGGATGGGAGCAGATGTCTGGCGAGTGGGGAGACTGGCAAACGAAAGAGCTGTCTATAGACAATCCATCAAGGCTGCAACGTCTGGAAATGGATAAGCAAACCCAAGAAGACTGAATGTACTCATTTTCAGACCACCCTCCTCTGAATTAGTACTTTGAAATGTTAATAATTTTCCAGACTGACAGACACGTGTAGACGTGTACGAAATGTTCAATGTTGTGACATCGGACATTCTTACGACACATAATACCACTCTCGTAATATTGTTTACAAACATATCACTATGTTTATGAAAATCATATCTGTCCACCATTTTTTTAATTAGTGCAATAACACTGACCCTCCCTCATTTGTATGATTTGTTTTAATCATTACTAATGGACCTACCTTTACTTTATGATTGATAAAACTAGGTAAATGTAGACTACTGTAAACGACCCCTTATGCAAAACTACTTTACAAAAGGTAATGTAAAAGGTATGCTGCGGGCACACACACGCACGCACGCACGCACGCACGCACGCACGCACGCACGCACGCACGCACGCACACACACACACCATTGCTTTGTGTGACCCTCTGCTGACCCAGATTGTACTGAGCACCTGCACCAGTAGAGATGTGTAATGAATATTAATGTATCATATCACTGTGGGTTGTTGAGCACTACCTGCCTGGATCTTACTGTCTAGTGTGGTCTCGCAGTCAGAACACAATACCTTCTGCGGCGGAGGTATCTACCCAAGGGTGTTCCTCTCACACTAGTTGTTTTTACTCGGCACGTGTTGTTCGTTTCAAGTGAACTCACACAGGCACATTGCCAATCGACAACGGTGTGTGACATCACAGACTGCTGCCAGTCGGAGTTTTGAACTCACTGACCAATCAGAATGCAGTTGCTATAGTGATGGATGCCGATACAATGGAAATTGTCGGCATGGATTATAGTTGCAAGGACACCCATGTACTAGAAATGTTCACTATGATTAGTAGAACTTTAGTTCTAGTAATGTTGAAAGAATCTCAGATCCTAATCCAATACAACGGAAGTGTTTACATCATTGGTAATAGTTAATAATAATAAGAGCACTTTTAGACCGCCATGGCTCCAGGTGACCTTGTTCAAAGGCGCTGAGACAAAGAGAGAGTTAAAAGAGTCAAGATTATAAAACATAGCACCAAAAGTCCAATCAAATTATCATTAAGAAGTCCAATCCAGCAACAACATTCAACGAGTGTGATAGTTCAAGAATAATAGACTCATACAAGTGAGTTTTACGCAGCTCATGAGGAAGACTGATCCAAAGATGAGGAGCAATGATGCGGATGGAATGATCACCATAATGGTGATGTGCACTGTGGACTGTCAGTGAGTCTCATGAGCATCGCAACGTTCTGCTGGGCTGGTAGAACTGGAGCAGGTCTGCGATGCAGCTTGGCTTATGATACAAGGACACCTGTATTAAAGTAAAGGTAAGTTCTTATACAGCGCAGTATCCAGCCCTTACGACTGCTCCAAGCACTTTACACTTTACTCCCTGGCAGACCTGTTCAATCGAACACCATCTCGACTTCTCTGGGAAGCAATCAGCCACGCTGCAATTAATGCGCGAAGACTATTTGTACACAAATATCCACCACTGTCTATAGCCAGGTATTCATTCATTCAGCCGAGTGAACTGAAGCAACGTAGAGTAAACGAACTTGCCCAAGGTTCATCACAGCCGCACAGGATTCGAACCCGGGTTCTCTCTGCCGAGAGTCCGAACCTCTTACCACAGTGCTACTGCACTCCACAAGAAGAGCCCACTTTGAGGTCGTGTACTGCACCTGTAATTAGTATAACTTTGTGAACTGGTAGCAATTCAAGAGCCTTATTCCTTATGTTATAACCATGCTTCTTGTGCCTGACCTTCTTCGATACCTGTGGACGACACTCAACCGCATCAGATAGGACATCTGATGCAGAAATTGTACATTACCAGCAAACCATTGCTACATATTCACCTTCAATGAAAGAATCTTGGAAGTTCACTCAACTTCCCGAAAAAGTAATTATCTATGACTTTCACAGGAATCCTTGGTTTTGAACCTTATGCAAATGACCATCTGATACGATTAATAATAATGATTAGTATATATAAAGACCAGTGGGCTCATCCAAAGTTAATCTGCCATAAAGAGGTCTCATGAAAAACAGAAATTGCAATTGAATTATCTTGCATTGTGTTATCTTGCCAGTTGCACCGGAAACACTGCGCTATGGTATGGCAACTACTGTGAAAAAAGACATCGGGTTGAGTGAAATTAATTTGTTAGTCTGCATCACTATGATGGAACTGTACCAGGAAAAGTTAACATCTGACAAGTGACCGTGTTGCCATGGTTACTACTGGGTAGTTGTTATGTACAGTAGTTTCAGGAAAAAAAATTTGTATGGCCCTGATTCTGTCTACAGTGACCCAGAATTGAATGACAGCTTCAAAGTTTGTGGAACCCACAAGTTTTCACAAAGTGGACAAAATGATCATGCACGGGCCTGTGCAAACTAGATCTATGGGAGTAACACATCTGACTATATAAGTTATAGGACCTGGTTTAACGTTTTCACAGAATCTACTTCAATCCTTACTGTGGATACAGTGACTATCTGCACAACATTAATGACAACACCACAAACACAACATGTTAAGTAATTTAAAGGTCAGTTTTTAGGTCACATGTAGGAGAGAACGTCATAAAGCAAAAGGTAGCCCAAACCCAGCAGCTAGTCATAGAGGGGATGGAACCAGGAAGAAAGAAAGGGATCCGCCCATCTTCCCCTATGCCCACAGAACTCATGCAATACATACCTTTGGAGAGGCAGGCCGAGCCCATGGTAGTCAACTACACTCGCCTGGAGCTACATAGGGCCCAGAGCTTAACTGGGAAACAACCCTGGTTAGCCATGTCCAGCAGGCAGTCCTTTTGAACCAGCTGACCTCAATGAGCTAGTAGCTTTAGCCTCAGTCGGGCAATCTTACCACCACCGACCTCTCACCATATACCAGCACCGATTCAATATAATACACGTATATATGTATATCCACGCATATACTCCACTGTTTGCCGCAGAAACGGGGCGGTTACATCCTGACACTGACATGTAAACTGCCACAGGAATCACTCGTCCAATGCCTGGGATACCTCCCCAGCTTGTGGTGAGAGCAATCAGAAAACAGAGCGCCTTTTTTCTGTGTCACTCGCACGGTTCATTGTGTGATGGCCGAGGGGTGGTGGGTAGTGCAGGCTGAATGCAGCAGTGATGTCACTGAGGACACTGTGAATCCATACACCAGTCCTTATTGTGCTAAACCGCCAGGCAATATGTTTGCCTTCCAGTCTTCTCCGTTCATCAACAATTAAATACTTGATTGGTAAACCATTACTGCACTAAATCTTCAGTCTACCGGCTGTTACCGAACAAAGGATTTATGCACGATAAACCTGCAATAAGAATCCGGCGGAAATGTTTTTGTTTAAAAAGTGAATCTATTAGCTCACATGTTGGTTATAGTTACATGTTTACTGTACCATGTGTGTACTTCTAGTATTTTAGTAGAACAATTTACAAGGGAAATGCATGTAATTTTTTACAATTTGTTGTTATTGTCATAGTTGCTACAATTTTAAGTTTTCGTGATTAGATCCAATTTGGAGAAAATGCCTAGAATGGGTGAAACTAAATTACAAATTTACATTGCGTACTGCGAAGAAACCAGGTGAATGGCGAAACTGCACAAACAAAGAGAACTTCATCAGTTTTGGGACATTGGACACATTATGCAGAGGAATAACCGCAATAGCCACATATTGCAGCAATGTGAATATGAATGGACCATGTTTGCCGTCCTATTCGGGCCCGGGGTCATTCACACTTAGGCAACTCTACCAACAAAACACCATGCATGAATATCAAGACTTAATAGTGCGTTCACTCTATTCAAATGGCCGTCATTCAGATTGCATTCCTGGAGATACCTAGTGTTGCAGAGAGGTACCCAGATTGTGGTGATGTATTTACAAAATCACTAAGTCGCCATGTATCCTGTTGGCTATCTGTGGGAAGATACAACCTGACAAAGATGTGACAATGTAAGTGGATACTGTGCGAGGAGGTCAGTGTTGTCAACTAGACACCAGTAAATAATGCTAAAAAGTGCAGGACAAACTGTGCATGTGAACAACTTAGTCAACCATATGTATGTATCCATTGAGACAGACGGACGTCCAGATGGATGGACACAGGATGACAGACTGGAGACAGAGGACTGTGCCAAGACAGACAAGTACCAGATAAACAAACAATGACTCACAGATTGGTAGAAAATATCTTACTTAACGTTGAACCTAACACATCTCCATTATTGCCGATAACGATTACTCAACACTCGCGTTACAGAAATGCGATGTTTTTATCTTTTTATATGCAGAAATCGAATTCGACTAATGCATAGGAGCTTATATTACTTACTTACACATTTCGTAGAGAGCTTACCACATCAGTTTCGAATGATGCTGCCTTGTGCCCATCTTAACGTGTTTTGTTCTAAATAAACGACAGTAGTGCTATTGACGCATTAAATCAGATGTGGCCTCTCAAGGAATTCGGTGGCTCTTCTACACACAAGGAATGTCCTCCAGTAGTCTGTATAACCTAATTCCAGGGAAGTTGCTATGGATGCCTCTAGGGAATCTCTCCATCTGACACAGACTGATCCAGTTTATCCAGGATCTGTGAATGTCTGCCTCATCAGGCCTCACACACAGCTGAGGCAGTCTGGAGGATATAGATTGCATTCTGAACAATTGCAGAGAAACTAACTCATATATAAATAAAATCTTAAATCATTCAATGTTTTTATCTTTGTAATACATCAAGCAAGTTTGCTAAAAATCACTTATATCTAGTGCTGCTAAGCCCATGTTTTGCACACCTCTTCCAAACCTATAGCATTGATGGATTAAAATTTAAATAACTGCATTGAATGAAATTATTGAAAGCAGCTAAAGAGACACTACTTTCTGCTATACATCGGAAATAATAATCTGGGGCCGAGTCCTGATATTACATACTGAACTAATTTCAAATAGACAGTTCTCATAGTAAAAGTCAAGGTAACACATCAATACTTTGTGAGATGCTCCTAAGCTAGACACTCACAACATATGCAGTGGATTGGAAGTGAGGAGTTCTTTTATTGGCTGCCACTAACAAGGCTTAATAAAATCTGCACTGGCGACTTGTATTGGGCGTTTCGCAGACAACGGTGAGGTCATAAATGAAGGTGCAGGAATGGTGTGCAGTGTATCAAATAGACATGCTTCCGATCATCCCAAATTCAAACTGGTGCTTCATCTCACATGAACAATACACGCAGCACTTTATAAGCTGAGAATCATCATGCGTATGTATATATATGTATATATATATACATACATATATACATGTATGGGCAGCGGCGGTGGTGTTAAAAAGCCAGGATGTTCCCATGCAAAGGGCGGTGGCGGAAAACAAAAGCGTTAATAACAACGAGCAAGTTGTTATTGAGCAAGCGTTAATAACAACGAGGAAGTTGTTATTTACCAAGCTGTGTTTGTGGTGACGGTGAGGCAATGCTGTCGTCTGGATCTCTGAGGACACCCCGTTGTATGAGTTCCTCTCGTGTTGTGCGTAGTGATATCTTTCGCTCAAGATCTGCAATGGGGCAGCATGCACTACGTTTCTCTCACACAGATTGCTAATATCGTTCCATGTGGACATTTCTTCTCAAAACACAAGGATAAATGTTTCTCAAAGTACAGCTTGTGTTAAATTGGGGAATTAAAACCTTAAAAATTAAAAGCTAATGTGTTTGGATGGTGTGGTGCATTAGTTTTTTTATATATTTAAATAACCTCACCATTAAAAGGAAAATTCTATTGGTAATTTTGTTTACTTTAACTTCAACATAACATTTATTTTAAAATGAAGTTAGTTTTGTGAGTACAGTACTAAAACAGTATTGTTACAAATACAAACATTTAAAAACTACATGCAACAAAGAAAAACTATGGGAGAAGTCTGTTACGGATGATCTCCATGTAACAACCAGACATACACTGGCTCAAAAAGACGTGCAAACATGCACACACACACACACACACACACACACACGCACGCACTCACCGACTGCCTTCTTCTGTATGTTCTCACTTGGCTTCTTTCGTCGCTTCCATTTCCATGGTTTGAAGAGTCGGCCAAGCGCGGCGAACTTGCTCGTCTTGCGTTCTGTCGTTGGAGTTGATGTCTGCGTCGGTATCTTCTCCTGCTCACAGATGGAGCTGTGAACCTTCATGTCCTCCGTCACTGCACTGCCATTCTGCTCATTGTCTGCAGCAAAGAAACCCTGGTGTGAGTGTGACTAACACATAGTTGTCATGATGTACTCCAGGGTGCAGCACTGTAGCATTGATTGACCAGAAAGAGGAGCATAGCATCATGACTTCAACTCAACATTCCATTGTAAGGTGCCCCTCTGGTGATCTTAATTAGTTGGACAACTGATAGATCAATCTTCAATAGGTAGCAATATAATGATTATTGATTTACATAGACAGACAGGATACACATCTACAAATAAAAAATGTTGGACTCCCAATAAGCCAACGGCTTCCTTGTCCACTTTCCATCTGGAATTAATTCTCTGGGTGGTAATGTTGTTAAATCTGGTTAAATATTATGATGAAATTCATAAATAAATCAGTCATTACAAAGTAGGGTAGTTGAGATCTGGATCATGTGCAGGGTTATGGAGGTATACTGCAGTCAATGACCTGGTTTCACAAACCAAACCAACCCCACATGACAGCAAGACAACGAGGTGGCCAAAAACCCTTTACAAGCAAGTCTTCCAGATTTACTATGCATGAACAGAACATCACTAGCCACAAGCACACATATATAGTGGCAGTTGTTTTGGAACAAACTTGAGAATAAATGGCTTTGTCTTCAGCAATTCCTACATCTATTTAGCGCAAACCATGAAAACTGTTCCCACAACAAGAACTACAAACTGACTACTTCAAAGGTAACTACACCCTAAAACACTCAAGGTCGGTCACCAAGTAAATCATCACCATTAGCATGTGGTTATTCCACCTGTCAAAACTGTTATTCTGTGCTAACTACACCAACAAAAGGCCCAGTTTTGCAAACAAGAGATTGTTGACCACCAAAATGAAGACACTTGCTCAGCCTGACTGTCCCCTGCACCATGACATCAATGTGACAAGGCCCAACTGGACACTCACTGGTCAAGCCTCAGTATTGGTTATTGTCTGGCCAACAAAGGCCCAGCAATAAATCAAGGCTTGGCCTTCTCTGGTCACCAGTTTCTATGGGATCCAGGGCAGATCTCAAAACCTCTTCAAAGGCAGTGCAGCCACATATATCAGAATCTTGACAATGCGACTTTGGAATCTCAGAACCTTTTTGGTTCCTCAACCAGTGTTAATGTGAGCTGCTAACTGATGTCATGTGACCATGTTTATTGGTTTGTATTGGAATTAAACCTTGTGTACATACATTATTTGAAATGTTACTAGACGATACAATTATTTGTAGTTGATCAATTGTATTTGATATTTAAAAATGGAGATTTTAGTATTTTAATAAAAAATGCAACACAACATTTTATTTGATCAACAAACATTTGACCTCTGCTCTGGTTCAGTGCTATTTTCCCATACAATGACACTTTGTGATTGCGTATGAGCCATATGAGGTGGGCAGGCCACTTGGCAAGGATGGACGCAGCAAACTTGCAAAGAGAGCAGAGGTGGAACAACACCAAGCCAAGGACGCAGGAGAAGGGGAAGGCCACGGCTGAGATGGGAGGACTGCGTCAGGAGGGACACGAGATGGTGAAGATGAAAGATGGAGAGGAGGTGCTGACAGGAAGCTATGGAGAGAACGAACATGATGAGTGATTCAACAATACTGTAACTGACCCCATCCCTGTACAGGGACAAGGAGAAGAACAAGAAACTGACCAGGTCACATGTAGAAATCAGTACACCATTTCATTGTTTGCCAACATCAAGGTCAACTCAATCTTGAATATGACATTCATCATTTGAGATCAATATAGAGACTTTTCAACACTACTGCTGAAAAGCACAGCACTGCTTTTGTGCTTACAAACATACTCTGGTGACGTGATCAAAGGGAGTTTTTGTTTCAAGCTAGAATGAAACATATCCTGTTGCCAGTCTGTCTCAAACATACACTGTTGCCAGTCTGTCTCAAACATACACTGTTGCCAGTCTGTCTCAAACATACACTGTTGCCAGTCTGTCTCAAACATACACTGTTGCCGGTCTGTCTCAAACATACCCTGTTGCCGGTCTGTCTCAAACATACACTGTTGCCGGTCTGTCTCAAACATACACTGTTGCCGGTCTGTCTCAAACATACACTGTTGCCGGTCTGTCTCAAACATACACTGTTGCCGGTCTGTCTCAAACATACACTGTTGCCGGTCTGTCTCAAACATACACTGTTGCCGGTCTGTCTCAAACATACACTGTTGCCGGTCTGTCTCAAACATACACTGTTGCCGGTCTGTCTCAAACATACACTGTTGCCGGTCTGTCTCAAACATACACTGTTGCCGGTCTGTCTCAAACATACACTGTTGCCGGTCTGTCTCAAACATACACTGTTGCCGGTCTGTCTCAAACATACACTGTTGCCGGTCTGTCTCAAACATACACTGTTGCCGGTCTGTCTCAAACATACACTGTTGCCGGTCTGTCTCAAACATACACTGTTGCCGGTCTGTCTCAAACATACACTGTTGCCGGTCTGTCTCAAACATACACTGTTGCCGGTCTGTCTCAAAGATACACTGTTGCCGGTCTGTCTCAAACATACACTGTTGCCGGTCTGTCTCAAACATACACTGTTGCCGGTCTGTCTCAAACATACACTGTTGCCGGTCTGTCTCAAACATACACTGTTGCCGGTCTGTCTCAAACATACACTGTTGCCGGTCTGTCTCAAACATACACTGTTGCCGGTCTGTCTCAAACATACACTGTTGCCGGTCTGTCTCAAACATACACTGTTGCCGGTCTGTCTCAAAGATACACTGTTGCCGGTCTGTCTCAAACATACACTGTTGCCGGTCTGTCTCAAACATACACTGTTGCCGGTCTGTCTCAAACATACACTGTTGCCGGTCTGTCTCAAAGATACACTGTTGCCGGTCTGTCTCAAAGATACACTGTTGCCGGTCTGTCTCAAACATACACTGTTGCCGGTCTGTCTCAAACATACACTGTTGCCGGTCTGTCTCAAACATACCCTGTTGCCGGTCTGTCTCAAACATACACTGTTGCCGGTCTGTCTCAAACATACACTGTTGCCGGTCTGTCTCAAACATACACTGTTGCCGGTCTGTCTCAAACATATCCTGTTGCCGGTCTGTCTCAAACATATATTACATCTTCTTCCAACTGACTGTTGTTATTTTGGAATACGATCCCAGCTCAGTGAGTCAACAACAGGTTTTTTCCATTTTCCTGCATGCTTTTTTACTTCCCCTGGCATAGACACCAGATTGAAGGGACCAACAGCTTAGTCTCTTCTGAAAGACACTAGTAACAGGATGAACAAATTGCCCAAGTTTCGACATGGCCGGTACCAGTACCGAACCACTGAACGGTCGGCACCAGGATTCGAACCCTGGTTCCTCCATCCAACAATCCAGCTCGACCAGTGCACCCCACCTGTTGTTACTGATGTCACAGCAGGTCAATACAAGCTTGTCTATGAACTGCCTATATCAGATAGTTGCCAGTCTTTTTGGGGAATCACTTATGTAAATAGCGCAGGAAAGTTCACGTTGTACTCATGTTCTTCAGACTGTTCAAGTGCTTCACACTTCACACCTAGCTGACTTTTTAACTGCTATAACACATCAACTTCTTCAGGAAGTATTCAGCCACACTGTAAGTTGCCAAGGCTTCAAACTGACAGCAAGAGGATTTCAACCCTGGTCTTCTAGGTTGTGTGCAATGTTCACACCAGTGTTCCACCCCCTCACACATTGTCTGTATGCTAATAACCCACCAGATAACTCCAAAACACCCACACCAGTTCCACCCAAGCGTGTACCCTGAATCCACTGGTCTCTGTGGGCTGTCCATTCACACTTGAGTGCACCAAGGGAGTGTGTATTGGGGGTAACACAAAATGTATTCAACACTAGCCATTATTCACTAGGTGTGACATCTAACTTCTGACATTTCACCCCTCAGGCAGTGACACCCTACAGCCTGGCAGTGAAGCTCCACCCCATTGTGACAACATTAGTTGGCAGACAGATCAGTTGGAGGAGGAGTGTTCACTAGTCTGGCAAGTATTCAGTGACAACTGAGATCTGAGATGGGAAGACTGTGTGAGGAGGGACATAAGACAGAGCGGGTGAGGATGAAAGATGGGGAGAGGAGGCTGCTGACAGGAAGCTATGGAGAGAATGAACAGGACGAGGGGTTCAACAATACCATACCTGACCTCACCCATGTAGAGGGAACAATGAGGAAGAACAGGACGAGGAGTTCAACAATACCATACCTGACCTCACCCGTGTAGAGGGAACAAGGAGGAAGAACAGGACGAGGGGTTCAATAATACCATACCTGACCTCACCCCTGTACAGGGAACAAGGAGGACGAACACAACTGATAGTGTATTGAATTACATTTTATTCAACATAGACATATATATATATATATATATATATATATATATATATATATATATATATAAGATGCAGCCATTCATGTCACAATTGAACCAAACATCTCTATGCTGTGAATACCTAAAAACGCTATACTATAAATTTACAAATAAGTTGAAAGGAAATGCATGAAGTTATAAAAAACTTATATTTTGCATTTCCTGTTAATACTTTACCATCTTGTTTCTTATAATCAATAAACACAATAGATAAATTTAGTTTAGCAAAATTTTCCTGTAAGTTGCGTTTTTCAATCATACATCAACCAATATTTTTTTGAGTACAATGTATATGGATACACCACATAACATATAAATAATGGGGTCCCCAAAGACTAGTAACAGCTATTTCCAACATGTACAGGTTCACACGTGCCAAAGTACAATCACTGGATGGAGAAACTGAGCTGTTTGATATCACGGTGGGAGTGCTGCAGGGAGACACGCTGACGCCATACGTCTTTGTGATAGTCCTTCACTATGCACTGTGTTGAGCTATCGACCTTAAACATGAACACCATATCGGTGTAGTCGATCATATCATATACACACAAAGTTTTAAAGTACAGAAAAATTGGTCTTGAGTGTGACAAGTCCCGTCATGTTTACACATTCGTACAGCCTTTTTTTGGAGCACACGGAGAGGTTGTATTGGGATCTTATAAGTACTTCCCCAGACTTCACAACAGTAGTTCAGGTATGGCATGATAAGAGTGCAGTACAAAGCATATAACCCATTGCTATTCAACAGGTCCTTAACTCTATTCACGGCAGACACATTCTTAGCAATTTTATTTTTTATCCTCTTAACGTAGTCAGTCCAATTCAATTGGTAGTCAATGTGAACACCAAGGAATTTTGTAATAATATATTATATACTCTTTCAATATTAATATCATTTATGCTAACTGTTGGATTGTTGACAATCTTCTTCTTACTTATTACCATAAAATGTGTTTTTGAAACATTTAAAGAGTTTGTTTGCATTAAACCACGTGCATAATTTATCCAATTATCTAGACAAAGTTTTGCACATTTCTGATATATCATCACATGTGTACAAGAAGTTTGTGTCATCAAATCAAATCAAATCGTGACATTTATATTGCTCCGTTCCAACAATCGTTGCTCACGGCACCGTACAGAATGTTTGGGAAAACAGGTAAGTCTTAAGGTTTGATTTAAAATCAGCAAATATTATACATTTCATCATGAGTGATACTTTACATATGTCATTAATATACAGGATAAATAAAACTGGTCCTAGTATAGAACCTTGCAGTACACCACGTTATATTTTGACAAGTTGAATTTGTGCCATTTATGGAGACATACTGTTTTCTGTTGTTCAGATAGCTGTGTAACCAGCTATATGCTACACCTCTAATGCCATAATTTTCCAATTTCTTTTAGCATATTGATGTGGTCAACTGTATAAAAAGCCTTCTTTAAATTGATAAATACTGCTATTGAATACTGTGAATCATCCACAGCTGCTGTCATTTCTTCTACAAGTTCCAGTATGGCCATTGATGTTGTGGTTTTTTTCTAAATCCATATTGACCATTGTGCAGTATTTGTTTAACATTAAAAAGACATGAGTTTATTATCCTTTCTAGTATTTTTGAAAACTGAGGTAATTACTGATACCGGTCTGTAGTTTGAGAACTCATGTGCATCACCAGTTTTGAATAGAGGGATAACACGAGCAATTTTCATGTTATCAGGAAAAACTCCTTTTTGTACCGAATTGTTCAAATGTGTTTTAGAATATATGGTATTACACTGTACCAGTTTAACTAGGCACAGTTATCAATGTCAATATCATCATTATCTTTTGAGTTTTTGCCTTTAGCATTATTTACTAGTAATAATATCTCATCATTAGTTAGTAACATGGTTAAGAAATAATGTTTCCTCTATCTTTTCATTCAGATAATGGCTGAAGTTAATGTTGCTTTTAGATATAATTTTTAGATAGTGCAAACCTATATTTGACAACAATTATTAAAACCATTTGTGATATTCTTTCTGCCACTGATTTTGTTTGCTTTATCATTAAACTGAGTAGGCTATTCAGATCCTTTTTTCTTTTTATTAACTGGAGTATTTAAAATTATCCACGTTTCTTTTGTTCTTGTTTAATTCTAGAAGATCGGAGTAGTATCGTTTTTTCTGTATATCTCAATATGGCTGTCAGTTTATTTTTTATATTTCTTGTATTTTTCCTGTTTTTTGATGTCTTTGCATCAGTTAGTGAAAGTGACATGTACACCTGTGTGTCGTCAGCATACAAGTGATGATTTATATTATGATTAGTTATGACGCGACTAAGGGATGTAGTGTATAAGCTAAACAGATCAGGCCAAGGACAGAACCTTGTGGGACACCAAATGGAAGACGTTCTGGACAAGTGCCAGATATATTAATGTTTTGGTATCGGTCTGAAAAATGTGAACTAAACCACAGAAGAGCTGAGCAGATATACCAAAATGTCTATTAAGGCGATGTAAAAGAATGTCGTGATCTATTGTATCATAAGCAGCTGATAGATCTAGTAAGGTGAGAGCAGTCAATCTGCTATTATCCATATTGCATACAATGTCATTGTGTGTTTTAAGAAGAGGGCTCCGTCTCAGTTGAATGAAATCGCTTATATGCAGATTGTAGATCATTTGATAAATGCTGTGAATAAATATGTTCATGGAGTCGATTTACAACAACCTTCCACAATACCTTTGACAGAAAACAAAGATTAGAGATATGACAATAAGGTCAGTAATTTTTAAGGTAATTTTTGCACAGATCAGAAGATGAGAAGGTGATGAAAGATGGAGAGATGGGGGCTGCTGATAGGAAACAACGGAGTGAAAAAGCATACACTGACCAGTTTCAAAGGAGATGAGAAATGCATTTAGTAGCAAGGCAAGCTTCACAGTAGAACACTATTATTAATTGCAGCATTAAAGCACATTGGCATACAGCCTGACTAGGCACAAGCTACCCTTGATATGTTTATGGCCCCAGGACTGTAAAAACCTGCTGTGACACTTAAATGCAATGTTGATATATTGGCACATTGAAAAGAATGGGACCACAAAGGTCATTCTCTGAAATGAGGAGATCGGCCATAGATTGGCTCAGTTTTCTCTAACCCTGGGCCACCCAACCCCCTCTGCCCCTCTGTGAAATGTGAGGAATGTGAGTACACCACTAAGAGTAAGCCAAACTAAGCCCACTGCAATAGTTACATTTATTGCTGTAGTGATTTGTAGCAACCACACCCACTGGCCTATGGCCATAATACTGTTACTGGTAACCGGATAAACACTTGAGTTAACAGTACATGCAGCATCCATGTCTATGCTTTATGGCTTGTAACATGGTTTACAAGACATGATGGTTCAGAATGGCCCACGTTTTAGTTTAGACTGATAGCTTAACTTGCTGACCTTCCCATACTCAATTGTTAGTGATATGTCTGTACGTACATACAGGTCCATACATACATAGTTACATACAACATGTACCGTATGTACATGTGTATGCATGTATGCACACACATACACCATGCATGCACACACGCATGCACGCACCAAATGTAGACTTGTACAAAACGACTAAAGTAAATAAACAAACACAATTAACTGGTAATAAACATACCATGCACCATTTCATAACCCTCGCAAATACTGGAGTATTTGTTGATAAAAAATTACATTTCCTGACAAGAGTCCTAGAGTAATGAACTTCACTTCCATTCACTAGATTCAGAGTAACATGACAACACAGAGATTTCCTTGAATGCCCAAACTTTCCTAAAATATTGCTTTTCATTAAATATAATTCTATATGCTCAGTGTGTTTACTTTACCTCTACCCATTCCTTTTTGACACATCTCCGCAAATTACTCCACGGAAACTCTAGACGCTAACTAGTGTTGTTATTATTCCTGTGTGTATATCAGTGATTACATACGCCACACCGACAGCTACGTGGTCGCCTGTTGTTGTTTACCTTACATTGTCAACACTTGCAACAAAGAAAGTGCAAGTACAACGACTTTCCTGCACTCAAGACAAAATTGGGTCTACAAATCCCAGATTGACTCTGGATCAAAGCCAATCTACGACCTCAGATTACTGCAAATATGCCCTACAGTGCACCCAATTTCACCCAAGAGTTCACCTTTGCTCGTACCATACAAGTGTCAATTAGCTTGGTACAAGACAGCAATAGCTTTTGTACAAGGAGAAAGATTCATGACATTCAGCCTGCCCTATACACACATACAAGCTCAGGATGCAAGGCCAAAAAAAGAATATTCCAATTTGTTGAAATAATGACCCGTCCACTCCACAGACCTATCCCAGCTGCCAGACACCCATTTCTCTCCCCGATGACAGAGATTCAGGTCTAATTTACTGCCTCGGTTATTGCGCAGACTAGACTGTCTCTAATGTCATTCATTGCACACGCACAACCAGATAGTGGTTTGTTTTAGATTAACAGAGTCCTACCTTGCTGCTGGGCCACAAAACCACAAACATCAAAGTATTCCCCTTGTCTGGCTCTCCACTATCTGTTATTCACTGCCAAGTTCCAACTAGCGAAGTTTTATTATTATTCCTTGTGGCAGTCATCAAAACAAACAAACAAACAAACAAACAAACAAACATTCAGTAGGAACTTTGTTCCAGTTAATTAATTAAAATCAATTACATAATGTCTCTCAATAGTTTAGTGACACCCTATTGTACTATTTTGGGTGTGCACCAGTAATCCAACAACTAATGTTTAATAAGTTAAACTGTTATAAATATTCCACTGTGGCTTTTAAAACTATCTGATATTTTTAAATATAATATTTCATATTCCAGATATGAGGAATACATTTAACATCCCACAATTTATAACTATGGATAATGAATTTGATGCCAAATTAAATGCCTCTCAACAACTTTCATTGTAAAATTACATCCACGGGTCGGACAAGAAATTGGGTTGTAGTAAAAAATAAAGAGCTTTATAAATTAACCACATTTTAAGGTAGTATAACTACCTAATGTTGTAGTGAAAGCAATCTGACTACAATTACATCTGAGGATGGTTCTCCAGAGTCTGTGAGAACAAAACTGAAGAAAAACAGAGAACACAAACTGTAAAACTCAACAACTGAATTGGCAGTAACTTTCTTTTCACAGGTGCACATTTATGCCAAATCAGAAGATATAATAAATGATATCCTTGTTGAACATTTGCACAATGCCATCAGTATGACTTGCACAAGCACAAGACAACAGTGAGTGACAACATGTCAGGAATGCCCTGTTCAAATTTGACAATGAACCAGGAGAACAGGCAATAGTGATTACCCCACCATAGGGCACACAGCTGTTTATTTACCCTAACCCCAGCGGGTGTTGAATTATAACAAAGATATGTCAACCCACTTTCTCATGTCATTCTTGTCTGACACTGCTTATGACATCATTGTAATGGAGGTCTATTTGTAGACACCCTCGTCATCACTCTATATAACTATACACACACGCATCACACCATAATAGTTATCCTGGTACATATCTTGCAATCTGACAAACTACTCTAACTATCAGCTGTTTGCACAAGGGATTTTGCAAACCTCACTATCTGACATCTGACATGCATGGTCATACCCTGATGGAATGATTGCTATGAAGACTTTGCAAGTCACCTCAGGCTAGCACGAAAGGCATTTATTGCAGACTATGAAAAGCCTGGGAAAGGGGTGATTTAATGTGACGTTCCTGTGCTCAATTAATATGTCTAGGGTAGAAACTGGACCAATACTAACCACTAGCTGGCAGCTGCACCAGTAAACATGTGTCCACACCTGAACTCGGGTAGCCCTTACACTCAGGTAGGTTATTCACACACCATGCTGGCCTACCTTGTGAACTGGCTGGGGGGGGGTTGGTGGGGCACATGCACAGGTAAATAATCTGGCAACCAATGCCTTGTGAGGGGAAGTTACACCTGTGGTTATGTAGACCTATTTCTGCCTGACCAGGTACCATAGTTGACCAGGTACCATACTTGCATGTGTTGACAGGTGCAAGGTTCTCTAACTGCAGTGTCTCTCGTATAAAATCATTGTTTATTAATAAGCAATGCTTATTAATAAATATTGTTTATTTATGATAAACTTTATAAAATATATGTTATCTTACTATGGGTCTTGGATTTAAAATATACAATTAACAAGTTTGCCTCAGAGAGAATTAACTCCAGATGGCATGTGGATAAGGAAGCCTTTGACTTAGCGAGAGTCCAACCTTTGTGTGTATCCTACTCTTCTGAGGTAAATGTGTAATAATAATCTTTATTTTATATTTATATATATAAACAAATTTAAATATAAAAATGACTAAATTAAGATAATAAATATGTGTAAACAACAACAGATTAAAAATAAAACAATTGTTATGGTAAAATAAGTACTTAAAATGTTCTTTCGGCTGTTAAAAGGATCAAGATAAAAAATATAACTTAGAATAAAAATGTTGCTGCGGTCATTCAAGCACTGTACGCAGTATTAAAAAGGTGAGTCTTTAAGGCTGAAAGATTGCAGAGGTTTTGGAAGTAACATTAGTTGGTAAACCATTCCATATTGTAGCGGCTGCGTGGATGAATGCGCATTCCCCAGCTTTAGTTCTCGCTCTTGCAACAACAAGAGTGTTACCCTCCGCAGAACGAAGATGTCTGACTGGTTTGTGAACTGACACAAGTGTCTGCGTATCTATATGGCAAGAGTTCAGTAAGAGAGCATATAATTTTATGGATACAATACATTTAGATCCATCAACCAACTGAAGTCCCGCCTTTACAACGACAACTTCATAAAGTAGCTTAAACACAACCTGGCCTCACAGACGAACCAGAACAACAACAGCACCAAAATCAACAGAGAACATTGGGAAAAAACAACTGCAGAATTTAACAACACCTTGAGGTGGCCTTAATGTTCAAACATGGGCAACTATTGACTGATAAGGTAAGAAATTAAGTCACAAGAACATCTCTAAGCTAACTAAAATTGACCATTACACTGTTCCTGGTGCTTAATCACACACGCTGTTCAAATAGGTCACTTCAACAGCTTTTGTGGAATTGCATACATGCATAAATAAACGGTCAGCTATTATCAGTTGCCTAATCTGCTGCTGTCTTTTATCGCAAGTGGATCATCGGCATACCTGCATACTTGGTGATATGAGTTTCGCTGTCTAACTGTGTAAGTCATGGTAAAAAACAGGTTCAAACGCGTGTTCATTAGGTAATGTTTAGGCACTTAAAACTTTGGTTTGCAGGAGCTGACCTTATATTTTATCTTTACATTCTTCCATTTCTAAATGCCCCATCATTCAATCAGCTGTATACAAAATGACTTAAATAAGTAACTTGATCGTAGCCACAGTTAACATATTCAGAGATAAATGCACAATATAAACCGCTCGATGAAAACAGGTTTAAGCACTGTCAAACATGTCAACATGGGTCGAGTTGGCACTGGAAAGGATTAATAGTTTTAAGTGTATACAATAACACAGCCTTCATCTGTTTATAACTTCTTTAAAATCAACAAAGTTTAATAATAGTAACAACAACAACAACCGATTGAACCAGCGTATGATATATACACTATAGTTCACAATCATAAGAAAAACAAGCATTCAAAAGAAGAAATGCTTGACACACTTACCAGATCTCGGTCAGATGATACATTTCTATTCAAATAATACCATGCTATTCATCAGCCTAGATGGCTCTCTGAACTCATTTCCAAACCAAACCAGCACTGAAAAACAGGAACTCATCAAACCACACAACAACGTTACATAATATTAATAAGGATTGATTATAGTAGTTTTTTCCCCAACTATGATGTTATGTCATGTCTACATTTTGACTTATTACTGATAAAAACGCTGTTTTAGAAGCATTTGCCTAATATTATAATATAAATCAAACTTTCTCTGGCAACTGTTGGATACACAATTTAGTCATTGCGTCCACTTGTTAGGGAAGGCATTAAGAGGGGACCAAATAGAAATATTTTAGATATTGAATGCACGAGCCCCTCAATATTTTTAGAATTTTTTTGATGTTTAAGTTAGCATCAAGGATGGTACATGCAACTTCCTGACAGATCATGTGTAGCGAAGTGCTGAGGTTCTGGTTTACCCTCTGATATTCAAAATATGGAAATGTAAGAAAATACCTTTCTCTCTTTAAAAATAAATAAAACGAGAAGACACAAAGTACCATTCTCATCCTTGTTCTAGCATTCCCATAGTCACTAAGATAATCTGTTCCTTGAAGTTGTCATCCTATGTGAGAATGAACACTCTCGGATATCTAATCTGAAACTATTCATCCTCACAGATGACGACAACTTAATGGAACTAATTGTCCAAGTGAATGTAGAAATGCTGGTGTGTTAAAAACTAAATTAACAGATATCTATGTGAAGATCAGGTTACACATAGCTGACAAAGTGCAGCTCATGTGCACATGTGTTTATTCTAGTGGGTTTCCTCCTTGACTTGACAGCAGCCAGTCTTCTATCTGGGCTGGGTGCTGACACTGGCCAGAAAGAAAGACACTGATTTTCTACTTTAAATTGTTCTCTGACTCTGATGGTAATTAGTTCTTCTTGGGACTCATTTCTGAGATGAGGGGGTCTTCGACAGGAATTACTTTTTATGACCAGCTGTGTTTCATGATGGAATTATCACTGTCAGCTGTGAAGCAAGATGTTGATTCCCTGGTGTCTCTCCCAACTGTTGGAGGTGGGGAAAGCCACCAGGGAATGAACATCTTTCTGCACAGGAGGTAGCAGGTGAGGAAGTTTGTGTATCTTCATGGCATACCCAGACAAACAAGGTGAGTGCAACAACTTGTCTTCTTTGGGCTGCTGGCTGAATGACATTCCTGCTCAGAGAAGTCTCAAGCAGTCGTTTTGACAGAGGCTGCCATCCAAAAAATGAATCTTATCCCACCTGCTGGTTTTTGTCCAAAGTAGTGATATTTGTTTCAGAAGGCTTAACTGCTTTACTGTGCATAACTGTATTTGTTCATCACTGTCTTGTCCATATAAGCCAAACTGACCTCTCAGCTGTCCTCTTGGATGTTACACCATGACCAGTCCATCTTGTCCTGTTTAGAGTGTGTGTGTTGTCCTATTTAGAGTGTGTGTGTGTGTGTGTGTGTGTGTGTGTGTGTGTGTGTGTGTGTGTGTGTGTGTGTGTGTGTGTGTGTGTGTGTGTGTACGTGCGGGTGTGTACAAGACCTACATGTACATATATACACCCAGTCACCCACATGCACATGTATAATGATTAGTACGAGATGTTTACACGCCAAGTTAGAGAACCCTGTAACAAGGTCTCATATGTTGATTGTGAGAGAGCAAGAACCCAGCCGTAGAAACACCATAATAGTGCATGGTTGGGAGAATGCCAACCTAAATGTGTGCTACCCTATAAACCAGTCTACTTGTGCACATAATGCCCCAAAATACATCCTATCACCGCATTGTTTTCGCTGCCACAAAGTCTGTTAATGTTATTAATTGTGCACTGACCACGTCCATTATAACCCCACCAAAGGACGCACCAGTGCAATGGAGGGGGTCAAACGCATTACTAGGTGCACCTGTCGAAACGAACAGGTTATTACAGGCAATTAGCTGTGTGAAACATGCCACTAACGGGCTATTCAAAATGTATTTGTCCACCTGCCTTTCACCTGATATTTTTGCCTTGTTCATCAATGTATACAGGGGTTTTCTCAAAACCTAAAGCCCGGCACACACGAGAGCTATCAGCTGAGCAAACGGTCACGCGCGGCTGTTAGCTCAGCTGATAGATCTCGCCGCGTTTCACCGCTCACGGTGAGTAAAGTGCTGAACTAACCACTATATATCAAGTCACATGACTACATTTTAATCACGTTTTGTTAAAAATGGTGTGTTCAGAATCAGAATAATTTATTCGACCATAAAATACACAACAAATAAATGCAAAGAAATGTATGGTCAGGGATACTCTCATTAAGGCAATAGTTATGCATGCTGCTAACATAAAAGCAACCCTGTTGTAAAATGTACGCGTGCTGCAGACGGTAAGACTTTGGCCTCGCGAGGCAACAAATATTAAACACGATAGATATTTTGCTCACCGCCTCGCGTGGCGCATTGCTCACAATAAACGCAGCGCACATGAGAGCAATCTGCTGAGCCAACAGCTACGCGTGCTTTCTCAGCCTATCAAGTTCGCAAGGCTAAAGGTAGAAACCATTCATTGAGCGTTCAGACATGTGAATGCCTCATCAATCACGCTATTATTCATTCGTACACATTCGTCCTCTGGCAGTGTTCACATGATTTCCCAGGAGCGCCGCGTTTATTCAATACTTAAGATGTTCAGAACATAAAAAGGAAAGTCAACATTTGCTGACTGCCGCACAACCTCCACTGTACAGCTGTATACCAAAGAACCCAGTCAACAGCATTTTATGGTTGACTTGTTGTGTTGGTAAACATTACACTCATGGATGTTCATTTGGCTAGACAAGCATCACTCCTAACCTCTCTGACATCATCTTACAAGCATCGCAACTGACAGAATTGTCAAAAGTCACATTTGATCAAAAAGCCAACAACAAAGTAGCATTTTAAAATAAGGTACATATTTTGAAGACAACATTTTTATTTCTTTAAATAAGAGTTAAAACACAAATTTGAAACATACAGTGCAAGAATGACATTGATAAGATATATCTTCTGGTTACAGTTCAGCTAAGAATGTCGTTGTGGAAAAATCAGGAGGCCATAATGCACAGAACCATTTAACAAGCTAAGTCCTACAAGAGCAGCCTACCACGAAAACAAGACAAAATGTCTGCAAAACAAGTAAGAAATACAAAAATAAAACCTAGAGCTGGATATATATATATATAATTGAACAATTATGGAGCAGCGTTGATGAATGAAACATGATCACTGCTATGCAAAAGCTGATTGCTGCAGAAAAGCTGTCATCCCTGCAGCAGTGCAACTGTAGAATACTGATAGCAAGCTTATCTCAGACAAGAGCTGGTGCATTACAAGTCTATTGTGCAGCGGAAGTGATTCACTATTTAACTGTGGATGTCCCCCACAACATTCTAAGTATCACACAGAAAGATAAACACAGCTTTGTGAGACTAATACAAAGAACCACATCTGCTGACGTATGGCCTCATTTTTGTGTTTTCAGTGGTAGAAGCATGTAAAGATATTGTGAAAATGGATACACTTACCAATTGTAATATAAGTTAACAACATCCAACTTGTGCATGCTATTCAATTACCGTAGCATCAATTTTACCTAACAGATATATGTCATTATGCATTTATTACAAGATGCTACAACACAAAGATCAGTACCCAGAATCCTGCCTGCTAACTAAAATATAAAGCTTGCTAACGTATGTCAACAATGTTAATAAAAACATCATGGCTGTGCAGTAGCAGACAAATAACATGCCAATTTAGTGCAATACACCATGAAATATATTATCCCGACACCATATCTGTACATGGTCATAGTATTTATTGGGAATCTGGGAGGATGCAATTGGCTTTTCTGTGAGATTCACGGATGTCATAAACAGTAGATAACAGGAGTACCACACCCAGTATAACTTGTTCAATATTAGTTCCTGTCACAACACGTGGACACACCCCACAGTGCAAGGTTTAAACTTTAAATACATCTTCATTGCATCTCTGCAAACATAATTCCACCTACTGTCCATAATAAAGAAATGTTGCTTACAGTTTGTGTTTTGACCACTGTACACATCGACACCGTAACACGTGTAGGATGCTTGTGTATTGACTATTGTGAAATCTAAGCACTGCATCCTTACCTTAAAGCAGGACTAGTTTGGAGACCTCCAGATGGACAGATACAAGGGTTAGGGATCATTTCAGAATGCCAACGTCCGATATGAGATATAATTACTTTCTCATCTGGCCTCACTCAGCCCACCACCCCTTCTTCATATGAAGGTTTGTTAACATTGATATGACGATATCAATATATTAAAAGTATCGATCCGATGCATAAAATATCAAATGCAAGATGAAACTGTCTCTGACCTCCTCCCTCAACGAAAGTAATTTCATCTGAAATCAGATATCGATGTTCTGAGATGATCCCTACCCAGATACAAACCAACATGGGTTTGGAATGGTAATAAATGAAGGAGGTCAAGTGTCCTCTGTCCAGCTCTGTTGACCCCACTTTAGAGTGGACAGACTGAAACTCTTCACTCCAAACATTCCACTGACTGTCTGCCTTTCATGTCAGTCAAGAGGGTTTGCACGTACTTCCACAATTTATTCATCTGTCTGCAACATCATGACTTCTGTGCTACGCCATTTGTAAGATATTTCTGCTTTGTTATTTTGGCCTTTTGCCCTACCATTTAGACTGCTCTATTCTACAATGTTAACCTATTCTCTTAACCATTTAGCCCATTCAGCTATGCCACATTCAACTAAGTTTGCAATCAATGTCTCTCTCTCTGTCCTTCACCAGTTCAAATCAAAACCCGCCGGGTGTATTACGTATGTTGCATATATATATTTATAATTACGTAGATCAAGACATTAAGTTATATTTGTTGCATAATACCCACAACAGATTGCTTAGCTGCATATAACAAATATGATACAGGTAAACAGTAACAGGTGATCTCACACAAGTTTGCAAAAGTCCAAATAAACATAATTTGTTTCGTATTACAGCTGTAGTCCAGATGACCAGCCGCCATCAACATGTGGGGGGAGACCTGGGATTTTGAGCAATCTAAAATGGCTCTTTTTATGGCTGCCAAAACCACAGCCGATACCCACCAAGTTCAACTGACGTGACCTGGTTGCCAAACATTACTTACCAAGATGCCCGGTTATGATATCCCCAACAGCATTACCGTTTCCCCAAAATGGTGGGGCTACTAATATAAATTATTTTCCCCACAATACATGGATACATGATCAACCCCCCTGCTTTATCTGCTTACATTTTTAGGATTTTTGCAAACTTCTGCAACCACTGAAAAACCAGGTGGAATTCTACACATGAAAAGCTGTAAGATTTGAACACAGATAGTTCACGGTTTGTAAGAATCACTCTGTAGGAACTATCTGTTGATGATGATGTACCGAAACTACAATGCATGCATTGCACAATTGCTACTGAAAGGAAGCTATCATCACTACTACTGTTTACAAAGTGCGGCTACTTGTGAATAATTCATCTGAGCACTGCCATCTGTGATACAGGTCACATCTCTACTATTGTCCCTCATGATATCATAACAAAGCTACAGTTCAAAGTGTTATAAGTGATATTTCATTTGTAGTATGACAAATTGCCTGTTAAATCGACAGTGATGGTGAACTGTATAAACTGTACAGGCCAGTGGTACTAGTAGATTAGATTCTTACTTCTTAACATATATCTTTTGAAAAATAACAACATACAAGAGTAGGTGAATTTGCATTTATAATAAATATTATTATTTCTAAATATAAAAAAATAAAATGTTTTTTATGAGATACCATAAATGTAGTTCACTGTATTACAGTATGGATGAGACCATAAAATATGTGATGTAAAAATGGAATTTTAATTGTACTGGAGATACACCATGACAGTCAATTGTTAAGAATTTACACGTGAGATCTACAACCTACATGTGGCATCTTGAGCAATGCTCTCACCACAGAGGATTCTAAGTACACGTATGGTTATACCTGAAAATATTTACCTGGTACATGTATTTAGATTACCAAACAAAGTATATGTCTAAGACTGAATACTGCAAGTAGCACTGTCTTGTGTCAGACTGTCTTGTGTCAGACTGTCTGACTGCTCACTCTAATAATAAGAAAGTGTAGTTTGAAGTTAAAGTTTAATGGCTCAAATGTTGATAAACTATGACAGTATTGAGCTAGTTTCAAGTAATTATACTCCAAACAGCCAAACTGTGGGCTAACGAGCTAATGTAACATTTAGATAACTGTAAACAAATCAGTGTCACTGGATAGATAATTACACTGTAATGACCTGAAACCAGGAGGTGAAACTGTGCTGAGAAAGATAGACACACATGTTATTAATTAGTAAGTTTGCACTGGTAAAAGTGGGAGAATGGGGGGGTGTACTCAGTGAGTCAAGTTACAGTTACTTGTCTGCCAAACAGAACGACACAGCAGTAGAAGTTGACAAACGGTCATTTAGAGTGGGTAGTTGAGGGCTTCTTCCGAGCCAGTCAGTATGTTTTCTCATCTCACATTTACATACACCACTGTACAGCACATGGTTACTATCTGTATGACAGTAGTCAGCATTTGTGGATAAGTAGTGATGCACCAGAAATAAAGAATTCTACTGTGACAGGTTCAGCATTACCTCAACATTTAGCAGGCTTTCTAGGCCCAGATTGCAATGATAAATTATAAAAGTATTTGACATGATGTTTGCTTCTCATGATTTCTTTTATTGATTATTCTTTCCAAAAAGTTAAGTTAAACAACTACCTAGTTAGCAGAACTGAGTTTAAACCGGAGCTAATTCATGGCACAAGAGAAATTGGACTTTGTTTGATGGAAAAACAAAAGGTAGACCCTAATCACCATGAGAATATGATATTCCCCTAATCTTGTAGACTTGTAGAGATAGCCACATTTGAGATAACCCAGTGACCACTCCCCTGATATGGTCTGCATGCTTTGTGCTTGACCAATTACTGCCCAGTGCCCATGGCTAATTACCCATTACTGATCAGTTCAGTTAAACAAAGAGCAACAGCAAAACTCTAGAACAGCTTCAAGTATAAGGATTACTCTAAGTGTAACAATTCTACTAATACCCACCACAAGTGCTCTTGGTACCCACAGTGTAAACAGTAACAGCTTACTATCAGTGACGCCTTACCTTGACAACTTGCTGTTAGGTCCGTGCAGGATACAGTACTGTTGTCCACCTCCTGAGCTGCAGCTGCTGCAGCCGCCTTCTTCTCCTTATTCTTCTTCTTCCTCCGAAATCGCATCATAAATAGGTCCGTGTGAACAACCACAAAAGACTGGCGAGATTCCGAAATCGCTCACAACACGGCAAACTTCACCTGTGTCATCATGAAACAACTATCGTATGTATCCAATTGTGATCACCGAGCACACAATATATCCATCTTGTGTGTGATGTGACGTTGAATCAAGTCACTGGCACTGCACTGGGAAACCGCATTTCTATACCAGTGATGCCAAGTGAAGTTGTCACTGCTTCCAGTAACAGGGACTTTTCCCAGCCTGGGAGACTAGGTCAACAATCCCAGCTGTCCAACAAGTGTATCTGTGTACACTTCTGCGTAACCCAAGCTGGGCTATATGACAGCTGCCAGGGCGTAGGCAATGAGACGGACTTGACAGGGTCAACTACATTGATCAAGCCACAGCTCTGGCTTGGCCAGCTGACCTGTAATCCTCACGCTTCAGCTACTGCAGGAATTTGAACTGGTGAAACTACCCACAATGGCTACAATGGAGAGAGTGGTGCACTATCACAGCATTCCAGTGGTGCTTATCTGGGCAGTTGGAGCAACAGGCACTTCAAGGGCCACTGATCAGGCTCAACCAATCAGCAGTGACTGGAGAGGTCAAAGGTGAACAGCTCCATGATACAGCGGAGCATCACATGTGTACTAATTGGCGAGTGGCAAGGGGAGGGGTGGTTTCTGCTGGATTACAAGGTGTGTTCAGGCAGTGAGACCAGGCTCAACCACACCATGTGTATCTGGGCAGTTCAGACAGAACACTCAGCTGGGATGGCTGGTGAACAGCTCTGGCAAACAACGGGTGCTTTGATGCATATAACCAGCAGGAATAGGCCTCACCGATCACCACCATCATCATCATCGATCACCACCATCATCATCATCGATACGTTCACTTTGCATGTGAACTGGTCATCACGACACGGTAAGTCTTGCTTTCTGTGGCTATTTAGTTATGTCTTAAAATAACAGCATTACATGCGTGTTTACCCTTTGATATAGTTGGACTAGTCGAGTAGCTGCTTCATGATAGAAAGTACACGTATATGTTGGCAAGGTGTATCCTCATTTCTAGGAATAGATTAAAGTGGAACAAGGGATGTTACATAGTAGCACTGGATCACTTTAGATGGGATAGGTGCTGGCCTAGAGTGGCATCAGCAGGGTCATGTACAAATCACTTTTACTGCAGGTTATTACATTCATACATTGTAATTGTTTGTATGTTTGACTTTTAATTCACATAATTCAACATACATGTATTCATGTTGATATTTCTTATTTTCTATTGGTGATTCCTGTGATACCGATAGCAACCAGAAATTGGTCTTAGCAGTCCTGTGTCTCTCAGATCCACATACAAATTTATACTGCCCAACTGCCTAATTACTTTCCTTTGCATGAAAATGATTAAACAAAAATTATGTTCTGTTACAAACCTTTTACATGATACCATATTTAATATTTTTTGGATGGGATAGGTGCTGTTACATAGTAGCACTAGATCACTTCAGTTGGGATAGATGTGTTACAAAGTAGCACTGGATCAAGTAAGTTAGGATAGGTGTATTACAATGTAAAACTGGATCATTTCAGTTGGGATAGGTATATTATGTAGAAACAATGGATCATTTCAGTTGGGAGAGGTATATTATGTAGTAACAATGGAGCAGTTCAGTTGGGATGTGTGTTACAAAGTAGCACTAGATAACTTCAGTTGGGATAGGTGCTATTACAAAGTAGACTAGATAACTTCAGTTGGGATAGGTGCTATTACAAAGTAGTAATAGATAACTTCAATTGGGATAGGTGCTAATACAAAGTAGTACTAGATAACTTCAGTTGGGATAGGTGCTATTACAAAGTAGTACTAGATAACTTCAGTTGGGATAGGTGCTAATACAAAGTAGCACTAGATAACTTCAGTTGGGATAGGTGCTATTACAAAGTAGTACTAGATAACTTCAGTTGGGATAGGTGCTAATACAAAGTAGTACTAGATAATTTCAGTTGGGATAGGTGCTATTACAAAGTAGTACTAGATAACTTCAGTTGGGATAGGTGCTAATACAAAGTAGTACTAGATAACTTCAGTTGGGATAGGTGCTAATACAAAGTAGCACTAGATAACTTCAGTTGGGATAGGTGCTATTACAAAGTAGTACTAGATAACTTCAGTTGGGATAGGTGCTATTACAAAGTAGTACTAGATAACTTCAGTTGGGATAGGTGCTATTACAAAGTAGTACTAGATAACTTCAGTTGGGATAGGTGCTAATACAAAGTAGTACTAGATAACTTCAGTTGGGATAGGTGCTAATACAAAGTAGCACTAGATAACTTCAGTTGGGATAGGTGCTATTACAAAGTAGTACTAGATAACTTCAGTTGGGATAGGTGCTATTACAAAGTAGTACTAGATAACTTCAGTTGGGATAGGTGCTATTACAAAGTAGTACTAGATAACTTCAGTTGGGATAGGTGCTAATACAAAGTAGTACTAGATAACTTCAGTTGGGATAGGTGCTAATACAAAGTAGCACTAGATAACTTCAGTTGGGATAGGTGCTATTACAAAGTAGTACTAGATAACTTCAGTTGGGATAGGTGCTATTACAAAGTAGTACTAGATAACTTCAGTTGGGATAGGTGCTATTACAAAGTAGTACTAGATAACTTCAGTTGGGATAGGTGCTAATACAAAGTAGTACTAGATAACTTCAGTTGGGATAGGTGCTAATACAAAGTAGCACTAGATAACTTCAGTTGGGATAGGTGCTATTACAAAGTAGTACTAGATAACTTCAGTTGGGATAGGTGCTAATACAAAGTAGGTGCTATTACAAAGTAGTACTAGATAACTTCAGTTGGGATAGGTGCTATTACAAAGTAGTACTAGATAACTTCAGTTGGGATAGGTGCTATTACAAAGTAGTACTAGATAACTTCAGTTGGGATAGGTGCTAATACAAAGTAGTACTAGATAACTTCAGTTGGGATAGGTGCTAATACAAAGTAGCACTAGATAACTTCAGTTGGGATAGGTGCTATTACAAAGTAGTACTAGATAACTTCAGTTGGGATAGGTGCTATTACAAAG
This sequence comes from Escarpia spicata, assembly GCA_963995525.1. Lineage (NCBI taxonomy): Eukaryota > Metazoa > Annelida > Polychaeta > Sabellida > Siboglinidae > Escarpia > Escarpia spicata. The sequence continues at coordinate 15,280,245 of OZ023208.1, read as the reverse complement.
TAGTACTAGATAACTTCAGTTGGGATAGGTGCTATTACAAAGTAGTACTAGATAACTTCAGTTGGGATAGGTGCTAATACAAAGTAGTACTAGATAACTTCAGTTGGGATAGGTGCTAATACAAAGTAGCACTAGATAACTTCAGTTGGGATAGGTGCTATTACAAAGTAGTACTAGATAACTTCAGTTGGGATAGGTGCTAATACAAAGTAGTACTAGATAACTTCAGTTGGGATAGGTGCTGTTACAAATTAGCACTGGGGAACATGTGCAAATTGTACAATTATTTTGAGTTATCTTTTAGCAGTTAGTTATAGTTATTGCAAATGAGAACCAATGGACTTCTTTTAAATGTGAGCCGCTCACAAAGGTGATAAACATTTCTATGTATGTATTCCCTAAAAAATATCACATATTCTGAAGACCCAGTCACTTTAAAGACCTTACAGTTTGGGCAAGTCCCTCCATTTCCTCCCAGCCAGCCAGAGCACATGGGTAGCTGCTGAATGCTGATTAACTGCTAGAAACATTGACCAACATCTCTGCAATGGATGGATTGTTGCAATGAACTATCAGCACAGCAACTAACTACATTTGTATTCCACTGCACGAGAGAAGTGTCACTGCAACATGGTTGATGACGGCTAATTTGACTGCGTTGTTGCGGAAGAGCCACCAAGCTGTTTAACAGTCCAGGTCTGTGATTAACGCACCAACAAATATAGCCACATACATGTTGTAAATGATGACATGTTAACGGGTGACCGGGTGACCGCTGTAGCACCACCACCTGGTAAATCACTCACGAAAGTCACAGGAATGCGGCCAGAGTAAACCCAATGCAACGACAATCCCACACTTCCTTTGTGACATCCACTTGAGGTCTCTCCCTAGGAAGATGTATAGGAGGGAGCAGACAGAACACTCTCGATACTGGGAAAGTGATAGATATTACACGGAAGCTGCACCTTTACAGTTAGAAATCCAGTGTATGTGTCTTCATCCACTGTACATAAAAGCTAGTCGACTGTCTAGTTACTGATGCACTACAGGTAAAGCCAACTAACGACAGTCCACGATTCATTACACGACAACATGAACTGGTTTCACAATGCCTTGCTAGAAAGCTGTACTGTCAAACACAAATGATACCCTAAATACACCGTTACCATCCGAAAATGTTTCAAGATCAAATCTGACTGACGCGACATCAGTAAATGTAAGATGATGAGATTAGAGTAACCATAGAGTTGTCTGATTACAAGGGCATGTAAGTGATTTAGAATATCAACCCTGTAAGAGTAATGCTAATTCGTGTACCTTGTAAATTTTCCTCTTACACATTAGTTGGTCTATTTTGACCACCTACCAAGCCAGATTATCTTTGTGAACTGAGTTATGTTGTTTCATCTGGCCACATTTAAGGGACTTGGAGTGTACATAAATACACAGATCACATGCACACACATGTAATACATGCACAGACATGTACGTCACGTGCGCTCCCACCCACGTTATCTATCTGCAAAGAGAAATGTTCACCAGACACAGATGACCTTTGTGAATCACCATGTGAAAGCCTCCCATACATGCAATCCCACTCCAATCCACGTGGTTGTAATGACAAACACAGCGTGGTATGTGCACTGCAGAAACAATCGGGTGAGAAAGAAGATCTTTATTTGTTTTTCACAGCCAACTGTGTTAACTTTTTAGGCCTGTACGTATGCAAGATAATGATTCCGATTTATCACAACGGTGTAAAGTGTTGCATGTCATCTTGCTGTCGAATCCTTAAACAAATTCTTTGAAAATTAACATGATTGATGCTCTCTTTCACATATCACCAAGCCTAAGAAGATTTTGTCAAAATATGCAAGGGATCGTGCACACATACCATCAGCTAGCCACGGCAGATATATGCCTCTGTCTAGCTTCTATGGTCCAAAATACACATGCTTTCCATGTTAACAAAATGTTCTTTGCGAGTGTAAAGAAACCTTGAAAAGGCAATACGGTGTCAAAACGACTGGCACTCCTTTCATGTCATCAGGAATCAAAGTACCAGGGTATGTACTAAGTTATAGATGCATACAAAATACAAATAATTTAATTATATTTAGCAACATTAATCATTCTAAATACAATGTATTAATTGTGGAAATGCTGCTGGTGTAATTTTTTCACACTGAATAGCAATCTTTTTATTTCTTATCTTATCGCAAGTTTGCAAAGATAATCCCGAGTTAATCCTTATAAGAGACCACCACATTCACCATAATATAACTAAATATCTCATGGCGTATCTGGCTAACTTTTTACCCTCTAAATATATTCCTTACCTGTAAATTGTACTACTGAAATGAATCAAATCCACCATTAAATTTGAGAGGGTCGGTGCAGTATACTGCTAATCTCCAACTGAACATAGTGCTAAGCTACATATAGATCTACAAACCCACAAAGTTAGAAGTTACAAAGTATACTACAGAGGGCACCACAATACTTGTATTTTCTTGCCCCTAAGCATAGGCAGTGAAGCCATCAAACTTAAAAACATGATTTTCTCAGAATCAGCATGTTGTGGGTTAGCACTATACCGCACCGACCCCCTCATTTATCAAGGGAACTAACTGTGCTATGGTTGTACAGAATGGCTCCTCCAAAGTAGGTGCTGCCATCTGGTGGACAACAACTAAACATACATATTTCCAACAGAGATAACATTATTGTAAACCATGGTTTAGATGCAATGTCTGGTTCTTACTCAGTCTAACACAGAAATAGGGAGGTTAAACTTTCACAATTGTTGTGCATTAGTTCTTTCATTTATTCAAATTTATCAACTGCCAATGATTGGTGCATGTTTGCGAAGTAGTTCACCATTGGAAAAGTGAATCAAACCAATACATGGGTATTCTTCATGATTCTTCAGTGCTCGTGTCGAGGGATTCCTTGGACACGTTTATGTTCTAATCGATTAAATAAGTAACGTTCATAGCAGTACCTATAAGAAATTACTTTTGTTCCTGTGTGTCTATTTATTTGTGAATGGCGAATGACGATCTGGTGACACCTGTTCACATGTTGGTCCAAGTCATCATTCCCCACTTGGTCTTGGGGCGAGACTTGGTCTTGATCTGATTTTTGAACTTGCACGCCATTTCCGTTTGGCTTTAGGCATTGCTACTATATCAGTGCTACAGGTCCCAGCTGCACATTTCGTTAGAAATTAAGACAAATACAGGTTTCAAGTACTAAATCACCAAATTTTTATAAATTATTATCACCCAGACACTTGTGGAGTTGTAAAGTTAACAACTATTCCCAACCAATGGCAGCGATGTAGTAAAATTTCACAGCAGAATGATTGCTAACCATCATCTCTTTTGTTTTGTCAAAGCCAAAGAACGATAGTTTCTGGTTTTTATATTTCAAATGTGTAAACTCCTAAACGCTTCGATGAAAGCTCTCTGCTTTGGGTCTAGCTCTAATGCTGATAGCTAGGGGAACCGATGTCAACAGGCCGAAGCTAAAAATGGTGGGACAACTGAACGTAGGCATTGTGTAATGACATCTGCAGCAGTCATCAGATACAGTGGATGTGAAATAAAATGAATTAGCACCAGTTGTATTATTTGTTTGATTAACTGTTTTATCCGGCTGCCTCTTATTAATGTTGGAGATAAAGCATTGTTATAAGCGGAGATTGTTATCGATGACACTGCATTGTACCACATTCAATTTTTTTTTAAACTGGACACTGGACTGCTCAAACTATATAATTGTGTTCCGCTCAACAAAGAATCAAATTCAGCTATACATGTACATACTGCACATAATGAGGCCTCCCTCTACAATAAGTGCCAGCAGCGGTTGTTTTTAATTAGAATGTTTTGTGGGTGCAACACTCAAATTGCAAACAAACAGTCTTTCATAGTTTCAGGCTTATTAGGGGTCATCCATATATAGTATGTCAAGTTTGGGGGATGGGGGTCTCCGGGTCAGTGTGATGAAGCGTTACATGAGGGTGGGAGATCTCTGGGCAAGCATTAATTTATGTAATCAATTAAAATGGAAACATGTTAGCTCATTTAGCTGTCAAAATCAGACTGATAACACAAATGTTATTATTATGCTATTTGCAACTGTGTGTGTTTTATAGTGTTTTGCGCTTATCAATAAATAGACTGATACAAAAAGAGCTCCCAAATGGCTTCAATATAAAGGCCTAATAGAAAATGATACTAACAGTTATGACTGCTGTCTTAAAATGTGCTGGTACTGCCCGGAGAAGACACTTGTTGAGCTTATTCCATCATCAGAACAAGGGTTCTGGCAGCAGCTAATGCAGTAAGGTCAGTTTAAATACCCGAGAACGTGAGTAGATAAAAAACACCAACATGGCAACAATGTGATTAAACCAACATAAAAGGGTACGTGCAAAATTTTGTAACATTTAATGCACAAAGATAATCAGGCATAGCACACAAATACTATTTTTGTGGTTTATTACCACGGGCCAGTGTTGCCAACTGCACTTGTTGCAGTAGCAAATGTTGGTAGTTTCAATTCAAAATTCTAAATGAAGAACAAGGAAGTTAGCAATCAACGACAACGACATTTAATTAAACGACGATATTCATAGTATAATGACTTAACGACTGAGGAAGATACGTGATATTAATTCTTATTCATAAGACTGAAAACTACATAGCTATTTTGCATGTAAAAGGTGGTGATAATCCAGTCACCATTGCTGCGCAACTGTATCTGTGTAACAATGTGTTTGAGTCTGTGACTGTTTCCCACCAGTTTTTTGGTAAGCGGGAAGGAGATTAATACGCACTGGCAAAAGACGACTGCCACACACATGACTTACTTTTATCCGAGGTTAGATCCGTCTGACATCCATTTGCATCGCCTCGCTCACAAATTCTGACGTCTGCTTGTTGCTTGTTCAAGTGTTCGTCGTCTGTTTTGGTGGCCATAACACCTACATTACTTTGACATTTTAGACGATGGAGGATTTCCGGTTGGTGTTGGCCGCTTACATAATTAAAAATAAATAAATTGTATTCGCTTCAACAAAAAGCGATGCTTTAATTTCGGCAATACCGTTAAGCAACTATAATTTTTTAAATAAATATTGAGCTTACATCACTTTAAAAAAATGCACACAAATTAACATTATTTTAGGATACTTGATTATCACGTGACCGCAGTGTTTCTCCACCGAGCGAGTCATCGTCTTGTGACAGTTACTGCCTTTCCATTTTAGTTTTGGTTTCCAAGTTGGCGTTTTTATAGGAGGCATTTTCTTGATATTATACATCTGCTGAAACAGGTATGCTTATAAGTAAACATCCAGTTGATAGTGATTACAGATCATGTCGAAGCATGTAAGTCAGATAAAGGATGAGTGACTTATCATCAACACAAGTCCAACACGGCAACAGCCACCATCATCATCACTCGAGCTCTCTTGTTGAAGTTGGGCAATATCGAGTATCGTCACATACTCATATAGGATTTAGCTCTCGAATCTACTGGCATTAGGGTATGTGGCATGTAATCCCAACTTTGCCTGTATTAATATGTCATCTTCATTTGTAATTGTCGGTATATCATATATCTTGTATATCTCTGGCCAGGCTCAGGCTCTGCCATTGAACTTTGAAGTGTTATACTTATATATCATATATATGCAACTAAGAACCTAAAAGTTATGTTTTTATATTCAGATTGACTCTACATAACACACAAAGACGCAAACATGTCTGGCATGTATCCATCACTTGAAGATATGAAAGTTGACCATATGGCTCAAGTAAGTGCAGTGTATAATACACTATACAGTTGCGTCTCGTTATAGGGACACTGATTTTCTGTAATTGCGGAAAAACGGGAACAATTCGCAGAATCAGCGTTTTGAAATGGAATTAGCCTTTTTAAATGGAAATTCCACGATCGCAAAAAACGGATGAAATAGTGGTATTGGCGTTTTCAAAAAGATCGCAATCGCCTGTTTCATTGATAATGCCTTAACTGGAGATATTTTGAAACAAATGTTTAACATGCAGCTATGTTAAGTTATTTTTGTGGATTGATGATGCGGCAAATTGTTGCAAAGTATCATGGCGCCTGTGCTACCTCGTGTCAACCAACGTAAACAGGGACACGTGCAGAAGGCGCTAACATAAACCGTTTCGTGATCATTGTCCGGCTGTCCGCTAAGCGCATGGAAGACATGTTGCTAATTAAATGTAGTTTTCACATCATTAGAAAATGCATAAGTGTACATATTCCAGTTTCGAATACAAAACGTGCAAGAGTAACAGCCTAGGTTACACTGGCTCATAGTGAGAGTCCATGTTTCGTAGTTCTTACAAATTCCGTTGGATGACGTCATATATAGCGCTAGTTAAAAATATAATGGTTGAACCAAACTATTAGTAAAACAGCAGTGATTGGAAAATGCATAATTGTTAATATGATTGCTTGTATAATTTACATTTGCTAACTTATATATTAAGCACTGCAGCATTAGAAACAACTAGTCATTTATATGTAATTGTATGACTGGAATTATTTTATTATCTAAATTGTTTTTGTACGGTTGTTACTGTGTTAGTGATGTTGTTAGAAAAGTTACCCATACCGTAAAACGGTATTATTTAGATGCAGAGATCATAACATTGTGATATTTTAGATATTTCACAGAATGTATTATTTTTTCAAAGTTAACTTTGAAATAAAATATTTCTTTTCTGAACAGAAATGGGCTTCTTTAGTCAGTATGTCATTTTAAAATGGAAAATGCATCAATTGACACAAAAAATGCATCATTTGAAACATAATTTTTTTCTGAAACAGAAAATACATCGTTTGAAACATAATTTGCCTTTTTCTGAAACGGAAAATACGTCGATTGAAAAGGAATTTGCTATTTTCTGAAACGTAATTTGTCTTTTTTTGAAACAGAAAATCACTGTCCCTATCATTATAATGCGGTAGTCGGGGTCCACGAAATGGAACCGCATTATAAACGGGGCACATTATAAATGTATTCTGGTATATTCCGCCATGTTGTATCGATATTAAAATGCAATAAGACATCAGATGCTGAATTGAATAAAACATATGTTCTGTTGTGGATTGTTAGTCGACAATTCACTGCTACGATGCTATCGACTAGTACGGGGAGAGAGAAGTGAATCCACGCCCACGTCACGGTGTATTAGCAATGCGGTTGATCTATGCACGGTTTATTAAAAGTAAAATATCAACAATATGTTGTGATGTATTAACTTTTAAATGTTATATCCTAATGAATGTTGAACTGAATAAAACACATGCATATGCCATTGTGGATTATCAATCGACAATTAACTGCTACTCAAATATTCAAGAGGTAGGCCTACTATCAACAAATACTACACCGTATGCCTACGGGGAACGAGATGTGAATCCACAGTGTGCCAGCGATGCAGTCTACACACAGCATATTAATAGTAAAATACCATCAACGTATTGCATGTATTGTATTAATTTTAAAAGATATGCTATCGAATGTTGAACTGGGTAAAACACATGGATGTACCGTTAATAGGATTACTAATCGATAATCGCCTGCTACACCGGCATAGGTCCATATACGACTAACCACTAAGACTAATGCGATTCGAAAACGAAAACCTGGAGATAAACAATGGAACAGGTTTGAAACTTGCAGCGCACAAGTTTATTTAAGTAATAATGAAAATATATACGATCGAATTCCCTTAGCTTCACTTCATCCTTCAGCCAACCTTGAAGCGTCGATTTGGGAACGCCCGTCTCTTTGGATATCTTACATTGCGATTTGCCATTTCGCATACGTGCGATGAGTTCGAGTTTTGCATTTCAGCATAATGATTCGCATCTTTGCTGTTTCGCTTGTTTTATACTGTCTATGGCTATGCACTTTGCACTATTTTTGTCAACTTTCATTTCGAAGCACTGAGCTGTTTTCAAATAGTATTAACGGATTGTGAGTACAAATGGCTTACTCCCGCCGTCTAAAATCGATCCGCTATTGCTGTAGATTCATATCGTATAAGCTGTTTAAACTTTACTGTGTTTAGACTCTAGTCGTTTGAAAGGATCAGCATTGTTGAAGAGTCGAGTTGATGTAAGAGTAAGTCTCTGATATCTAAATTACCAGTAAATGTATGAGAATCTGATTGTTGTGCAACTAGTTAGCATGAATCTTGATTGCAATTTACAAGTCACCATAGCCCAAGCTAATGCTAAAATATGACAGATGACCACGCAAAACGAAGCTCAACCACTCGCTCCACATTCATTGTCCAGTTGTAGGATCTGCGTTGCATTTATTGACTGTTAAAATTGCACCTGTAGTTCGGACAAATACAAGGATGACGTTACACAAAACAAGTGTGATAGTTGTTACAGCGTGGCGTAAATCGCATTTTAATATATAATAGGTCAGTGCGGTGTTCGTGGACGCTGTAGTGGCTCGATGGCCTAGTGCCAATTTCCCCCTGGTGGCAGAAATTTTGTAGTCCACGACCGACCGCGTTATATCCGAATCCGCGTTATAATGAGGCGCGTTATAACGAGGTGCGACTGTACCCGGAAATGACAAAGATTATGTTTACCTAAGTACTGGTAAACTGAAGCATGCTGGGACTTGGGAACATATTTTTTATGTGACATTATTATTGTTTTGAAAGATAATGCATGTTTATCTGCCTTGTTATATTTTTGTTGTGATACTAAATATCAACGTATTCTTATACGAATGCCTATGTTATATACCTTACCAACAGACAGCCAACCAATAACATATGTAATTTGATTTGATTGTTTAATATTATTCATTAAAACTTATTTTATCAAAAAACTATGATATTATTATCATCAATGTTTTGGTGAAATTAGTGTTGCTTCCATTGATTTAATAGTCATCAAATTTCTTCTAATGTATCAATCATTTTATGGCAGTGGTTTTGTGAAGTACTTAATGCTACCTGAAGCAGAACTTTGTAAAGTGGCACCTCATTATTAAGGTCACCCTCTGGACTAGACAGAAGTGACCTGAATAGTGAGGTGACCATGTTAGCAGGACTAATTTCCTATACTTTACTGTTATAGGAATAATTTGGGACTGTGTGATTTGAATGCAAGGTGGCTGTACTACTGAGGAGACCATATAGCAAGGTTCGATTGTATTTCTGACATATGTTGTTTGCTGTAGGCTCAGCAGGCATATGGGAACCAAGCTGTCGAGGCACCTCGACAACAAGTACCCATGGCACAGGAAGCGATAGATGTGTCCGCATCAAATCTCTATCCAGTATTAGATGACTACATGGGACTGTCAGCCGAGGTTATGGCCCAGCACGTGGCCCAGGTGAGGGTAGGGTAATGTCTATATAATGGTGGTAGTAAAAGCTTAATTTCATGATGGTGATCATGTTACTTTTGCAGAGTGATTTCTAATGGACCACCAGAACGACACACTCCTACATCCGTAGCTTTAGATAAAATATATGGTTTACAACTATATATTACATTAAACAAGACTGTTCAGTCGAGGGCTTTATGCAGGATCAAAATTTTACCAGTCCAAAAAATTTCCCAGTGAACATTTGCTCACCAAAAACCCTCCATCTGCACCCCCCCTTGAGTATTATCATCAGTTGGCTGAGGAGGGCTAGGTCTAGCTGGCCTGTGACTAGGCGTAGGGCTAACATGCTCACCTGGCTGGCTAACAACGGTAACGACTTCATTGGTACAATGTACACTGGCTGTTACTGTAAACGTGGTAGCACTAGTGACAGTCACTGTCGTCGGTGCCAGTATTGCCGTTCTGACAGGACAGGGCCTTATCGTAATAAGACGGGCTATACCCCTCAAATTATCTATCCTCTCAAATTATCGCCCGTCTAAATGACAGGTGGACTGGTTCAGTCCCTATTAGCATTGGATTTATGACTGTGGGGGCCCCTGAGCAGTGGTTGAACGGGTATCGTATCATACTATTTCTCACTCCTTCCTACTTTCTACAATAGGGACTTCACTGCAAAAAACAACATTTGTCCATTTAAAACACCAATTTGTGTTATATTGAAGCACTCGGGTTATGTCTAAAAACATTTTTATCCCAAAGAAATTACCAAAAAACTTTTATGGAGGCCCCCATAAAAAGTATTTTGTGGGAGCCTTTGGACAACCACCCTTTCTGCCCTGCCATAAATCCGACGCTGCTCCCTGGTATTGTTGTTCCAACATAACTGTCTCTTTTTCACTATCTCTTGTATATGTACACCCACACTATTCCAACGTACAAGTTATCACACAATTTCTTCAATCTAGCTCTTTCTCATAATCAGTTGGTAATCCCTACACAAGTCTTTCTCTTCATTCACCTTATCTTGTTTTTCTTAGACATTCCTTAAAGAATTATATTTGAGGAATGGTGTATATACCTTCACAATGAATCGCCAGATGCATTTTTCAATTGTTCACTCAAGACCTGTCTAGACTCTTAATATTTTTGCCTTTGATGAAAGCCACATTTTTATATTCATACTGTTTTGCAACTTTGTGGTTGTTCAAATTTTTACAGCTTACCTGTTGTTAATCTAGTATTACTTATAGTCTGTGTTTATCACTACACAAGTGGTTGTTTCTCTTCAGAGCCAGCAGATAGTGCCACATTACACCCAAGCAGGCCAGGGCCAGATTGCCCCGATCACTGGCAATCACGTGGGTCTCAAGCGGGCTGAGATCAAACAGGGTGTCAGGGAGGTGTTGTTCTGCAAGGATGGGGAAGGAAAAATGGGGTTGAGAGTGTGCTCTATTAACAAGGTATGTCATAGTGAATAAATGAATGAATGATTTTATTGTCTTGATGATGATAAGCATGTATAAACATGCATACACACCAAGGACAGTGGAAGAAGCAATCTTGCTTATAATCATTTATTTAAATAAGTATTAATATACAATGCATTGAGTAGTGTTGAAATAGTAGACCGTGTGCGAGGTAGTAACATACTAACTCTTGACACTTCCTCTATAGAGTCTTCCTTATCTCACAGTACAGATTTCAACATTATCTCACAATACATATTTTAACATTTTATCGTTTCTTGTATTTTATTCAGTCTCATGATTGCAAGGAAATAAATTATTATTGTTATTATTATATTATTATTGTATCAGTATATTTTGGAGATATATAGTAGAGTAACATTTTAAAATATAAGCTTAAGGAAAGTATTTGCACAGAAATTTTTTATAATTTCATGCAGTGACTTAGTTTTCCTGCTTTAATAGATATACTCTCAGAATACAAAATTAGGAAAGCTTAGCCGAGTCACAAAAACCCAATGCAGATTGTAAATAAGGGTTATAAGATTATAACACATAGCATGTGTTAGAGTAATACTTGCTAGGTCACTTAACATGCTTTATCATTACCTTTTGTGTGGATTGATATCCTACATAAAAACAGTTCTTTTGCTCTGCTATGTTGTTTCCGAGCAATTTTAGCTATGGTTATAGTCAAACCTCACTATTGAGGAGACCCTCAGGACTTCATCAAAGTGACCTGAATTGTCGGGTGACCATATTAGCAGGAATTATTTCCTATACTTTACGGTTATGGAAATATTTTGGGACTGTCTTAGGGTGACCTTAATTGCAGGGTGGTTGTATTACAGAGGTGACCATAAATGACGTTCGACTCTACTTAAAATACTTACAAAACTGATGCTGTGGCCATGTCTGCTATCACGTACAATGTCTGTTTATGTGGCTAGATGCTTCCCAGAGAAGTCGAGATGGTGTCCGGTTGAACAGGTCTGCCAGGGAGTAAAGTGTAAAGCACTTAGAGCAGTCCTCAGGACTGGATTAGGATATTGCGCTATATAAGAACTTACCTTTTACTGTTTTAGGGTGTGTTTGTGTCGTTCGTGTACCGGGACTCCCCTGCGTCCCTGGTTGGGCTGAGGTTTGGGGATCAGGTGCTGCAGGTGAATGGGGAAGACGTGGCTGGCTGGAGCACGGAGAAGGCGATGAAGTACCTCAAGAACTGTTCTCCCACCAACATCCGCATGGCTGTCAGAGACAGGTGGGAGTCAGCTGTAGGCATAGCTTTATCTAGAGACCCGTCCACCCGTCATTTGGACTGGTTTAGTTCATTTTTGGACGGGTAGAAATTTGAATTTGGTTAAGTGGAACTTAGTGGAGTAAAAAATGTTATTCATTATTGACTGTCACTGTTATTCATATGTCCATTATGCTTTATGTAAGATATGACTAGTATAGAATGTTTTGCACATATTAACTTGCACGAACATTCATAGTGAAGCTGTGAAATGCAATATTTTATCAAATATGCAGAAACATCTGCTTATTTGTATAGTTGATATTTCCAGTTATATTTTTTCCGTTCAGATATCTTTTCAGGAAAGCACATTCAAAGTAATAAAATATGCCATCATTTGAAAACTTAACTTTTTAACCACTATGTCATCAGTTCTAATGTACATACCGATTTTTAAATTGCCTAACCCATTTATTTTGGTGCCACTCTGAGTGCGGGTATATACTGATTTAGAAATCTGTTTTTTGCTGCTAATCTCAATACGGTTTTCCAAGGATTTATAATTAAGTTTTTCTTATTCTAATATCCTTACATTGGTGAATTTTATTTCACTGATTACATCTTGCAAGATTTGAGTAGCACTGAAACGCTTGTCTGTTGACTGTTGTAGGCCGTTTGAGAGAACTCTGACACTACAGAAGGACAGCACCGGCCATGTTGGCTTTGTGTTCAAGGACAATAAGATCACCTCCCTTGTGAAGGGTTCCTCCGCGGCGAGGAATGGCCTGCTCATTGACCACCACATGGTCGAGGTCAACGGACAGAACGTCGTCGGACTCAAGGTTATTATATTTCTTGATCCCGCCACTTACCTGATGTTGCGCCATGCTGCAATGTAGCTTTTTGCCCCGGAAGTAGATTTTGCTGTTCAAAGTTATGTTGTGCTGACGCCGCACCAACGTGTCTCCAAAATGGCCTCCATAGTTGGTTTTGAAAATAATTATTTGTAACAAGTTGAGCTGTTAACAAAACTGAACTATTCCTAATAGCAGTGATGGCAGAATTTTGGTAAAAAACACTCTAAATCAGTAGCATCAAACGCACAATGTTTATTTTCAACAGAGCCATTTTGAATGTGGGGAATGCCATGGTGTATAAAATTGAACTATTCAACTTCCAAAAGATCGCGATGTTGTGGCATGGCACAAACTCTGAACCCAACCCTGATAGTTTCTTCTGCCCCCTTCACATGTTGTCTCCACCTGTCGTGATATATTCTCCTGTTTTCTCCCACTTCCGGCTGTTCTCTCTCACCCTGTCGAGATCCCTCTTAACCTTTGAAACTTCATGTTGGCAAAACCCAGCCCAAAATAACCAAGTATTTATGTAATATGCAGTGGGTGCTATCTATTGGATATGTTTGAAAACACAGTAGAAATTATGTTTGCATGTACAGACCTAAACATTTTTAGGGACAAATAACTAAAAATGGGGACTTTCCTGTTATTGTACAAATGTATGTTCTTGAACAATACTGCGATTGGAATTGTTTATTTCTTACAAGGTATTATCCCCTTGTGTCTAATATTGATGATTTGCTTTACCACTTGGCAAAGCACAAATGTGTGCATGTGTTTTCAAATAGTGGAACTGTCATTCACTAAAAAGAGACTGAGAAATATGTATTCGTTTAATGTTTTCAATATCATGATATGTTTCAGCGGGTTGTATAATTAACAAATCAAGCATTATATATTTGTAGAGCTGACTGTGCAGTAGTACTTAGTAATCAGACTGTTTTGTCAGGAATCTAGTATGACATTTGAAGTCACAATTAATGACGACATTAAGAGTGTCAAGCGACTTGAACCATCTCAGACAATCTGTTCCATCTGCCACAGTTGTACAAAAGACATGTTCTTGTGTTTACAGGAGACTGAGATAAAGAAGCTGTTTGACGGGTGTGGTCGAACTGTCACAATCACTGTCATTCCTTCCTTCGTCTATGACCACATCATCAAGACGTGAGTTGTCATTCTGCTGTCAGGCTGCCTTATGTGACCTGCTGCAGCAAAGTTGCAAAGTCACATTTTGAAATTGAGTTTTGTACCTTTTTGGATTCCACAGACCACAAGCTTTAAAATGATACCTCATTTGTTGAAATATCTTCAGTAGTTTTTGATTTATTGCTTAAATAGAAGCACACTTTTAAAAAGCTACCTTTTGAGAAACGAGGTAATTTAGACCGATGTCGTCTATTTTTTTAATAAATGGGTTCGTGAATGCATTTGTTTGATTTGTTTTTGATTGTTTATTGAGGAATTAAACTGGACACTGAAAGATGATGTTACAAGGAATGCATTTCTGCCAAAGTCACAAAATTGAAGGAACATGACCTAGACAGTTTTTTTTGGCCTGTGTCCAGAATAGTCCCATGTGACTTAACACCCGGTCCATTGCGATGGGTCACATGTAGGGTTCAGTAGTGCAGTGGTTAGAACACTGCACTTTCAATCAAGAGAATCCGGGTTTGAATCCCCATTTGAAGCTTTCACTGTTCCGTTCCACTTTCATTCATCTAACCATATAAAAGTACCTCGTAGTCAGTAGTGGTGATATGTTAGTAAATGCAACAAGGCTGAAAACTTCCCAGAGACGTCGAGATGGTGTTTAAATCAACAGGTCTGTCAGGGAAGATATGTAACATGTCTTGAGCAGTCCTAAGGAGTAGATACCACATTATAAGAACTTGCATTCATCTTTGTGTACAGTACAAAATATACAGATACAAAAATATACTGATGCAAGGATGCAGAGTTTTTGCAAGAATGCCAAACATGTACTGATGCAAATAAAACAGTTGCATACAGACATCTATTTGGTAGATCGTAAATTTGGCAGAAATGTACTTGATTACTACAGTGGAACAAATTGTAATACTACTTTATTTTAACACTCATATCCAGAGTAAAACTCTGCTAATAGGTGTTGACAGTTAATACAGTTACTAAAAATGGGAATAATAATATATAGTGTCAACACAAAATTGCTAGAATTTCATTAAAAAACTACTAAGCTAACATAAGCTAAGACTATCAAAGTATACATACAAAAACATATATATATATATATATATGTAGATACATATAGTCTGACAATATTGCCAGTTACATTAAAATATACAATAATAAAAACTGAATAAATATACAATAAGATATAAATGAGTAAACAATTAATATAATAAATTATGACTAGTATAATAGTAGAACATTGACTACCCTGGTGATAGTCACCACAGAAATACCACTTTTTCAAATACAGACTCGGTCTTGCACAAGTTTAGTTTTTTGTTTCAGCATCGGCTCGAAGCTGGTGAAGAAGCACATGGACCACGGCGTGCCGGATGTGTGATCCGTCTAGTTGCCATGGCAACTGCCAATTACGTAGTAAGATTGCCGGTGATGAAAAAGTTGACGACCCAGTTTCTGTAGATAATCATGAGAGATTGATGTACAATACATCAATATTACAGATATCGGACAGTTGTTTTTGCAACAAGGTGAACTTTCTGTTTTTGTATGTGGTTATAACTCTGAAGGTAAAATGTCAGATATTGTCAACTGTTAAAAATCACATTTGAAATTATATATGCGGCTGCCATATGATCATGAAGTGAAATCATAATGAGCATGACCTGCTACAGATTATTCCGTTTTTACGATGACCTTATGAATGTAGTGATTTAAGATATATTACGTATTTTGGGGCTGTTGAATATTGTTCACAGAGAAAACATGTATCATTTAAACTGGGTGCAGGTTATTATGTTTATGTGAATTCGTCCAATTCTCACTGGGAGAATCGTCTCGTAGTATTATCATTTCAGCTCCGATGCCATTTTTACAAGGTTGTTATATTTGATTATGCTTTGATGATTTTATTTTTGTGTTTTTTACGGAAATTGTGTATGAATGGTGTAAACGGAAGTTGTGTGAATCTTGCTTAAGGCATGCATGGTTGCAAATACACCGCAGTGAGTTAATTATTTAAATACTGTTTCATTGCTCACCATTTAATAAAGGCATAGATGTTTGCAGTAAATAATGTGGACAGTTGTTATTATAAGCACATGGAAGTTGGCAGCGTGGTACAGGCAAGTTTTGTATGATGATGTTGGTTTTGTTAGTTTACTACTCGTGCAGGCATTTGATAGTTTAATACAGAGATGTGAGCCTGAGAGTGGCTATAATATCGATGATTTGGGAGGTTATTTTGGGCCATGCTTTGACGACAGTAACTAAGCCAGTATGTAAGGAGAAATACATTTTCTGTGTACAAACATCTGTGTTGTTTGTGTTAGTTTGAATAGCTGGAAGAATTGTGTGGAGGTCTTTATGATATGGAATGGTGCATATCGCTTTAATGTTTTCCGTGGTAGCCATAATAATATTATAGTCATAAAATACGCACCCAATAGGTCAGTACCAAGTTGTTTGAGCAGAGAATAGTTTGAAGATATTCTATTTAAAACTTAAAATTAGTTCCGCTATAATGTATTTATAACTTTGGAATGAGACTTTTTGAGTATCTGTAAGAATTCCCAGAGACGACAACATCGTGATGCGATTCACGAACTGACATTGTGATGTAGTAGGTGGAATAAATTGTGTTATTTGTAGACGAATAATAACATTTTATACATGCAATATTTGTTTTGTTGGCTGATACAATTAATTAATTTATGCACTGAAAATTTATTTTGCTAAATATTTTAGATTTTGTGTTTTCATTAACGTGAGGTGTTTCTTTGTTGTCAAGTTGATTATTTTTCTTTACTTTGTTTCCTGACTTTTTCTGGAGAAACCACAATCCGAGGCCTAACCTGACAAAACTACATTTTCTACACAGTACCTATAACTTGCACGTAAATTAGGTTTTAGCGAGGGAGAGTTGCGCAGTGTTGGCCTCACTCTCTTGTCCAGTAGCAAGACAACGTCCAGACGGCAGGAGGTATCTCTGGATGCTGTGTACGACCAGGACGCCTTTAGTGTCTTGTCGTGTTCTTCGTGCTCCACAACACGTTGCGGGATGTGGGACGTATCACCCAAATGTTGGACGAACCACCCAAAGAGTGCGACATGTTCCCCTTCAGAGGTACTACCCCTCCCTGACTCACACCATACACCCTTCACACACTACCTATAAATGAGCAAGTTATAAACAACTACCTAAAATTATTTAAAAAAATCTAGGAATGCAAAATCTCACCATGAATGCATGCTATTACTGGTACATCAGAATATGATGATAAGATGATGCTAACTGAGAATGAAAATGTGAAGAAACAGTCTAACTAGACCACATTACGTAACATATTAAGTACAGTTTTATTGCATATTACGAATCAACAAGAAAGTCCACTTTCCAACTCAAGAAATTATACAGAAATATGCATCTGGGACATCTTAAAGTAACCTTCTTCACTGTGCTCGCATAACAACTGTATAACCCCGTTCTACCTCACCTCCGCAGTATAACCCCATCCTGCCTCACCTCCACAGTATAACCCCTTTCTGCCTCACCTCCGCAGTATAAAAGCAAATGTATACGTATGGCAAAAGCGTCGGTAAAAATGACAAAAGAATCACATCTGGGTATAAAATGCCACGGCTAAAAGATAAACCTAAACAAACAGTTTACTAAATATTATATACAACAAACGATACAGACACGGTGTGAATCCCACTGCCATGGAAATGTGGTGGCTCGGTTAGTGTTAAGGCAGTTGTACAAATCATTCAAAGATAAGCAAGGACAATCCTAAAACAGTGACCTAATTCATCAACAGTCATAATGCTCACCATTGACAAAGAAATACTCCGCTGTACGAAGGCACAAATCACCATGTCATGAGGGTATATCATTCCCAGTCTGCAAGGTGTCAATTTTTTGAAAAAATACTGTTAAAGTAATCCTAAAGTAGTAAAAACAACCCTTGAGGAGATGTACAAACTCGGATTTGGTTGCCAAGAGATTCTTGGATTACTGAGTATTCTTCAGGATAATTCACTTACGTAACACAATCCTTTTTATCATATCAAAAATAAAAATCAGTGGCAACTATCAACCGAACTTCGGCATGTACAGAGTAATGTCATCTAACCACGATGTCAAGTGTACTGATAAGCCATTTTTTTATAAGAAGGATGAAAGTCTATGCAGCAATATTAATTTTGGATATAATAAAACGAATTGTGTCAAGATCCTGGATTTACCGAAAAATTTAGTTACTGAAAAGACATCGTCATGTTTCTTATGTTTCGCCAGAGCTTATGCAACAGTCCTCTGGAAATGTTCATCATCTCTTGACTGTGACGCTGACAGGGTTCACATTGTCCAACAACACTCATGTGATACTGCGGCTTCACTGTGTCGCGAGTACATTGTCTAGATACGATGCCAGGTTTTCGTAACCAGATTCCCTTGCCAAATCTGCAGGCGTCTTGCCATCCTGCAGCAAGAAAACATTACTGAATTGATGTTTTCTGTTGCAAACTACCACATAGGTAGCGTAATAGCAGTCTGTCTCCACCAGCAAAGATGGAGATAGGTTGTGTGATTATCTGGTATCATCAGAGGTGCCCCACGACTGCACACGGGTGCCGGAGAAGTGAAGCGAGTATACACAATCATTCCTACCAGTTTGTGTTTCGGGGGAAGTTATGTCCTGCGAATACAACATGTAATTCAATATATTTCTTCCTTTTTTGTAGGCAACATCTTATTCTACCCAACTATTTCAAGCATAGTTAACAACTTACAATCGATATATCAAATGCCACATTTCATTTTTACCTTGAGTTTATCTTGCTGCGACCAGAATATTTTCATATTCAGACTGACATTTACTGAACAGTTCTATTCTTCCAGAACAGTTGTAATTCAAGATTAGATTACAAATTACCTAATACCATACAGACAGATAGACAGGCAGATAGACAAGACAGATATGAGAGAAGATGTTCTTTATTTACAACGCAGTAGTAACAACTCACCTTATTTTTTAACTGCGTGTTGGCCTTTGCCTGTACAAATTCTTTTGCTACACCACTATGGCCAAACAGAGCCGCAGCATGGAGGGCACTCTCACCATTCTACAGGAAAAACACAACTCATTAATATACGTTGTTTACTCAGAATAAACCTTATAAAATAAATATTTTATCCTCCTAAGGGTCGTGGGATTAAAACAAATATACATATTACAAAATAAATTTAGTTAATACAATATTTAAATTAGATAACAGAAACACAATAGACTGTAGGGTGTAGTAAATATTTGAATACACAAAAATTGTGTAGCAAGTGTCCAGGTAGTTTTTATGATCTCGACCATCACTGTTAACTAATCAGACACACTGCATTTATGGAATTACTATTTAATTGTCATTCAGCAACAGCCCCAGTTCAAAGATACATGTTAGGATATATTGTTAATTTTTTATACAGACATTTACAGATTATTGTTACAAGAAAACTATTGATTGTCCAACATAATCGTAACGGTTTCCATGAGAAAACTGACTCTGCAACATTTAAGAGATTATTACAAACTCCAAAAAACCCAAACATCCCTAAAATAAAACACGTAATGACTTTAATAGCTTAGTTATTTTACCTTTAGCAAACCTACTGATGGCTTGTATTTCAGCAGTTCTTGTACGACCTCTACATGACCTTTGTGTGACGCTTTGAATAATGGAGTAGCGCCATCCTATAACAGGAAGTGTGTACTGAGATGTTTCAACCTACAAACAGTCACTGGTGATAAATTTAACCTGAAGCAGGTTACAATTACAATAGTGTTGTCACATTTTAACCTGCTATAGATAATCGCTGTGTTGACTGATTCAACCCACAAGTCATGGATTGTGTTGTAGCTCACAATCACTAGTTCACCAGCAGAACAATGTTGTGCAATTTATTTATTATTCTCACCATCACTACTCCTTCTTAAACAGGTGCACTGGCTTCCGGTTACATATTGAATCAAATTCAAGTTGGCCGCTATTACATATTGTGCCCTTTCTACACTACTGTCCTATTTGTTTAGTCTCCTGCGTCTTTTTTTTATATATTCCCAGAAACCTCAGATTGTCTGCTTCACAACAACTTTTTATTCCTAAAACCAAGCATAACATACACAAATGTGCTCTCTCTGTAGCTGCAGCCACAATCTGGAATCAACGCCCTGTCATTTAAAAATCATCTGAAACTATAGTCACGTTTCGTAAACTACTGATGACTTTTGCGTGTGCCTGTTCACGAGTTTGCCTGATGATTTTTGTATGTTGTACCTCTGAGCTCAGATTCCTGAGGATACAGGCACTATAGAACGTTATTCTTTTATTATTATTCAACAGTTAATTCATATAGTGTCACATCCAATGCAGTTCACAGCGCTTTACAGCAAATGTTTAAACCAATACGTTGTAGTAAGTAGCCTTGACAACAGACAGGGATGTTGAGATGGAATGGTGTCACCGATGAGATAATCGTAATATGTTCCGTTGTGTTACTGTTGGAGTGAGAATGAGATGTACTTCTCTGGCTGCGTCTACGCCTGCGTTTGCTTCCAGCAGCTCCTTCACAATCACCGAGTGCCCCATCTGACTGGCAATCCACAGCGGCGTAGCACCGTCCTACACAACACGGTCATGATGTCGTCATGGGAGGGCGAGTGGGTTTGTGTGGCACGTGTGTGCTTGTGTTCGAGGTGTGTGTGTGCTTGTGTTCGAGGTATGCGTGTGTGCATGTATACATGCATGCAAGTGCGTATAGCATGTTAGAAAAGAAAATCTCAAGCTAACATTTGCTCTATAAAACCAGAACTTTACATCGCTTTCTACAATTAGAATATGAACATTTGCATTCATTAAAAATAACACCTATTTTAGGTATTTATTTAAAACAAAAATCAATGTATTAAATAGTAATAACAATCAAAATAACACCTGTTACTTTGTCTCTTGCTTTTCCCTGAACGTTCTTTCTGTTACTACAACTCTTGTATACACAGGAGAAGAAACCATTGTTTATATATATGAATGATCCGAGGCAATTGGGAATGAAAGAGACTACCAAAGCTTCTAATGGGACCTAGGCAGTCTGCATTTCTACGACGAGAGGGTAGCTTGGTAACCCACCTTCCTACACATTGCAGTGCTGCTGCCTTTGCTTAACAGAAACTTCAGCATCTTCATATGTCCGTTCTGAGCTGCGATGAAGATGGGTGTGGCGCCATCTACCATCTGCGTGTGGATGTCGGCCCCTTCCCGGAGTAATTCCTCGACCACGTCCAGATGGTTGCACTGACACGCAACAAACAATGGCGTTCCTCCGTCCTGCCGAGAAACAGAGAGAGTGCGCGATAGTGCAGTGGTTCAAAACCCAAACCAAGCAGCAGGGGCTTAGCCGTAGACCCGTCTGCCTGTCTTCAAGACTGGCCAAGACGGGTAATTACAACTGATAAAAGTGATGGAATTTAGAAGGGGCAGCTGGCCACTAGTTTAACTAATAGTTCCAAGTCTAGGGGCCCACACTAATGACTATCATTGTTAGTAAAACAAATCGAATGGTACTGGTTTGTAATTGAAAAACTAAACCAGCCAAAATTGGCTCTGATTGACTTGAATGGTTTCCATGCCAGCTGTTCATGCACTAAAAGACACACTTTTGTTTAATTCAAGACAGGCAAAAAAGTTATTTCTACCTAAGGGCCTGCCGAGCAAGGATGGTATATTTGGTGAAAAGACTTGGCTCTCAACATTGGGGACTGTGTATCTCTTGTGACTCGGAGATCACCTTAATGTCAATCTCGTCTCAATTTGGGACGTAACTGAACCACTGAGGACGACAAGCACCCTGGCAGTGACCACCCTCAGTGCCAGCATAGAAAGGTCGGCTTGGCGATAATGTTCTAAAAAAGACTAAATAGTTGAATAAGACCTCATAAGACCATAACATCGTAACCACAATATATACAGACTAGTTAGTTAATAGAACGTGCACACATATTCACAGACACATGCAATGCATTGTTGCCAAAATACTCGTCCAAATACTAGTTACATCATACACACTACCAGGGTACTCAATTTAAAAAGTCTCGGTAACAGAAAAAACTGTGAAACACGTAACAACATTTTGTGACAAGGAATCCCTGTAGATGGTGTATGAGTGCTTACATAACTAGGTAGATCAACTGGTGCACCATGGGATAGCAGCATCTTGACGATGTCGAGAAATCCACCCTGAGATGCGAAGAATAATGCACAAGTACCAGTCTGAAAGAACAAGGTAGAATAACCACAAATGTGTCATACACAAGAAATTATTACACAAAAAGAAGAGTTATAGTAACTCATGCATATATTATAAATGCAGTCACTACCAGAGAGTGGCACACTGCCTACATCTCGTGATACCTCAGATCTGTTTAGCCAAACACAGTTTATATACACAAAAGAACACAACACTTTACACCTTCAAACCGCCTCCTCAGTTCAGTTGGCTCATCATGAAACAGGTTCACTGACATCTGTGGCACACGAACAGTCTAAGTAATATGCACGGTTGGTTTAACAAGATACTGCTTACTTTTGTTACTATCATTAAAATAACTTATTTTGATTGTTACATTGTGCAACCTGACAATTTTAACCACAGCCGGTGAAAAATATTTAATAGACGATTTTACCAAAAGTAAATGACAGATGTGCTAGCATGTCATAATGGATGCCAGGTAGGTCAGACTTTTCACAATATAATTATAAAACTGGACAAGCAATGCAGGATCTTCACAAAGAAACACATAGAGATATGTGTCAAGACTAATCAGGAGCTTGGCTGTATTTAAATTGGCTGTGTGTGAGAAGTAATAATAATAACATTAAACTTTACATTGATGCTCGTTTCCAGAGGACAATTCTATTGAATTGTGTTGACAATGTGACTAAAATACTAATACTTACGTAATGATTAATATAGCTACTACAATTGTGAGTAATAAAATATCTACAAAGTTTCTAAAACAAAACTGTGCAAAACAATCATGAGTTAAAGCTATAATCCAATACATATTACATACAACAAAAATAGTTTTATATTGTGAACAATTACTTTAAATAAAGTAGAAATAAATAATAAAAATTCAATAAATAAATATACAATAAAACATTAATTAGTAAATAAGTATTATGATAATATACTATTATAATAGTTGACAACTAAAATAATATAATAATAAATGTTATGATGTGTGACACTGCAGGTAAAGTTGTTAGTACTGTCGGTATGGTGACATGATACGTATCAGCTGTCCAGTGTCATGTGACCACTGACCAGTCTGCGGGCAGCAGGGTCCGCTCCCTGCTTTAGTAGTTCTCTGACACATTCCAGGTGGTTGTTGGCAGCAGCCAGGATCAGAGGCGTCGTCCCCTCCTGCGAAAATAACACGGATCTTCTGAACACAACACACACCAAGACCATCTTGAACACAATAGGACTCTCTTGATCAAAACACAGGCTCTTGTGAACACAACACAGACCCCCATGAACACAAAACAGACCCCTGTGAACACAACACAGACCCTCCTGAACACAAAACAGACCCTACTGAACAAAACACAGATCCCCCATGAACACAACCGACCCTCCTGCAAACTCACAGAAGATCCTAATACAAATACATCAAAGACTGACTTTTAATTTTTGTTTATCCATCATGGAAAACATTACATGATGATGACAGGTGGGTGTTCCTATTAGTGTTTTACTGCATTTTTCATTTCAAAAACCATGCTATTTAACATGGCTACATCTTTCAGACCACCCAGTAGGAGACAGCATAATGATTATCCAATCCGACAATGGCTGCGGATGAAACAATATTGATCGTCTCTATGTAGACAGATAACAAAGTAACAGATGATAACTAAGTGTTTTCTAACTAGCTGACAGATTCCGCACCATTTCTTGTGCCTACAAATGCACCTTTGCCGTTTTTACTGGCTACTGAAATGTTCACCAGGCAACCAAATCTACCAGCCTCAGGCTAGCAGAGTACTGCAAAAGTCAAGCCTTGCCAGAAAAAAACAGTTAACCCACTACTACCTTGAATGCAAAAACACAAAACATATCGCAGAGCTCTTTTTAAAAACACATCAAAGACACACCCAAAAACATGCCACCAACATGCTCAGAACTTGGCCATGATAACATAATTAATCATCTATGCAATCCCCAAAAGAAACACTGCGTATTAACCCATATCCCAGAAGGTTGCGTCTGAGTACATAAAACAAGGGATGATACGGAAAAGTCTGGCAACACAGCCTGCTGACAGCGGTAAATGGTTAACATGGATTCCACAGCTACAGAGCGCAGGGTAACATGTGGCTCTTATAACAGGCAGGTGTGCTGATGGTGGATGCAAGGAAGTATAAACAGATCTGGGAATGCGGAGGGTGGCGTCCCAGCAACAAGGCCTGGAATCTGCTCATCATAGGCATCGTGAATTCATTGGTCAACCCTTCGGGCCACCCAGCATCCAGCCCCCTTCGGGCCGCTGGTCCTGTCTGTTTTTCTGAAAAAGAACTGATAATCTTAGGGTTGTATGTTCATTGGATATATAGGCCTACTAACTACTAGTGTCATCAAAACACAGCAGGCCGCATTCACCATCAAACGCAGGATGACTACAGTAACTGGCCCATATCATAGACAAAAATAACCAAAAACAATTAACTACAATATACGTGTTTTACTGTATATTACTGGACACTTCTGTGTACAGCAAACATTTGCACAGAGTGGTGAGCTGTACATCATGCAAGTCTGATATGCTCGCAGATATGCTTTTGAGAACTACGAAGCTGAATAATTCATACGCCTCAACTTCCAGATCAATGGAGTTCATGGATTTCTTGTTCAAATGTCATAACTGTTCACGTCGAGCTGACCCATGGTCATTCGGAATTTTGACTTTACGTGAGTAAACACTAAAAAGGACCTTTCTGCGGGATAGACCATGGAATGTGTTGCAGTCAATGTCGGGGAGGCGTTCTCGTAACGCCAGATCTATGGTGATCTCAGTCAGAGCAGACTCGCCATGGCCCACCATCGTTACGTCTTCTATGTCATAATTTCAGTCGATAGCAAACACCACTTGTTTGAGCCGCTCCTGATGGATCCGGGAATCATACTGCTCATGATGCAGCTCAGTTTTATCGGTGTTCAATCCTCTTCTGCCAGTGCGCTCGAGCTGAGGACCCTCACTCTCCATCTGTTCTGCATCACTCATGACGGTCTCAAACGAAGGTGACGAATCCGTACCAGTCATTACTGTGCTCCTCCAGTCGCTGCGGAGAATTTTGGTTGTGTCACGTACGATGGTGAAAGGCAGCACTGGTGCTCGTGAAACACAGCGAGTAGGTGTGAGGGTGCAGTAAAGGTATTCCAGATTTCAATTCAATTGTAGTAGTAAAGGTCACGGTGATTGAGCATGCTGAAATGGTGTCTTCCAGCCCCATTTTCATCTTGCTGGTAAAATAGCCTATCAGTTGTCTTCGAGGGTAACTGTCAGAGCTTTTGACTTGCAAAGCAATTGAGTTTCCAACAGAAGCTTCAGCGTGTTCGATGGCGAGTGGGTCGGGTCATCGTGCTTCGATTTCTCCTTGCCTGCGGGGTGTACTGGTTCATCGATAAACTCCTCTCTTGCCGAGTCTTGGAGATCCTCGTTATTGCCATTACTGGGCTCGCCATCTTCTGCTGACACTTCATAGTCTCCACCACCAGGCTGTGCCCGTTCCAGCTCCAGGCTCCACAAATTCCCTTTGCCGTTTTAAGGTATATATTACCTATTCCGAATACAATTATTATGTTCTTACTCGCAGTTGGAATGGTGTCTACAGCAGTCCTCGCCACAGGATACACACACGATGTCTACATGAAAAAATATGGCTTTTAACCCAGGATTTACATTTTGGTGGGTTTCCAAATGGTTATCCACCCTGTTAATTGCAGGCCAGTACCATGGCTGCTTTTTGGGGTGCGTTTTCACGGAAAGCAGTTTTGTGAATTTGTGTCAACTGCCGTAACAGTTTTAGCCGGAGCCTCAACTCCTGTCTATCGGACTGACATTGAACCGGGGATGATGTTGGAGATTGTTTGCGGTGGCGTTCCGCCCGTACGACCCCAACATACGGACCTACATTTTCCTATGGACCATACAAGAGTGCAGGATTTGGTTATGAAAAAGAAAAATATGGGTATGAATTAGCTGTAGAATCTAAAACCGATCAATACCAAACTAAGTTAGGGAAATGTTTACAGTTGCACATGGATTAAATATTGTCCACCTGAAGACAGACACATGAGGGTTGCTTTCAACAACCGTACGGCCTTGAGCTTTGATCATGGGCCCGGCCCTCCAGGCCGTGGTTGTCTGGCAGATGCCAGGTTGGCCATCCGGGTCGCCCGGCATTAATGTCAAATCCGGTCTTGGTCTCAGCGAATCGTGTACATAGGGAATACTATGCATTTATGGGGCATGGGTTCCAAGGGCAGAGATTACCACGGCACCTCATGTTGTTATATTAGTAGAATTTCAAGTATGAAGAAGTAGGTTGATTAACCAAGGCCCACATTGTCTAAATATAGCTCATAGTAATACAGTGTTTTTAAAGTCAAACTCTTCAAATTCAAAATCATATGTTGACCATTCTGAGGTGATTTTCAAATTGACTTTTTGTTTGATGTCTAATGATCATTTAGAATTTATTTCAAAAAAAATTGTTTGTTTAACATTTCAATTTTATTTTTCAAGGTGTGCACTAACTGTTTTGCAAAATTTTATTGTTTTGCACTCAATAAATATACCTACGGATTTTAGTGTTCTTTATTATGCAAGAAAACAAGTATAGGCCACGAGACAGCTAACCATTCTGTGTAAATAAAACAGTGTATGAACATAAACAACCCCCTCAGTAGCTGACTGTACTACTGAACACACCTGTCTCCCCTAAGTATAGAGCTGAGCTGTCTTTAGAAGCATCTGTCCACTCTAGTCTATGTATCTCCCAGCTACATCTGGACCCAATACTCTTAGTATCCCAAATGGAGTAGAGTGTTCCCTGGAGATCAGCCCTGGATGTACACTCGGGGCTCCATCTGCCTCCATCTGCTTATATATATGTTTATGGCAATACTGCTATTACTTGGAGGAAAGGATAATTAGATATGGAAGTTATGGATCTTAACAGGTTTAACTCTCAGAACACGACAGTTACTGGCTGATGTTGGATTTGATAATCATTATGGTTGTTACAGTTGTAATGATTTATTTACAAAATTATTAGAAAATACTGTTAAATGGTATGATGAATGTCATTGCAATTATAAAGTTACAATTATGATTAAAATGACTTTATTCCAATAATTACTATAATGGTACACATGTAACAACATAGAATGCACAAACACGTACGCACGCACACATACACATGCACGCACATACACACACTCGTATGGACAACAGGCCTTGGCCAATATAAAGCCTGAGGGTAGTATATAGTAGAATCAGAGAGTGTTTACAACTGGAATCTCTGCTTCATATATCAACCGACATTCCTAATCAGTGCCCAGGTAGCAGTGATCTTGTGATTAAGTGCTACAGCTGTAAGCTATCAAATACAGTATTCAGGGACAGGAACCAGGGTCCATATGGAGTTCAGTAGGTTGACGTTACTCTTGTTTTCATGCTTGTCTAAACATGGCAATTGTTCGAAAACATGCATATTCTTAAGAATCATATGATTGCCATAGTCGAATGCATCTTGGTAAGCAAATTTTGCATCTGTACTAGTTGATGATGACCCATATATACTGATATAGAAAATTTGATAATTTCTTTTTAAAATTTTCTGATGTTGCTGTCATGCATGAAATACACACACGCATGCATGTGCGCACACACAAACATAGATATATATATATATATATGTTCATTTGATATTTATTATTTTAAATTTAGTAACAGTAAACTGTGCAACAGTAAACATGATTTTGTTCAATTTATTCTAAAAAAATATTGCAACTGAACATATTCTAAAAAACTTGCACCCGAGTGTCTCCATGATTTGAAAACTACATTGATATAAATACCCCTGGAGCATATATTCGAAACATTTTGAACGACATGGCTAACAAAAAAAACTATAAATTGTAGAAGTTCACATTATAATAAGCTGTTCTCTGTCAGGTCATCGACACAAAAATGGTTGTCTTGGTTGATTAGAACCAACCTTATCCATGCAGTCAACATGAACCTTGCCACTGTCCAATACTTTCTTCATCAGCTCCACGTTTCCCTGCAGTGCCGCCAGGTGGAGCTGCTGGTCGGACGGAGTTTCTTTCTGCGAATGCAAAATAGTCACGTTTCAAACTAGGAATAACATCAAATTCTGTGTGCTAGGAAAGAATGTAGATTGCCCCATATACCAGGTGAGGGGAGGGGGTAGGTAGGCTTGTATATTTCTTGTCACATCCAACCAGTATCCTGTATCCAATGTTATGTCTGCTCCCTCCCTCCCTCCTATGTAATGGTATATGAAGCCTGTGATGGCCTGTTTTAGATATGGAGACCAAACCAATATTGCAACTGCTACCAGTGATTGCATTAATTTTTAATGAGTTTAAAATGTGATGTATGTAAAGTAGAAATAAAATAGAACATATATAAAATAAAATAAAAAAGACATAAAAACCTACAGTGCATATCTGACAGATAGGCTAGCCAATAGCAAGTGTTTAAAATGTAAACACCTGTGTAGTCATTGATGGGATCCACTATGGATTGTTTCAGAAATAAACCTCATAATTTATTATAATGATTACCCATAGATATCTGGAAATAGTACTTTGTTGTTTACCAACATGACACCAGCTTAACATTTGTAGCTATAAAATAAATATACAAATAATAATGTAAACATCTGGTTCAATGAATGTAACTTGTAAGTTACAGTTCAGCCAATATTTTTTTATTTCTGACAATAATTAAACTTACAAAGTATATATATATATATATCTAAAAATGTGTTTTACAAACATATTTGACTGTTATTTAACTAGACACAAATATGGCCATATTTAGCTACCAATGACAATAATGCTGGGGAAAAACTCAACAATAACACACATGAATGTTTTATCTGAAATGATAGAAACAATTTTTTTATATTTAAACATGCAATATTTTAAGCCATGACAATGTTAACAGTATCAAAAAGTTATGAAATAACTGTACTTAAAGATTAAAAATGTAAATGCCAATTACCATATATCAAATGCTAAAGTAACATACACTGTATATGATAACAACTAGCAGATGGTGTTCGATTGAACAGGTCTACCAGGGAGTAAAATGTAAAGTGCTTTGAGCAGTCCTGGATCCTGCGCTATATAACAACTTACTTTTAATATTGCCATTTTTCATGTGCGAAATAAAGACTTCATTATGATAAATATAATAACAAAGAAAGTAAACATCAATGTGACAACAGTTCAGCTTCTGAGCTAATCAACTTGTCAGCCTGAAGTCATTAAGAACATAGTGTAAATGTAAGAGAAGAAAATATGCCGTAGTCAGATTTTGGTGATATACGACACACTAGTTAACTGTGAAATGTCTAGCTTCACATTTGCTTATAAATGGAAATTTTTTTTTAAAGGGAATTGTTTGTGTCTATACACCTAAAAAAGTTAACACATTTGCACCTACACTCCAACCTGGCTTTATGGTCAGAGTAATACAGCTACCTCACAATTAAGGTCACCCTAGGACAGCCCAAATTATTTCCATAACATTATAAAGGATAGGAAATGTGTCTCGCTAATAAGGTCACCTGACTATTAAGGTGACCCAGTCCCGATGGTTGTCTTAGTAGGGAGGTCCCACAATGAACAATATCATGCCAATGGTTTACTTGAGCAGTATTTATTTGGATTTGTTATCGTGTTGAATGCTCGTTTTCTTCAATATGTATGCCAGCTCATATAGATTGGTTTTTCATATATTCTCTTCAATTGCGAAGCCGAGTTACACTTGCAACAGTGGCTACAATGTGCCATACTGTGCACCATGCAGACGTAACATTTGATTAGTAACAGCAACAAGGCAAATTCAGTGATGAAAAACGTTTTCACTACTGGGTCTGGGGTCTGCTGTAAGCATAGAGCCCCCTACCAGCTGTTAAAAAAACATGTCACAATATACAGAAAAAGAATCTCCTCCACGGAAAGTGGCGTAATCAGCTTAGAAAATATAATGAAAATTGCAAACAAACAGTTAGCTGAAATATATGGGTTATAGGGCAACACAAGCTAGAGTAATGTTCTCATTTCGGCAACTGGCAAACTTGGAAAAGTAGGCATGGTGACGTCAGGCTTTCTATCACAATGGTGTTGTCCGAGCAGTTTCAATTACTCTTGGTATATAAATGTGTCTTCAACAAGATTATTCTAGTAAACTGCTGGCATAATATTCTTGATTGTGGATGCTGATGCTTAACTCCATTAGATGCATAGTTTCCAAAAATGCTGTTTGTTTCCCTTTGAATGTGTAAACATTTACCTGAAGTCTGAATGGTTGTTAGATTCTAAAATATCGCTAAAAGAAATACAGTAAAACCTGGGACTGCGCAAAAGTACCGTTATAGGCAGGTTGTCGTTTTGGAGAGTTTCGTGACTTGGATACTCACTAGGTGGAGCCATAGTATTATGAATGGTTACGTTGATGTTCGCTAGTTGATACTCTCGTGAACAATACAAACCTAGAGTTAACAATAATATTAAATAATACACTACACAATTTGCTATATTTAATTGATGTTTCTTTTTTCTTTTGGGCCATGTTGAAATCAATAACGACCTCCAAGTAAAGGCGAATAGAAATAATAATAATAATAATAATTTACTGCATTTCTCTGTGCCATAAATCTGGCAGTTACTACCATTCAGAGGCGCATTACAATCCTTAAAACATGGCATGTAGCTATTAAGATTATTAAATAAAATAAAAATATATCAATAAATAAATAAAATAAATAAATAAAATCATTACCATATACATACATATACATTTCAATAGTAAAGATACTAATACTAATTAAAACGACAAATTAAGAGAGTAATAATACTAATAGTTAAAGGTGGATATTGGAAAGTCCGGAGTTCGCCACTGTCCACACATATAATTTAAAGAGAAAAGGCACGTTTAAAAAGAAGTGTCTTTAGTTGCTTCTTGAACACGATGAGGCAGCCTGTAGCACCCTACAGAAAAAGCTTTGATGTCCAAAAGGAAACATGAGGGTGCAAACGAGTGCGAGGCAAGTGTTGGCCCAGATTTGCTCAGGGGATTATTAATACAATTTGAGCTACAGGCATTTGTATTATTTACCTATGCAGTCTCTCCAGATAAGCCAAGCCACCTAGGTAAATATTACCACAGCCTGCTTCCATCTGCAGCTACATGCTCATGGTTTCTCTGAGCTAAATTTGGACATCAAAACCGATTCTATTCCTCCTTGCTGGAGTAAAGGAGGCACATAGGGGCTGCAACAAGCTGATGATGCCATGCGTGACTCGATTGCAATTTGATAGTCCCTCATACAGGCGATGACACCGACATGATGACATTTTATTTACAGAAATTATGGATTCCCTTTGACCTGCTGGCAAGCGGCAGGATGACTATGAATGGTTCGGTCCAAATTAACTGACCATTATATGCAATAGACAGGTTACCGTTATTAGACCTGCCTACCCCAAAAACTTCGTGTCAGTAATCCGTCTTCCCATTTACACTGATTTTCAGGAATATAGGCCTGCTGTCAGTAATAGATCATAACAGTGTCAGATATTGTCAGGAAAAGAACACCATTAATTGTCAGTAATACTTTAATACTGTGACTATGACAATAGATGCACCCAAAACATAATAAACTATGAGGTTAACAAGGTAAGGCAGATGTTCATAACCAGCATTGGTGGAAATCAAACAAAAAGAAGCGTAACTCTTATGTAAATGCGTCTATACACTATGGGCATAGCTAATTTACAATGACTAGAACTGTTTTACTGTCTTTTTAAGTCAAACCTTCAGCAACTGAAAGAACCTCAATAACTCTTATGTTGTTTAATACTAACCATTGTAATTCTGATTTTAGGTAAATTTCAAAAACAGCATGCTGACTCAAGCAAAATTCCACATTACAGCCAGATTATGTAATAAACAGCAAATAACAAATACCACTCACAGATTTGCATTGTAAACTTTACTATAGAGAGAGACACACGATCATCAGAGACAGAGTGCACAATGCATGGTAGTCTCTAAATTCTAAGTTCAGAATCAACAGGTGCAAGTTGAATGCATGTCGAACTTTACACTGCACACTGTTGCGACTAGGGCACTTGTGTAGTTCCTTCATTCAACATCATCCCAGGCATATTTATATTACAAAAATATTGTGGCCAATATGTGTTACGTGGTCAGTATGAGATCAGACAATGCATAAAAAATAGCCAAATCAAAGCTAATTGCATTTCGAATGCAAGATTTTAATGCCACAAATTTGTGGATGCCATGAGATTACCTTCGATTTTGTGTGGTACCCACCTTGGTACCTAGCCTGTTAATTATTTATTCTAACTGCAAGACAAGTGTCAAACTAAGTACCCAGGTACTACTGTAAAAGAAAAGGACTTAGGGTTAACCATTAGTGCTGATACGAAGGTTTCAGAGCGGTGCGGAATTGCAGCTTCAAAGGGAAATCAAATCCTTGGATTAATTAGGTGAAATATAGCGTATAAGGAAAAAGAACTAATAGTACTGCTGTACAAAATAGTTAGGCCTCATTTAGAATATTGTATACAAGCATGGAGGTCATATCGCAAGGACATAGATATGCTAGAAAGAGTATAGAGGAGAGAGACTAAAATGATACCAAAATTGAGGGATCTTAGTTATGAAATACACCTACTTAAACAATATTGTTTAACAACACCAGAGACCAGGAGATTGAGAGGACATCAGATAGAAGTGTTTAAAATATTGAATGGTAATGAAAATATTGATAGAAATATTTTTTTCTCAGTTAATAAAAATAGAAGGACTAGACAACACAAAGTTACATTAGTAAAGGAGCAGTGTAGATTAGATATAAGAAAGTTCTAATTTTCACAAAGGACTGTATATGAATGCAACAGCTTATCTGCGGATTGTGTGGGTGCTTGTAGCGTGAATATGTTTACAAATAAAATTGATGCATAAAAGTTAAAACGATTCGCCAAAGGCAAAGCCAAAGGGCTTGCTTGTCCACCTGCCATCTAGAGTTAATTATCAGGGTGGCAATCTTGTTAAAAAAACTGTAATAAGGTATACAAATTATAATAATATTATTCAGTGTGTATACAGTCACATATTAAATTCAGTATACCTATAATTAAAAGAATAAAGCTGTTTCCTCAGCTTGTTTCAAATGTTTGCCCATCACTGGCATCACTGCCATCAGAAAGAAGTTTTGGACCGAAGTTTTAATCATTTAATTTTTAATGAAAAGCATTGAACAGGTATCCTTATCATGTAAATGCGTCCACGGTTTTTAACAGGAATAGTTCTTGAACTGCCCAAACTAAACCAGCAACAGTTCGCCATAAACATCACACGGAACCCTGACACGGTGCCTGTGAGTGTGACTGGCACCGCCTATTGACTACTGTCACTGAGTGAGGTCTGACTCTGACAGTCTGAGGTTACTTACTCAGTAACTCACTGCCTCAGCTTCAGCCCACCAACAGAGAACACACCTTCTTCCGATACACCTTACCACTATCCTAAACATAAAGCATGATCGCTAAATAACGTACTATGTGGTAACTGAAGCATATCTACCTTGGCAGACATGGTGATATGCGTTTGCGCAAAATCCAAGAAACCGGTGTGACAACTACTCCGGCCAACTGACAGCACCGAGTATCGCTCGCCAAACAAAGTTCTCACTTGTCGGTGTTCTACGCGGCCTCATCGGATTACTGCGAAGATACTGTGGTGTAAACTCGTACCATATGAACTTTCGTTTCTTCTTGAAGGGAGTGCAACAAATAAAATAATACATATTCAATGAAGATGTGGTTGAATGCAACTACTTTTTTATATAAAATATTGAGTTTTAGTAGTTTGGGTAAAATGGGTAATACACACAATGTTTAACCAAACCTATGCAAGCAGCGAGACTAATTATTTTAAAACAAATTGGACTCTCCTTTGAATTGTTCGTTTGCAAGCTGGGGCCCGGGTTAATGATTTGGGTGGCAATCTGGATCAATCTCGTTCAATCATGTTTAAATTTTGTTGAACCTCCACCACCCCATACAACATTTAAATTGCCCAATTCGAGCAGTGTGTTGATTTTCCCTTTATATGTTTGACATATCACACACTACGATGACGTGTCTTATTTCATTTTAAATTAATGTTAAAATACACGAAAATCAATTAATTAAATGATTTTAGATTCAAAGATATAAGTAATTTTGCATACGTCATTACAGGACCGTAGCCAAGCTTGTCCCAATGAGACTCATATATATCGTGATAGCCTATACATGTACATAAACCCGTGCTGATTTTTTATATAAGAATTAATTACCTTCACATTTTTAACAAAAGGGATGACCATAACAATTGTATAGAGTATTCTATAGAATGTTATGACGACATAAATCTTTATAGAATTTAACACAACATCTATCAAATTGTATAGTACAAAATATTCTACAGAAAACTATCCGCAGAAAACGTATAGTATATGCTAAAGATTGTTTTCTAAGGGCATACAATCAATAATTCGATTGAATGGGTCTGCCAGGGAGTAAAGTGTAAAGCGCTTTGAGCAGTTCTGGGGACTTAATACTGCGCTATATAAGAACTTACCTTTACCTTTACTAATCGCGAATATATTACTACAATATTGATATTCGAATAGCCAACATATTGAGCTCTTGAAGAACATAGAGAACATATGCAAAGTGATGAGGAATTAGGAAGAGGATAATGTATTTGTAGATAGTAATCGATGGAAAGGTGATTTGCTAAATTAGCAATTTTGTGTACGTGCATGGGAAAACCGAGGAGGTATGGAAGGGACACGCAGGGGGACGATGGAAGGCATTATATGTGGAACACAGTTGAAGAAGTATAGCTACAAGTGGAGAAGTATCGGGGACATGTTTTTTATATATAAAAACATGCCAGAAATCAAGGACACAAGTATACCCCCTTAATTCATTTATGTATCCTTGCGATGGACAAGTGTTTATAAAATACCCAGTTTACCCACTAAACCGCTTTGGCTACAACGTTGCATTGTGTTCTATAATGGTTAATGATAAAGCAAGACATATCCACAAGTATTAAATAATTTTTACATGTGAACATTTTGCATAGTTTTAACATTCTACAGGTTATTATTATTTGTCATTTACAAGTACCAAGTGTTGCCTATATTAATATGAAGCTATTTAGAATTGTATATGTTTGTACGTGTACATCCGTGAACTGGGTTTCCTTTCCCCGCATTTGACTATGTCAAAATACAGTTTTATAATTATTATAAATAATTTCAATGATGTGATACATTCTGGCATGACCATTATGTCTTATGTTCTACCTTTGTAATGTATGCAAAGCGTGGCTAAGTAAAACAACACTATAACCTCATGAAGCTTTCGATAATATTCACAGGGACAGTCTGGAGAATTATGAAATACTATGGAATTCCATCCAAAATTATCAACCTTGTGAAACAGTTTTACAAAAACTTCAGATGTGTTGTTGAACACGACGGCAATTGTTAGAATGATTTCCTATAATGTCGGGAGTGAGGCAAGACTGTGTAATGCCGGGTTGAACTATACGGAAAACAACTAGAAGGAAAAAGAGGAATTAATTGGGATTGCATACACTGGAGAACTTACATTTGGCTGACAATTTAGCCCTTTTGTCATCATCAAGAATAAACTTGCAAAGGAAAACAAGCAAACTAGAAGTGCACGCTAAGAGAACCGGATTGCACATAAACACAGAAAAAACGAGTGATGAAATTCAAAACCGATGATAACCAACCGATTGTAATAGGTGACGACGATGTGGAGATAGTTTCACCAATATGGGCTCAGTTATGGATGCAGACAAAGGTTCAACAGCAGATAGAAATTTACGCCTTAAGACAGCAAGAACATGCAGCCTATTACAAGCTGAGGAAAGTGTGGACGTACAACCAATACAGTACGAAAACTAACATCGGAATCAACAAGAGCAATGTAATGTCGGTTCTGCTATACGGAGCAATGTTAGAAAATAAGCCAAACTGATAGACACAGGCTCAATACATTCCACGATATATGTTTGCGTCGAATTCTATAATATATTATATTCTGACCAAAAACAATTTCAAACGAAAAACTGTGTGAAAATATAGAACAAGATTTAACAAGATTGCCACCTAGAGAATTTACTCTTTGGCTTATCGAAAGTCCAACCCTTTTTATCTACGTGTATCCCGCCCTTCTGAGGTATGTGTCGATTTTACTTTTAAACATATTCACACTATTAGCACCCACACAATCAGCAGATAATCTGTTCCATCAATTGAGACTTTTTGTAAAAATGAGAACTCTCTTACATCTAATCTACACTGCTCCTTTACTAAACTAATTTCATGTCCTCTAGTCCTTCTATCGTTTTTAACTGAGAAAAAATATTTCTTCCCACGACGTTTCATGTTTTGACAGAAAGAACAACACAAATCAAGATATAAGGTGGGTGGATTGTACCAGGATTTAACTAATAGCAGATCTGTATAAATATAATAATCCCAATACTTGCATAAATATTGACTTTTAAGTTTCCCCGTGGGAAGTTAGTTGATATATGTGTTGACAGTGTGGGCGGAATTCCCCCAGCACTTACATATGTTGTGTATTATGATATACTCAGGTTAAATTCCAGTTTTGGGATAAGGAAGCACTATCTACACAATTGCATGGTTCCTAATCTAGTAATTAGCATGGGTCTTTATTCTTTAATATTCAATAGGAGATCATTGTGTTGATATGTTCCATGCTGAGATGTTTGCACTGTAGGCTGAGTGATGTGTCTGCAGCGGTGTCGGGTATCGCTATTCCAGAGGTGTCAACCCTGAGTATCTGATACCAGTGAGATCTGAATCAGATATCCTTGATATAAGCAGAACATCCTTACAAATTTAGCGCAAAACAAAACAAATGAAGTGAGTGTGCATTGCATTGGCCAATTTACTGGGCGCCTGGGGGCAGTGTGGGGTGCTTCAGGTTGTACTGGTGGGATGCCCACTTGGCTCATCTGTGGTGTCACGTCAAAGCAAGTCCTGTCACAGTTCATCTTGCATTGTATGAAAGCAGTAATCGTGTCCGCGTGTAAGCTCTTGCGTGCCTCAGTGTGGATCTTGCGAACCACCGAGAACGCTCTCTCTAGTCTGCGTTGCTGTGTGGCAGACTGAGCAGGGCCTGCAACAGGCGAGCCAGGCAGGGAAAGAGCCGTTGCTTTAGACAGTAGAACCGTCTTCAACGCCATCACATCAGCTCAGATGGAGTCGAGACGACGTGCCTGACCCCTGACGTCCGACCTCCGTGCTGAGGACGTCGTCCTACATCAGCTGGAGGTCTTCGAAATCGTCTTTAAGGGTCTCTCCGTCGATATGACTTTTTTAAGGGAATCATTGTAAGCATACATATTATTATATTATAACGCTATAGTGTTAGTCATTATTTGGTTTATTCATCTATAACTGATAATTGGTTGTCTATCAGTTAATGAGTATTGTTAGTTAGTACAATGCTGTGCAGTATTGTATTCCATTTGCTTGTTTATTTACAGACAGTGCATGGTGTGATTGCACTGAGCAATGCTCAGGCGCTATGTTAGACTACAGTTCCAAGTTGGGATGGACATTGTTACCATTAATGTCATGGTGTATTACTAATTGGTTAGAAACAATCAGTTTGACAGTAATACATAACGGTATTAAGGAATTAGAAACAAGGCAAGTAGGTGTGTTTTAGTACTGATTCAACAGCCCTTTAATATTCGGTAGTTAGCTCAATTAGCATACCAACGATAGTACCGATCATCTACATTTTAACAGATTTCTGACGAGAAGGCAAGAATTATTTTATATGGCCCAATACACTGTATCTGTGCTCGTATTTGTTCTTTAATTAGTGTTAAATCACTGTCACCCCTTTCACCCACTGGCATTTAACATGATACTTACGAGAACCATTGTCATTATGCAGTGAAATGTGGATATCACATTGAGCCATTCACATAAATCCTTCTGTTTTGTTTGCATCAGTCACATCTGATTGACTACAATTTGGAGTCATGTACCTTTAGAGTAAAATTGGCTTCTTGTGTATTTGTTGGCTAATGTTTGAACAACACCCAGCAGGTTTTGGGAGGGGGTTCAGACTATGAGAAACAGGGAATAATGTTAATTGACATAAACGATTAGGGGTTCACATCTTAAATATTAAATCTGAGAGTGGCTTTCACATTTTGGAGAAAGGGAGGTTCACGAAAAGGGTGGTTCACATGAACCCCATGAATCCCCCTTGGCTACGGGCCTGAGCAGTGTTGCCAAAAACAGGGTAATACATAAACATCACTGTTTCTGTGGAGAGCAGTGTTGCCAAAAACAGGGTAATACATAAACATCACTGTTTCTGCGGAGAGCTTGCCAAGGTATGCATGCATAACCTGTAACAATCAATTGTCATTATCAATATATTTAATTATACATTGCAACATAGTTTATAAATTTATCCGCAAACAGTAAGGTAGGTGGACAGATCACCATAAGGGTGTTTATGAATAATAAAAGTACTCCCTGTCCTAACAAACTACCATGTTTATATTGCCTGTTAATACAGTGTAAATGCACTCAACCTATTCAACCTATTAAACACATGTGTATGTATGTGTGTATGTATGTATATATGTATGTATGTGTGTATGTATGTATGTATGTATGTATGTATGTATGTATGTGTGTGTGTGTGTGTGTGTGTGTGTGTATGTATGTATGTATGTATGTATGTATGTATGTATGTATGTATGTATGTATGTATGTATATATATATATATATGTATACATATATATATATATATATATACATACATATATATATATATACATAACTTTAGACAGTGTCGAACATGCATGCACATATGCACGTTTAAAAAAAACCATATTTGGTCATTTAGACATTCCCCTGGTGAAAGGGTGCTCAAATCTTTTGCTGTCATGCTGATGCTACCAACTGTCACCTTAGCAGGAAGACTGTGTGGAGTCTGTGTGGAAAGAAGACTGTGTGGAGTCTGTGTGGAAAGAAGACTGTGTGGAGTCTGTGATGCAGGGAGACTATGTGGATAGAATACTGTGTGAAGTCTCTGATGTATGAAGACTATGTGGAGTACGCCTGTGATGCAGGTAGACTGTGTGGAGTCTGTGATGCAGGTAGACTGTGTGGAGTCTGTGATGCAGGAAGACTGTGTGGAGTCTGTGATGCAGGAAGGTGAGGTGTGTGGTAGGGTTTCAGCTGGTCATAGGCCACCTTTGTCTTCAAGACCACACCAGCTTTGTTTGCCAATGTCACCTGGTAGTTTGGCCCTATGTGATCCTGAGGAAAAGGAACGTGTATTAGGAATACGTTTATCATCTCACAGGGATTCTGTCCCCAATATTATCCCCATCTCGTGGTGACAAAAAATTTCTCTAGCGATCATGGTTTGTCATAGCATTTATTAGACCAAGTAAGCACAATGTGATTCACGATTATTTCTTGAAGAGATAACCTCCTTTTTCTGAAAAGAGGATAAGAAATACAAGATCAAATAAAAAAGTCAAGTATTAACACATCTAACTTAGTATTTATTTAAAGCAAATATTACATGTGAAACATGTAATGTTTAGTGATCGATCGCCAGGCGGCGTCGTGGTCACATGAACATTAAACATTTAAGTTTGACATGGACTTTAACAATATTTAGTTTATATGTCATCAGGTTATGTTTTACTATAACATCGTACTATGTGTGTTTTGAATTCAGTACGTTAGATACAGACTGTATCACTGAATAGATAATAGCCTTCGTTATAATTTTGCATGTATTACTATACCATAATTTAGACAGGCTCATATCATACAGGGTCTGGCCCTATTCAATTGTATGTTTGTGATCTCGAATTAAAGTCTGGGCTTTGCATGTACCATGAGACTTACGCCGCGTGCAAACGTATCGTGCCGATTCTTGACGTGTTCATTAAGCTCTTACGTTACCTGCCCGCTTGCCAAAGTGTAAGGTATTCGTGGCGTAAGGTGAGGGTAGACCAGATTCATCCTGGCTGACCTATTCGCTCTGCACTAGTGAACGCAGTAGTTCAAGGAACATAACATGGCACCAGTGCGGACGGCTAAATGATAGGCTTTATCTGAATCGTAGCAGTGAAATCTTCAAAAGGGTAATTGCGAGAAGAGCCTACCATGACGACGACAACCCACATCCGGATGAGGAAGAGACATGGCCCGAGCCTGGGTCTCGAGCAACCGATAAGAAGCCGATAAAAAGAAGACAACATGGTTGAAGTGATTGTTCGCTTCTATGCTACGCTAATTCACTCTTCCAGACACTCCGATTCCACGCACAAGTCAATGCACAGTTGTAGGCGATTCACCAACTGGCGGTTTACTACGCGTATGATACAACATAGTTCCTAGCCTAGTTATGAGGTATCACAACATCTCCCTCTGCGGAAAATAATAAAGAAAAAGAGTGTATCAATCAGATTTATGTGATACAAAATGAGATGTCATGTATAACAGTATGATTAAATGACTATACTAACATGGCAATATAACATGATAAAGTTCGTTGTGTACTAGTAATTATGAACTATAATTATTTAATATGACACAGTCTGCTGCTAGTCATCTTGGAACCTCGATGGCTTCCGAATCGTCCGCCCGGATCGTCTGATCGTCGGCTCAGGTTGTGGCGCATCAACAGTGATCGTATCGCCAGTCGTCGGGACAGGCGGCGTCACCTGATGATCGTCCGTGTCATCATCTCGGAAGGTCACTCGTCGCCGTGCGTGCTCTGCAGGGTCTTTCATAATGCTCCTAGGTCCATACGTGGCATGTAGCTCCCTTAGGTGCGCCCTCGTTCTGCGCAACCTCGTGCCGTTCGGCGTCTGCACAACGTATGACCGTGGCTCTGCGCACTGCGTCAAGATCTTGCCTGGGCACCACTGGTGAGTCTCTTTGTTGAGGATCCTCACGCGCTGTCCGGCATGCAACGGAGCGAGCTCTGGACCCGCGTGTCGGTCGTGGTCGGTTATCATGCACTCTCTGCGCTGCTGTAGCTGCTCGTTGTTCAGTTGCTGGTTCTGCTGCATCAGCACCGGATGGTGACTGGGTAGTGTCGTGCGGACAGGTCGGTTGAAGAGGATTTCGCTCGGACTGGGCAAGTTGCTGTCTATCGGCGTGCATCGATGTTGTTGTAGTGCGATCAACACGTCATTGCCGGTCTTGGCGCATTTCTGGATGATCCCCTTGGCCGTCCTGACCTGTCTTTCAACCAGTCCGTTCGATTGAGGACATCTGGGTGATGTTGTGGTGTGCTTGATGTTCCATCTCCTGCACAGGTCGTCGTATGGCTTCCCTACGTACTGTGGGCCATTGTCGGTGATTATCTCCAGTGGTGGTCCAAACATGCTAAACCACTCTGCTGACATGTTGGCGATGGCAGTGCTGGTTGTCGTGTGCATCTTCTGGACGACGTAGAACTTGGAGTTATAGTCAGTGATGAGCAGGTAATTGTCTCCTTTGATTTGGAACATGTCACTGGCCACCTTGGTCCACGGTGTGGATGGCACATCATGAGCGATGAGAGGTTGTTGTCGATGTTCTGGCTGGTTCTCTTGACATGCTGCACATGCTTTGATTATTGTCTCTATGTCTTTGTGGATGTTCGGCCAATATACCGAATCTCTCATGAGTCGACGTGTCTTCTCGATACCGAGGTATGACTCGTGAAGTTGCTGCAGGATGTCTGACCTCAACGCCTCTGGTATGATCAGCTGTCTTCCTTTGAAGATGACTCCATCTGAAATTCCGATTTCGTCGCGGTAGGACCAGTACGGGCGAAGGTCGTGTGTCAGCTCTCTGATCGTGTCAGGCCACCCACTGTATATCACTTGCTGGAGAGCTCGCAGTGTGTGGTCTGAGGTCGACAGCTGTCGAAGCTGGACTCGTTTGTCGGTGCTGAAGTTGATTAGATCGATGTTGTGGGCGTTCTCATCGTCTTCGTCTAGCGAGATGTCATCCACTGTCACGTCTAGTGTGATCTCGGCATTCTTCTCCGGGTTGGGAAGTCTCGAGAGGACATCTGCGATGATCATCTGGCTGTCAGGTCGGTACACAAGCTGGAAGTCGTATCCCTGTATGTTGATCAGGAGTCGCTGTAGACGTGGAGGTGCACTCTTTAGCGGTTTTTTGTGTATCATCAGCAGAGGTTTGTGATCTGTTATGACGTCGAAGAGGTACGTGTGGAACTTTAGGATTCCATTGACGATCGCCAGTGTCTCACGTTCGATGTTGGAATACGCCGACTGTGTCGGTGTGAGCGTCTTGGATGCGAACGTTACGGGTCTGTTGTCCTGTAGAAGGCAGGCACCCAACCCTTTCTGCGACGCATCGACTTCTAGGACTGTTTCCTTCTGTGGATGGTAGTAGGACAGGCACGATTCGTTGCCGATACAGCTCTTCAAGTCGTCGTAAGTATGCTGACGGTCCTCTTGCCACACGAATGGGACGTCCTTCTTGAGGAGTGCCCTCAGGGGCGATACCTTGTCAGCGAAGTGAGGGATGTACGCCGCAAGATAATTCATCAGACCGATGAACCGCTGAAGATCCTCCTTATCCTGTCGGGTAGGCATCTTGCGTAGGTCCTCGATCTTACTCGGATCAGGTTTGATGCCATCTTGCCCGTACACCGACCCGAGGAAGACGATCATGTTCGTGCACTTTGTGGAGTTGAAGACAAGACCTTCCTCTCTGGAAATGTGCATCAGCCGGAAGAGGTTCTTGTCGTGCTCGGCGCTGTCTCGTCCGTAGACTACCACATCGTCTGCGATGCCAACACATCCCGTTGTCCTGGCTAAGATGCGGTCCATCGCCTGCTGGAAGAGGTCTTGGGATACGCACAGGCCAAACGGGAGCCTCTTGTAGCAGTACCTCCCGAACGGTGTTCGGAAGGTAGTCAACTCCTGACTGGCTTCGTCGAGGTGGATAGACCAGTAGCCAGCCTTGGCATCCATCTTCGAAAATACCCGTGCCTCTGCGAACTCGGGGTTGAGCTCCTCTAGAGTTGGTATTTTATGTAGACATCGCTTGAAACTGTCGTTGAGACGCTTGGGGTCGAGGCAGACTCTCAGTGAACCATCTCTCTTCACGCTCGTTGTGATGGATGAACACCAGTCTGTGTGATGCTCGATCTTCCGTATTATCCCGTCTTTCTCCATTGTGTCGAGTTCGATACAACATAGTTCTTAGCCTAGTTATGAGGTATCACAACAATGGTTATTCAAAATCTTCGAGGCACAGTGTGCGCCCAAGAAGAAAGCTACCATCCAGAGGAAGCGGTTTTACGAAAGACGACAGGAACCTGGTGAGACGGTAGACGACTGGATGACGCAGCTGCACCTCATCGCCGCAGACTGCAAGT
This sequence comes from Escarpia spicata, assembly GCA_963995525.1. NCBI lineage: Eukaryota > Metazoa > Annelida > Polychaeta > Sabellida > Siboglinidae > Escarpia > Escarpia spicata. The sequence goes on along the minus strand of OZ023208.1, from coordinate 15,236,176 downwards.
TCCACGATCGACTAAGACGAGATGCTGCGTGGCATGCTCGTCCTGAACTCTTCAAACAAAAAGGTGCAAGAGAGACTCCTGGAAACGGATGACCTTGACCTCTCACAGGCTCTGAAGATCACGAAGGCTCACGAGACAAACTTCGAGCAAATGAAGCTCATATCAAGCCGTGACATCCACTCTATTGGCAGAGACCTGACGCCAACTACAACAAGCTATCATGATTACACAGCGACCGCTGCTAGAAGGCGGACGGGGTTCGAAGGAGGAATCTCGGTGACGATGAAGATGCCATGCGGTCAGGGAGACTTGCCCTGCACAGGGAAGAACCTGCAACCATTGCGGAAAGATGAACCACTTCGCCATGATGTGCCGTTCGACAGCTGCAAAACCAGGTGCTGTTGTACGACAGAAGAGACCTCCGCGGCGAGTGTATACAATCGACGACTCCGACTGCGACGCAGCGAACCACGACGCTGCCGTCGAATGCCTCACAGCCAGTATAGGCGTTGTCAAGGTCGGGGGACAACCGTACACGACCCTCCATGTCGGGCGTGACAACATCCCAAATGAAGTTCAAGGTGGACACCGGAGCCGAGATCAACGTGCATCCTATTACAACATTTGACAAGCTTATCGATAGTCGCACCAAACCTTTGAAGCCGACTCGAATCAAACTGATAAGATATGGTGGACATGAATTACCCACAATAGGCACTTGCTAGATTGAGTACAAGCTCAGGGGAGATAAGCACTCCCAGGAATTCTTCATCACAGACAACGAAAACGACTCCCATTATCGGTTTTGACTCATGCAGAACCATGGGGCTGGTACAAATTGAGGACTGCGTTCTGAAGATGACCCAGCCCGAAGTTGCTGCAAAATAGTATAGTTCACTTATTACAAAAGTAACCCGATTCCTGCCACTGCCATAGGGCAGTAGGGGTCTAATTCTAGTGATAAGGACTGGAGCAGACTATGTAGAGACTGTCATAATTCACTTGACACAATTTAGCACTACAAAGTCTACCAAGTCAGTATGATAAAATAATTAGTAAATTCCTTACTGAAATGTAACAGTATTCCCAGACACTGTGAATAGGCCTGTGTGTCACTGTGTCTACTTCTGGGAAAGGACATATAACTTTATTCATACGAAAATACAGTACAGTGCGACAATAACAATGTAAGTACCTTAATTGCTAAATGCAATACTGATAGCGAGTGATTGTCGATGATTTGTTAATCCATTTCATTTATTAATTCCACTATATATGGTCAGATATTTTGGTATTTAGGTTGGTGTACATTTTAGTGGTATACATTTGAGGTAAAATGATTGTTTAATTGTGTTAATAATTTCGGCTGGAAGAATATTCACAAATACAAAAATTCACAATTAACCGATTTCAAGTAGCACTTATAGTGTATTAGGGTTTGGCTCCCTTGGGCATGGAATGTTAATTTTGACACCAACTAGCAGTACATTTCGTCATCTAAGACTGAAGCCTTTTGACATCTCAGGTTGAGAGCAATTTTTTTATATCTGGCAAAAAATGACCACCAACCTGTAATGCCATGAGTGTCTGTTTTGTCAAAGGAATATTAAGTTTTGGTTCACGAAATCAACAGGTACAACCCACAGAAAGATAAGAATAATAACCATTCTAATAAAACAAAGTGTGGGCCTGCAGAGCAGCTGTGTTAATAGCCACATCCTTGCGTTGACCCATCGTTTCATAATACTTCTTTCAAAAACATATAGGCCCCTGTCTGCACCGATGGGAGCGATGGAATTTGGAAAGAACACACCAGCTTCGGAAAGATAAGACATTAATTAATTTTAATAGACTAAATGGCATTAATAATTTCGACTGAAAGAGAATCACCATAACCCATGCCTGGTTCCTAATATTATAGAGCTTCTGGTAGACTATACCATTTAATTAAGAGACCCATATTAATATTATAGACTGGCTTATGGCAGAGCATACTATAGTTTATTCTCTAGGCTACAGCACAAACTAGTAGCCTGGCCTTGGGCAGTCTACTCACTGTCTGCAGTGTACTAGCCATTCTCCGTAGCCTTCAACGCAGCATTGCACATTCGCTTTTCACTCACCAACATAGGCGCGGGAACGGGGGGGGGGGGGTGTTGCCTCCTGGAATTTCTCCGGGGGAGACATGTGGTTCTGCCCCCCCCCCCCCATTAAATGTGAGGGTGAATGTTTGTTTTTGTGTCGAGTGTCAATGGCGGATGGACATTTTATGAGACGATTAATGTGTATTTTTGTCGACTGTGAAAGGTGTGTGCAATTGGAGGGCATATGTTTTTCTGCTCCTCCCCATGAAATGACATATGGTTTTATGGTTTTCTGCCCCCCTTCCAGTAACAGGTGGAGCAGCGGCAAAAAAGTGGGTTTTTGTTTTACTAAATAATGTTTTATGCACGCCACGTACCGTCGGTACTCACCTCGAAATTTCTCCCGCTGCATCACCACTATGGTCTCAAATGTTATGTCAACTGACACTGATAGGGAATTAAGTCAGCTGTGCCGGCTGTGTTCACGCGCAGATGTACGTTCACTGTTCAGCACCGTAGGGGGCATGCAGATCATTGGAGTTACGTAACTCAGTCGCCGCATACTTCTGGCATGGGGTCAAAGTTGATCGGTCACCGCAAGGCAGGTGTACCGCAAGGCACGGTATTGGGACCGCTTCTCCTAAATGCATTGTGATGACATTAGCCCATGCAAGAAACGTAAAACATTTTAATTATACTTTGGAAACGCAACACTACAGGAAACCGACAGTCATCCCTATCTAGGAGTATATCTCATCTAAGATCTCACCTGGAACAAACACATCCGTCAGATTACAGCCTCAGCAAACTGTACCCTAGCATTTATCAGACGCAATCTCTACTCGTACCCCCCAAAACATCAAAACAACTGCCTACACAACCCTTGTCCGACCACTCTTAGAATACTCATCATCCGTGTGGGACCCCACACCCAGGTCCTCATCAACAAAATAAAAATGGTCCAAAGACGGGCAGCTCGTTTTTGCCTTAACGATTATACATCCAGAGAAACTGGATGCGCGTCAGAAATTAAAATAGAATAAACCTAGAACAGCTAACAGCCAGACGAACGGACGCCTCACCATATTCCACAAAGTCATATATGGTCACCTATCCTTGCCTGTCGAAAACCTCCTCCAGCCCGTACAACGTACGCGTATCACGGCATCTAAATAGCACAACATGCAACACTATGTACACCAGCAAGAACTGTTATACATTTTCCTATTTCCCCCGAACAATAAAGGATTGGAATTCCCTACCAGATGCAATAGTCAACATTACAGAACCACAGAAATTCAGACAAGCCTTAATGCACGACTAATAATCCAACTAGCATGCGCACCCATCTCAGTGGAGTCCCACCTACCCTTTCATTGTTTAGTAAGCGGATTCCACCCTCGTTGCCATTTTATGTCCTGAGACGATGCATAAAGATTCAAGATTATCGTAATGAACACCGGCAACGCCGGGTATTCAAACTCCTGAAGAAACTCAACCCACGAAAGACATCTGGTCCGGATAACAGCCCCTGCCGCCTCCTTCAGATGGTAGCAAAAGAGATTTTTCCTGCACTCACCCTCCTCTTCACCAAGTCACTACACACCAGCCAAGTTCCCAGGATCTGAAAGCACGCTTTGGTTCAACCCGTATTCAAAAAAGGTGACCGTAACCAAGTTACAAACTACCGGCCCATTCCACTCACCTCCATCTGCTGCAGGCTGCTGGAACACATTGTGAGAGCCGATATCACCCGTCACCTTGACCAACACAACATCATAACGGACGCACAACACGGATTCCGTAAGCGACGATCCTATGAGACCGAGCAGGTCCAAACCATTGATGATCTGACTTCATAGATGGACAAAGGAGGTCAAACAAACACTATACTCCTTGACTTCTCGAAAGCCTTCGACAAGGTGCCCCATAAATGATTGATTCTAAAACTGAACTACTACGGCGTTCAAGGCAAGACCCAAGACTGGACCAGGAGCTTCGTCTGTGATCGAACACAGCAAATAGTTGTCGAGGGGGAGACTTTAACAACAGGCCAGGTGATCTCCGGTGTGCCACAAGGATCCGTCCTAGGTCCAACTCTCTTTGTCATTTACATCAACGACCTGTACGGTAATATCAAGACCAAGGCTAGGCTATTTGCTGACGACACGATACTGTGTCACACCTCCAACATCACGGCTGACACTCATCAACTACAACAGGACCTCAATACCTTGGAGGAATGGGAGAGGAAAGTGGCAGATGAGCTTCACTGTATCAAAATGGCACGTCCTATCAGTCACAAAGAAGCGCAAGCCTATCATAGCAACCTATTCACTTCATCAGCAGTCCTCGGAGAAAGTCACCAGCGCAAACATCTAGGTGTAAAACCGCTGACCTCCACTGAGGAAAACACATACAGACCATCACTGCCAAGGCAAACAGCACAAGCGCTTTCATATACAGAAACCTTAAACTTTAAGGGTGCCCTCCACAGGTGCACTCGCCTTGCTACAAAGGGCTAGTCCGCCCCGTGTAGTACGCCTCGGCTCTGTCGTGTGGGATCCCCACCAGCAACACCTGGTAAACACCATGGAAGCTGTCCAACGCCGAGCCGCGAGGACAATCTACCATGATTTTAACCACTATACCAGCGCCACAGAACTTGTAAATAGACTACAACTACAGACCCTCCAAGAAAGAACTGTCAACAAGGCCACGTTTATTATGTACACGATAATGAATGGACTTGTGGACATCACGCCAACTGAGGGCACACAGACAACAAACAAATGAAACAACCGTCTCACCAGAGGAGAGCCCAACAAGCTCCTCCTGCCTCACTCCAGAACAAACACGTATCCCAATTCCTTCTTCCCCTCAGCTATCAGCGTCTCCGGCCAGGGCCGGGAGATCCTCGGCCCAGCACCCTTACAGCTTTCAAAGCGGCAGTTGAGGTCTGGATAAAAAATACCACCTAGACGCACCCTCTTCGAAAAAACTCAAAAATCAAACAACAAATACTGTTTTATTAACCCTTTTAAACTGCGCATGTGCGAACTGTGGAGTATTCCTCTACATAGAGGTAATTCCGCATGATTGTGAAGAAGGATTTCGACAAACTTTATTCTAGAAACGAGCACAAAAACAACCGCTAGGTTACCAGTCTCTGTTTTATAGTTCCATTAAATTCCGTTGTATGGCGTCATACATCACAATGATTTTTTAAATAAAAATATACTTTGCAATAACCATAGCGTGAGTTGGATCGAGAACCAGTTGGAGACAAGGGTTTGTTTGCTGCCATCTGCCGCCCCAATACCCAACTGTAATATGCTGAAATGTATTCGCAAGGCGGCAGCACGGTCATCCTTCGAGGCATTGTGGGAAATCGTCCTTTTCCTGCACGGCCATATTTTTGCCGAGTGGTAGGTTGGCACGTGCTTAAAAATAAACCTTATTATTTGCTGCATCTCCAATAATTTCCCCAATTAATTATGAAATATTGAATAACTGCATCACACGCTTTCTTTTCAGGTCAGTTTATTCGAGTCAAGATGCAGAACGAGGGTGGAGAATACGTCGACATGTACATCCCGCGGAAATGGTGTGTAGGCCTAGTTCAGTAGTTATCCGGTCTGCTGTCGCTGCGCCTACCTACATTCGCTGCTATCATTTGCAGGGAGACCCCATTTGTATAGTTCATGATCGTGGGGCTATATGGTTTTGAGCTCGTATTTTGTGCCAAACAAATTAGGCACTTGTAATATCCTGGCCCACCTCAGTTTTGCTGTCATAATTATATTTTTGGTGTAAAATGGCTATATCCGATAGAATAGATACACCAATCACTGAAATCTGAATAGGTACTTTAGACGAGCGCAAACCGGGTCGCTATTTGGGCTTCAAAAGTGTGCGAAGACAATATTTTTGTAATATAAATATGCCTGAGATAATGTTGAATGATGGAACTAACGCAGTGAGATATCAAAGTTAGGCAAAACTCAAGTTATAACGGCAAATGCGAGGTGGGTCCGCATTCGACACAAGTGTCCACACTTGAAATGATTGGGCCTCAAAGGGTGCTCTAAGATGTAATGTTTTTATAATGTTACTGTGTGGAATGATGGGCATTAATTACACATTCAGGTATGCAACCTAGGCAAAAATGTAATCATGATGAAATTGTAGTAGGTCTGATTTCTATAAAAAAAAATGCCTCACAAAATGTTGCCATAATACGGATTCCAGGCTGCTACATAACCATAAAATGGCCACTTCATTAAATGAGGTTTACTTTGAGCACTACTAAAACAGAGACCAGACAAACCTTGATTTCTCTGTTATAACTATATTTTGTTCTCTGGGATATTCCTCTAGAGGTAACCATATTAATGTCAGGAATAAATTTGATGCGTCAGTGGATAATGTATTTAAGTGCATTTTAGGGCACATTTAATATTTAAATAGCACTCTGGTATGCAGCCTTTGTTACAGCACAGCGCACATTTCTATTTTGACCTCAAAAGTACCCCAAATCGCAATATTTGAATTAAAATATGAATGATATCAAATCAGATCTTCAACATTATCACTGTCATTGGTGATTTTACTGTACTTATCTTGGTGCTTCAAAAATCAATGTGTATATTATGTGAATTTTTATTTGCAGTTCCGCCAGCAACCGGATCATACTAGCGAAAGACCATGCATCGATCCAGATAAACATTGCTGAGGTATGATTAATACACTTATTATTTATTTATGTAAATCACATCATTTTTTGCTTTGATTAATGAAAAATCTAATATGACATTGTATGCCAGCTTGTGAACAATTATTTAGTTTAGAAGAAATAATGGGGGAAAACCATTAATTATTTGTGAACAGGCCTAGTAAAAATTATCTGGGGAGCAACGGCTGCATAATTTAACAATTAAACTATTCACACCTTTTTACAACTGAAGTCAATTGTTTTGATGACCTAAACGAAAGTGTGCATTCTTTTCTGTTTTGAGAGATGAATAAAGCATATCAAGTGATCTGGTGATTGTACAGCAGTGCCTGAAATTAGCAACAAAATCAACTTAGACCAAAACCCTGTTTTTTTAACTGACCCTGCTGAATTTGAACTGGCACGACAAATTTACAAACCACATCAACACACTTCCAATTTTCCACATTCTTTAATTGCACACGTGAATGTCTATCATTTGAATTTTACATGTAAGTACATAAGATATTAAACAGTAATAATTTTAACAGTAACCAGTGTTCGTGTTAGGGTTTAAAAAAATTGTGGTCCTTGGACCCCGTGGACCTAAAAAACAGTCCCAAAAACAAAAATGGGGTCCAAAGATGTGGACTATTAAATGGACTAAATTAATGTATGGCTTCAGTCTCTCTTTGGCTTAGCCACTGGCGATGCCATGATGTAAAAATCGCTGACTGAACGCCGCGCTAAAGTCGTTCTACCTAGTTTCCAAATTAGCCGTTAGGCAGTACTGACGCGCATTAGTGGGAACTACTATATGGTGTTCCACTTTTCAGTTTGGTCGCTAGGTGGTGGCATCATTTCGTTGTGAAACGAGAGTGCGGTTGTCGACACACAATTTGGATATCTTGTCACATTTCTTTGTAAGCGACCTGTCTAACGTGGGACTAGAAATAACTTATTTAACTAGTGTTATACAAAATAACACATGCTAGCTGGTGAACATCTTAGTTAGTTGAGAGTTCATACTGACAAAAAATTAAACTACAAATCATAGATGAACCATTATTTTTCATGACCAATTAAGGCAACTTCTAACAAACCTGCTAGTAGCCTATATGTCGAAGCATTAATCAAAACCATACATATCTTCAACTTTCTTGCTCCAGTTTGCATAAGTTTGTGCCATTGTCAGTATTGAACTTTTGGGTTAGCGTGGACCGCGCGCTTGAAATAAGCGACAACAACGCATGTTGATGCGAAACTGAACTGCATTTGGCCCTTGACAGTGCCCTAAAATGTAATATTATATAACACTGGATGTGGAATGATGGAATGGATAATACTGATGGTGATGCATCAAATTTAGGCAAACACGCAGAGTCGCAGTTACTCGATGGTGATGTCTTTTGTATGTTGAACATATCTGATACACTGGTGCACACAATAAGCATAATTAGTTTAACGTTGTTCCAGTTTATAATCTACATCTTGAACATTGATAACAAAACGTTGTTAGATGTTGTAACTTGCTGTTTAGATGGCTAGAAAAAGTTTTTGCAGGTTGCATGCCACCTGGTGATCATTCCGGTTAATGGTTGTGAATTGACCAATCAGAAAATGCTACTGTGTGTTGTTCCTACAGATAGCTATAAATAAATCTGTGCCAGCGGCAAACAGTTTCAGCTTCCGGCATTGTGTAGTTCTGGAGCAGACATTCAGGCTTGGTTGGTGTGCTGTGCTGAATGTTCTATAGTTCATATTATGTAACACTTGACTGTGTTGTCCCTTCACAGGTGGATTCAACGACAGGTCGCATGACTGGTCAATATAAGACATACGCCATCTGTGGAGCTATCCGCCGAATGGTGGGTGCACATCTGGAATTCTCAACATTAGAACAAATATCTTGTTAAGGGGAGGTATGGCAGCTAGATAGGACACTTTTTAAAATGCATAATTAATATAATTTTTTTGCATCCAAGCTGTAGAAAAGCTATTACTGAGTAAAAAATGTATGACATTTTTTTCTGCCAGACCCCCCGTTTCCATGGTAATAAACAAAATGGCCGCCAAATGGTGGTATTCATAGCACATCTAGAAAATTGCAACACTCTGGAAGTAAAAATGATATGGTAATCTAACTTAGCCTGTTGTATTCTCCTGGATATTCTCCACAATCCGTATAAAAAACATTTCAATTTTTTTTAATATTTATATTTTATTTTGAATTTTCAAAACCGATTGATTGAAAATGCAACTTTTTTTTTAGATAACTACAAAGATAAAACACAAATCCAAAATGTTTTTTATACAGATTGTGCAGAATACTCAGGAGAACACAACAATCAAAACCAGATTATCATATCATTTTTACTTCCAGAGTGTTGCAAGTTTATATGGCCAAAAACGTGATTTTCTGTAAACGGCCGTCAAAGTTTACACAGTGATAATATGAATAATATTATTGTAAACAAGTAAAACATTCAATAAATTGTGTTTGTTTATCTCCCAGACATTAATTATGCACAATAAATAATATCTGAGATGAAATACACCCACAGAATTTATACAATTTAGCTTTTTTAAAATAAATATAAAGGTCATTTGCATCATCATCTGATTTTCTGTAAACGTCCATCTGACACTGAAATGTCAAGATGTGAATAGTAATGGCTGTAAACAGCCAAAACAATTCAATTAAAGGTGTTTGTTTTCTCACAACATTAATTATGCATAACAAGCCATGTTTATGATGAAATATATCCACATGATAATAATACAATTTTATTTATATGCCAACAAATGAAATATATCCATACGATAATAATACAATTTTATTTATATGCCAACAAATCTGGGGCAACAGCAAGTTACAGGTTTTACTGAAAAGAACAGACGCCCATATATAAGTTGCACAGTTCTGTAAATATAAGTTAACAAAGCAATAACTTAGTCTTATATACCAAACAGTTAACATGTCAAGCCCAAGGGCAAGGCCTGTTAACAGGCCTGCTGTCATCACACATCAGTACTAGCTTTGTCCGGCTACAGGACGCACTATTTGGCAAAGCTGCAGTCTCTTTAACTATCGTACCGTCACTGGTGCCGATAGTAACATTAGCACAAGCCCCAAACTCAGCCATGGCAACGGGCAGCGAAGTCGAAGTGACAGCTCCGACTGGCATTGCCGCGTCTTCGCCAGCGTTTCTGACACGCGACGAAATTAACTTGCGTTTTCCCCACGCAGAAGCCGCCAATAACTGCTGCCTTTTCTTCACAAATGACATTCAGCCACAACGTCCTTTTCCGCAACTTTTCTCTATGCTAACTAACTCTAAACTATCTCTTATCAACATCGTCAGAGACAAAACTCACATCGCTCGAGAAAACCGCCATATTTTATAAACAATGGGAAGTAGCAACAAGTGGCATGCTGGGAGAGTTTTGCGCTCGCGCAACTTCGTAAACCAATCAGAGTGTTCGTAGACACGAGGCGCGTCACGGAACTTAGCGAATGACGACACGACGGTTACCGAATGCCAAATAAGGTCATTCTCGGCAAAATATAGCTTGCATAAATAACGATGTTGGCCGAATGCTTTCACAAGGGCGGGATTACCGACTACGGTGATTGACAGACGACGTTTTGGCGGTTCCAAAAATATCAAACAAGATGGCGTAAGTCAAAGGAAGGACCGCGTTGTCATGGCGTAAACATTGACAACTTTCAGCGCATTTCGCGTCTTCCCAATAAAAATGGATATATCAGTGTGATAAGGGTGGACTTTATACACGAATAAAAGTCGTTTAGAGGTATGTTGTTGGTCTAAAAGTGAAGTTTATTTATAGTAAACATACAAATCTACTATCTGGCGCTGGAAAATTAAATTGACATATTTTTTCAAAAAAGCGTAAATTAGCACCCGTACCAGGCCTTAAGAATAAATATCTTGTTTGGTTATCTGCTGTCTATCAACATTAATGTTTGTTGCATAGCATAATTATATTTAGTTATGCATACATGCTTAATGTACATAACTACAAAGTTGAACTTGTCATAATACACACGTGTAACTTGGGGATTCTCTGAAGTATTTTGAGTGTCTCATATAACTGTTGGAACATCTATGTCAAACATATTCTGACCCAAAATATTAATATGAAAATCCAATAGTCAGGTTGAAATTCCATTGCTAACCCAGCACTCTATACAGTTATTGTGTCATGACAATTTAAACTTTTTCATAAATGTGTAATTACAGTAATTGAAGATGATAATTTAGGAGTTTTAGATGTTTTATTTACTGTCTACTTTATATATACTGTCTTGTTTGATTTGTCTGTACACTGTACTTTTGAGGGTAATTTAACAATTGAAGAAACATTATTTTTTGACTGCTGTAAGAGTGTGCCCATGCATTCCTTGTCATTGATTCATTGGAAGTTCTGTTGGTTTCAGGGTGAATCTGATGACTGCATAATCGGACTGGCCAAGAGAGATGGCATCATTGCAAAGTGAGTGATCAAATGTTTTATAAAGAGTGTTCCTAATCATGATGATGCTTCTTGCACATCGACTACTGTCACGTTAGTATTTAAAAGCAGTTGGAAATTACAGTAGTTGAGTCAGTAAGTATCTTCTAGTTAGTATTGTTTCCACCATTCTGGAAATTCTGACTTGTGTCTGTGTATATTATAATACGCTAGGTTCTTCAAAACATGGTTTTCTTATGTTTTACTCCAGATGGGTATGTAATTGCATTAAAAAAACATGAACAACTGAGGTGCTAACAACTACATTGTTATGTATGTCGTACTGTAAAAAAACAAAACCAGATTAACCAAATACCTAATATAATATACTTGTCACTTGATGTCTTATCTTGTATATTTCTCTTGTGTTGTAGGAACTTCTGAGCAGTGATGGCATGCCATTTCTTGTAGCAATATCAGAAAATAAAATGTGAAATCTCATCATTGTTTCATTTGTTTTGAGTTACACTGACGCCGATGTGAAAGGTTGTTCATTTATAGATAACCACAGACCTACCACATTTTTTATATATATTCTGAATACAGCTGCACAATACTGTTCATCTGTTCTTAAGTTTTCTATCATCATTTTACACTTGTATGGTGACAACAAGAACAAATATGTAATTTGTCATGTCTTCATATTTTAAACTCGTATAAAAACCAGGCAGTCATAATGATATACACTGTATCAACAAATAGATTACTGGAAATCCATGAAGATGTGGAAGGTCTGTAAACACTGTACTTGTGAACAAGGTTATGGGGAGTTTATCCATTTATTTTGTACTAGCTGAGTTGCACAGGGAAAAGACATTTTCCAGATAACGCCATGCCTATGGATATTTAGAAATTATGTTATGTGTTGGTAATCTTCCAATAATTTGCAGTGAAATATTACCTCATTTTTACAAACGTTTGCATAATACTGAGATCACATCAAAATCCAGGGTATTTAAAAATATTAAGATAATGTTGAATCCACAACAAATCCCTGTGTGCCCCCGTGTGAAGTTGTAAAAGTCCATTCACGTGTACGAACCACCTGAAAAGGCCTGCAGGCACGCCTATACAATCGCAGCCCAATCACGTGAAACTGACGGGAGATAAACAGACCCGACTCTTATAATTATAGATAACATGGTTTTACAATAGAAACAAATGGAACATCTCACTTTACATACAAAGGAATGGTGAGACAAAGATGAACGATACTGGATATTAATGTTGCGAAATATCAGTTTATTCAATGGGTGAAAGCCGCATCAGCACCATCGGTAAATCGCGCCATCTAGCGAATGGCTGTGAAATAGTCGAAAGTTGCGTGAAATTACAACTAGTAACACCGAATACATCGCCAGTCAAAATGAGTACACTTCGTCAAAGTCTGCAACTAACGCTGGCCATACTGAAGCCAGACGTCATCGCTAATCCCATTGTTGCAACGGTAATACGCACGAGACAATAATGTATAATACACGTCTAACGAAATTTGACCAGTTGTGGGCGATAATACACCAATGATGATGCGTAAACAATCCTTAACAAAACCCTTCTCACTATGCTAATTGGAATATGTTTTTATTTAGCCTTACGCAGCCATGTCCAACACTACTGCGTGTGTGTTTTATTGCAGTGGTTTCAGTGATATAACTTTTATGATATTTACATTTAGCTCTTTCTCGACCGTGGAGTCACGATAAGTTGAAGTTAAGTTTAGGGGTCAGCACACTGTCAGGTTTCCCATTGGTGACCATGTTAATGTTTTGTGTGATTATAAGAAAACGTGACCTATAAAGTTTCTTAAATTTCTCACCTGCTGTTATTATCATCTCATTGACATGCTGGTCGAGTTTAGTCAAAATCTCATATCTCTAGCTCTTGCAAAATGCCTGTATGTATGACACCCGTCAATATTTACAACTGGATGCAGGCAGTAATCCAGCTAAAGTGTCAACTAGCCAAATTGCTGCCAGATACCCTTCCGCTTAGTAAAATCAGCTAAAAAGACACCATTTTACTGTCAACAGCTTCAACAATCACATCTAGAAATCTGACTACTCAAGTGCACTTATGTCAGAGCAAGTGAATATTATAAAAAGTCATTTCTCAAAAATATACTGCACTTTGTTTCGTCTGTAATCAAGCAGGAAGTCCAACAGTGTGCTGACCCCAAATAGGTATGGCAATTTTTGAGAAAATGTTGAAAACAACACACTTTATAGGCACCAATGTTATAAGCACTGTGCAATTTTATTTTTTGTAATCCCTCCAGGTGTTTGTGTTTTATGCACATTTCAAAGGTGCCACCAAACTTGGCAAGGCACCATAAAAATCAGCACTTCGCCGTTGGACAATTTGTAATCCAGCACAATGTTCTCAGGTGGCACTATGAACTCCTAATAAAGTTTTCCAGAAAGTCAAATATGTGTTTTATAAGAAAATTCAATACAGCCAGTTGTTACGTTACATTCAAATTTGTATTTATTTTTTGACCTTGTGCCCTATTTACAAAGGTAAACATCAACAAAAAGTCACCTTAGGGTGTGAATTCCTCAAAGGCCTGACGTCTTAAGCATTTCAATTACATAATATTACACAGCCTAATTAGCAGACATTCAGAAAACAATGCCACTTGCTTGATTGGCCAGAAGGTCCAGTCAGTAGACAGATCTGATAACAGGCTCAGGCTATGGCTGACTCCAGCTAATCACTGTCCTCAGACTTCATTAGGGTCAATTACAACATCTTCACGTGTGTTTAGTCAGCTGAAGTAAACAAAAAACGATTGATGAATCACCCTGCTGCAATGTTATTGGTTCATTTTCATACGTATTCTCAAATTGAGGCTTAACTACTGGCATACGCACCCCACCCCCCTTATAAGACATGTGTTCCGTCGCTGTGATTTGGACTTGCCTACTGATGAGAAGTCTGTAATATCCAAAAACGGTTTGTTCCATTCAACTGCAGTTTTGCCATACACGTATTTTCAGTAATTGTTTCAAGATATTTGAAGTAAAATGCGTCCTCCGTGATTGTGCAATGACTATAGCGTGTTTCCCTTGCTAGGGACTTTAATTGGGGTCAGCACACTGTCAGGTTTCCCATTGGTGACCATGTTAATGTTTTGTGTGATTATAAGAAAACGTGACCTATAAAGTTTCTTAAACTTCTCACCTGCTGTTATTATCATCTCATTGACATGCTGGTCGAGTTTAGTCAAAATCTCATATCTCTAGCTCTTGCAAAATGCCTGTATGTATGACACCCGTCAATATTTACAACTGGATGCAGGCAGTAATCCAGCTAAAGTGTCAACTAGCCAAATTGCTGCCAGATACCCTTCCGCTTAGTAAAATCAGCTAAAAAGACACCATTTTACTGTCAACAGCTTCAACAATCACATCTAGAAATCTGACTACTCAAGTGCACTTATGTCAGAGCAAGTGAATATTATAAAAAGTCATTTCTCAAAAATATACTGCACTTTGTTTCGTCTGTAATCAAGCAGGAAGTCCAACAGTGTGCTGACCCCAAATAGGTATGGCAATTTTTGAGAAAATGTTGAAAACAACACACTTTATAGGCACCAATGTTATAAGCACTGTGCAATTTTATTTTTTGTAATCCCTCCAGGTGTTTGTGTTTTATGCACATTTCAAAGGTGCCACCAAACTTGGCAAGGCACCATAAAAATCAGCACTTCGCCGTTGGACAATTTGTAATCCAGCACAATGTTCTCAGGTGGCACTATGAACTCCTAATAAAGTTTTCCAGAAAGTCAAATATGTGTTTTATAAGAAAATTCAATACAGCCAGTTGTTACGTTACATTCAAATTTGTATTTATTTTTTGACCTTGTGCCCTATTTACAAAGGTAAACATCAACAAAAAGTCACCTTAGGGTGTGAATTCCTCAAAGGCCTGACGTCTTAAGCATTTCAATTACATAATATTACACAGCCTAATTAGCAGACATTCAGACAACAATGCCACTTGCTTGATTGGCCAGAAGGTCCAGTCAGTAGACAGATCTGATAACAGGCTCCGGCTATGGCTGACTCCAGCTAATCACTGTCCTCAGACTTCATTAGGGTCAATTACAACATCTTCATGTGTGTTTAGTCAGCTGAAGTAAACAAAAAACGATTGATGAATCACCCTGCTGCAATGTTATTGGTTCATTTTCATACGTATTCTCAAATTGAGGCTTAACTACTGGCATACGCACCCCACCCCCCTTATAAGACATGTGTTCCGTCGCTGTGATTTGGACTTGCCTACTGGTGAGAAGTCTGTAATATCCAAAAACGGTTTGTTCCATTCAACTGCAGTTTTGCCATACACGTATTTTCAGTAATTGTTTCAAGATATTTGAAGTAAAATGCGTCCTCCGTGATTGTGCAATGACTATAGCGTGTTTCCCTTGCTAGGGACTTTAATTGGGGTCAGCACACTGTCAGGTTTCCCATTGGTGACCATGTTAATGTTTTGTGTGATTATAAGAAAACGTGACCTATAAAGCTTCTTAAACTTCTCACCTGCTGTTATTATCATCTCATTGACATGCTGGTCGAGTTTAGTCAAAATCTCATATCTCTAGCTCTTGCAAAATGCCTGTATGTATGACACCCGTCAATATTTACAACTGGATGCAGGCAGTAATCCAGCTAAAGTGTCAACTAGCCAAATTGCTGCCAGATACCCTTCCGCTTAGTAAAATCAGCTAAAAAGACACCATTTTACTGTCAACAGCTTCAACAATCACATCTAGAAATCTGACTACTCAAGTGCACTTATGTCAGAGCAAGTGAATATTATAAAGTCATTTCTCAAAAATATACTGCACTTTGTTTCGTCTGTAATCAAGCAGGAAGTCCAACAGTGTGCTGACCCCTTTACGTTTACCGCGGTCTTACTTAATCTGACACTGACAGACGCAGTGACACAGCGGTATCGGCCTTGACCCGAGTGTAACTGGCTTTGTAACTTTTGTATTTTTTGATAACCTTTTACTGATCTGGACTATATTATTAACCCTCCAATTCTACTCCTAGAGATAGGCCTAGCAAGTCATCTATATGAAAGTCAAGTCATGAAAATAGGCGACTTGCTCTTGAGTAGAGAGTAGAGTGTCCACTAGGTGTCACTGTCTAACAAAACCACAGTTATTAAATAGCAGATGGCATTCATTATCACATGGTCAAGTAGAGTGTGATAGTTCATTATCACATTGACAAGTAGAGTGTGATAGCAAGGTGACAATATTAATACATGGCAAACAACAATCATTACTTGCTGGCCAAGTGCAATAGTGTTGGTTGAGGTGATGGACGTCGTAACACAGAACAAACATGGGCAATGTCCTATTGCCAATGACCTAGACAGAACTTACGAGCCCAAACAAATTCCTGTCAGATCTATAACCTGGGTGGTAATTATGTTATAATTAAACTGCTGTGTTGTGTTTTCTCCACAGTTGATGCTGTTTACGAACAATCTGTCAGTAGTACATGTATGTGCAATTATGAGTCAGATTAAACCTTCTTCACTACTTAGTATCAGCAGTGATAATAATACCCTTTTATTTCATTATTATTTAAAAGGAAATATACACCCGTAAAACGTAATTTTATACAGTAAAATTAACAGTTAGAACAATACCTGATAAAGTAATCATGACAATGTACACCACAGATGTATACAAATTTATCTTCCCACATAACTTTGACAACGTACACCTTCATTACCTTCCCACAGAATTGTAAGTTCCAGAGCTGACCAATACATACATACATTTAGATAGGGTCAAGTTAAATCTTTACAAAAATGCATTATTAAACAAAAATTACTGTTGGCAGACTATCTGTGGATTCACATAGTTGTGGTTATGATCTTGTTGGTGGGGTGTGTAATACATACTGGGTATGATCAATATCCCTCTATCACGTAGAAATGACAATATAAGTTTAGAACTTAACACATAATTTAGAAAAGGTCAGTGTTTGCATTATAATGAAGCCATTTCAACAGAGGGAAACATCTTGCACTTAGTCTTATATGTAAGCCAAATTAGCCAATATGGAAATTGTAATTAGGTGAAGGTGTGGGTAAGCCTTGACCACTGGGCATATCAAAATGTTTTAGGAAACAATCTCAAATCTACAATCTAAGTTTGACTAATACACTGAGACCATCAACAATATTATTACAATAAATATTACAATATTACTTTTTGTATATAGGTGTTCCTTTATAACATTTCTTTATGAAAGATGGGTCATGGCCATGGCCAAGCCATACACTGGCACAGTTCCCAATCTGAGAGGTGGGCACAGAATACAATATTACAAATGGCAGTGGGGTCTTGTGAACTACCACAGGGTATGTATCTAACATGACTTCAAAATATAACTGATCCATGCCATACACCGTGTGAATATAGAAGAAATATGTAATTATTTTAATTGCAAGCATTCTTGTCTTGTTGCCATAAAAAGGTAAATTGTTATATAGTGCATTGAAATACAATATCAGAGGGATTCTTAATGGCAGAAGACCTGAATGAGTATTTTAGTTCAGTGTTTACCAGGGAAGATATTAGTTCACTGCCAGTACCAGAGGCTAAGTTCAAGGGGGCAGATTCAGACTATTTAGGACAGTTAGTTGTAACCTCGGAAATGGTAGCTAAGAAAATAAGGGCTATGAAGGATAATAAATCACCTGGAGTGGACGGGATTCCGCCCAAACTACTATTGGAAATTGTAGAACAAATTAGCGCACCGCTTGCAACAGTTTTCAATTTGTCATTAGAAGAGGGAGTGGTTCCTTTAGAATGGAAAGAGGCAAACATTATACCGTTATTTAAAAAAGGTTCGAGAAACAAGTCAGAGAACTATAGACCAGTGAGTTTAACATCAGTGATTTGCAAATTATTAGAAAGACTAATTAAAGATCACATGGTGGATTTTCTTGTTAAACATAACTTGATAAACCCATCTCAACATGGGTTTTTAAAAGCGAGGTCATGCTTAACAAATATGTTATGTTTTTTGGAAGACATCACTAGGTGGGTAGATGAGGGATCACCAGTAGATATCATCTATTTAGATTTTCAAAAAGCTTTCGACAAAGTACCACATCAAAGATTACTCCTTAAGCTAAAGGCCCATGGCATAGGAAATGGTATAATAAACTGGATAGAAAAATGGCTGAATGACAGAAGACAACGTGTAGTAGTTGATGGGGAGGCTTCAAACTGGAAATCGGTATTGAGTGGGGTACCACAGGGAACAGTACTAGGACCTATATTATTCTTAATATATATCAACGATTTGGACGATGATATAACAAGCAAGGTGTTGAAATTTGCGGATGATACAAAAGTGTTTAGAAGGATTAAAAGTGATGGAGACAGACAGCATTTACAAGATGATCTTGATAGGTTGATCAAATGGTCTGAAAAGTGGGAAATGCTGTTCAATTTTGGGAAATGTAAATGCCTCCACACAGGTCATGGGAATGAAGAGGTAAAATATAAAATGGGGGGTACTGTTCTAAGTACTACTGTAAAAGAAAAGGACTTAGGGTTAACCATTAGTGCTGATATGAAGGTTTCAGAGCAGTGCGGAATTGCAGCGTCAAAGGGAAATCAAATCCTTGGATTAATTAGGCGAAATATAGCGTATAAGAAAAAAGAATTAATAGTACCGCTGTACAAAACAATAGTGAGGCCTCATTTAGAATATTGTATACAAGCATGGAGGCCATATCGCAAGAAGGACATAGATATGCTAGAAAGAGTACAGAGGAGAGCGACTAAAATGATACCAAATCTGAGGGATCTTAGTTACGAAATACGCCTAAAAGAATGTGGTTTAACAACACTAGAGACCAGGAGATTGAGAGGAGATCACATAGAAGTGTTTAAAATATTGAATGGTTATGAAAATATTGATAGAAACATTTTTTTCTCAGTTAAGAAAGATAGAAGGACCAGAGGACATGAAGCTACATTAGTAAAGGAGCAGTGTAGATTAGATATAAGAAAGTTCTCATTCTCACAAAGGACTGTAAATGAATGGAACAGATTATCTCCTGATTGTGTTGGTGCTAGTAGCGTGAATATGTTTAAAAATAAAATCGACACACCTTAAAAAGGCGGGATACATGTAGATAAAAAGTATTGGACTCTCGATAAGCCAAAAGGCTTCCTTGTCCAACTGCCATCCAGAGTAATTTTCTGGATGGCAATCTTGTTAAATCTTGTTAAATCAGTATCCAGATCTCACGACTGCTCAAGGCACTTTATACTTTACTCCCTGGCAGACCTGTTCAATCGGACACCATCTTGACGTCTCTGGGAAGAATTCAGCCACACTGCAATTAATGCACGAGGACTATTTGTGTACAAATATCCACCACTATCTATAGCAAAATACCCATTCATACAGCTGAGAGAACTGGAACAATATAGAGTGAATTAAATTGCACAAGGTTCGACATGGCAGCACAGGATTTGAACAAGGGTTCTCTCGATTGAAAGTCGGATGCTCTAGCCACTGCACAAGCAGTAAGCAGTGTGCTTTAAGCTCCTACAAAAGTCACATTCAATTCCAACTCTTCGAGCAGTCAGCATCTTACAATGAGATAAAGTGAGGTTTTTGAATGAACTAACTTGCATCAAGCCCATTATTGCTGTTGGCAACTACCTTCGCTCCATACTCGTCACACCTGCCTGTGATTATATAATCGCTCGTTGGCCACCACGTCTGCCGGAGACAAATGAACGCATAGTAATGCGCGGTCAATGACTAAGTTGGTTACGGATGAATGGGCAACCGAGTCTCTCGCAATAGAGTCTCCGCACAAAGAAGACGACTTTGCAGCATTTGTTTGCTCAGCCCTGTCTAGTTTGAATGACAAGCTTGATAGCATCATCACACACCAGGCTAGCCTGGAAAAAAACTGTCAAACAGCGAAAACACAGTCATGGGCCAGTCGACTGTGATTGCGGATCTAAGTGAATCGGTCGAATTTAATGCCGGAAACATAAAAGACCAGCAAAACTCTGTTGTGGAAATGGGCAAGGTGATCGATAAATCAAACCACGAACTGCAATTCGCCACCACTGCTATCGCCAAACCCGAGTTGAAACTGAATGTATCGGAAAGACACTCCCGCGGTTTCAATGTTCGTTTGCTCGGTGCCTCTGAGACAAGCGAGGAAAGCTGCATCTCCATCGTAGATCACATTCTTCAAGTCAAGTTTGAGGTAAAGGGCGGTGCCATTGTATATGAACTGGTAAACCGCAAAAAGGGAATACACCGCACCGCCTCATGGATGACCTGACTAATGTGGACTTAACAGAGAAACAACGAGTTCGCCCCTACATGGAGGATCTGTTCAACTGTAACAAAAGGCCGATTTTCCGAAATGGGAAGTTATACGCTAAGGGCTGTGAAGTTGCTGCAGAAGACATTCCTAAACAATCTTCATCAATGCACTGGTTAATATTCATAGCTATGTAACTATAGGGCTGTATACTACGAGCCTATAATATAATTTGTTTTCATTTTATAATATTACATAATTGCCTTTATAATGTACGTCAATCTTTTGGAAAACACGCTCAATACCTTCGTGTTTTGTAGTTTTCATTGCCTTATTCCTCATATGTTTGGAACAGTTACTCCACTATACGCAAGCATCTGTATGACTTACTCCCACCCTGGTGCACTATACTAAATCTTTGTACTACAGTGTATGGCGCACAATTTAAATTTAGATAATCATTCTTTGGAGGATAGAATACTGTCAAACTATGGAGGTTCGATTGCAAATAACCTAATACAGCTTCTCGGTGATGCAGATGATAAATTAGACGACTTAACAATACTTACTCACGCTATATAGACACTACAGACTTAACAATACTTACTCACTCACCCTATATAGACACTACAGACTTAACAGTACTTACTCACTCACCCTATATAGACACTACAGACTTAACAGTACTTACTCACTCACCCTATATAGACACTACAGACTTAACAGTACTTACTCACTCACCCTATATAGACACTACAGACTTAACAATACTTACTCACCCTATATAGACACTAAAGACTTAACAATACTTACTCACTCACCCTATATAGACACTACAGACTTAACAATACTTACTCACTCACCCTATATAGACACTACAGACTTAACAATACTTACTCACCCTATATAGACACTACAGACTTAACAGTACTTACTCACTCACCCTATATAGACACTACAGACTTAACAATACTTATTCACCCTATATAAACACTACAGACTTAACAATACTTACTCACTCACCCTATATAGACACTACAGACTTAACAATACTTACTCACTCACCCTATACAGACACTACAGACTTAACAATACTTACTCACCCTATACAGACACTACATACTTAACAGTACTTACTCACCCTATATAGACACTACAGACTTAACAGTACTTACTCACTCACCCTATATAGACACTACAGACTTAACAATACTTACTCACTCACCCTATATAGACACTACAGACTTAACAATACTTACTCACTCACCCTATATAGACACTACAGACTTACAAGCCGCTCTTGCCGCTACCATAGATAAGTTTACTTTTTTCAGCTTAAATGTTCAAAGCATTAATTCAAAATTTAACTACATCTACCCTCTCTTACTAGAGTTAATCAATAAAGACATCGGTTTCAGTCCCATATGTTTGCAGGAAAGTTGGCTTTCTGATGACGCAGACTTATCTCAATATCAATTACCAAATTACAATATCATTCATCAAGGCAAAAAATGCTCTGGTCATGGAGGTTTATTAATATATTTACATGTATGTCATTCATATATTGTAAGACAATTATATATATTATATATATATATATATGACTCATCCGATGTTTGGGAGGGGCTTTTTATTAATGTATTTGGTGCAAATCTAAATAAAAACATCACAATAGGAAACATATACAGTCCGCCTAAGCTAAATAATAATGAAATAAGT
Organism: Escarpia spicata; assembly: GCA_963995525.1. Taxonomy (NCBI): domain Eukaryota; kingdom Metazoa; phylum Annelida; class Polychaeta; order Sabellida; family Siboglinidae; genus Escarpia; species Escarpia spicata. Next base: position 15,213,787 of record OZ023208.1, on the reverse strand, counting down.
ATATCCACATTTATAGAAGAATTTGCACCGATACTTTCAAAACTGGGAAAGGAAAATGCAGAAACTACAATAACAGGCGACTTTAACATTGACCTGTGAAAGTAAATAACAAACAAAAAGTCGTCGACTACTTAGATTTATTCTGTACAAATGGATGTTATCAAAAAATTAGCTTGCGGACTCGTTTCTCTCGAAATAGCTGCGCACTTATTGACCAGATATTCTGTAAGATTTCAAATGCCACCACTGCTTCCACAGCAGGTATAATTATGAGCAACATATCCGATCATTTACCAAATTTCATAATTATCTATAAACTATTATCTAAACAAAGTGCTCCCAATTGGGTAACAATCAGGACAAACAATGAAAACTCAACAAAACAATATTATGAATCTGTAAGGCAATCGTGCATCATAGATCAATTAAATCTAAATGAGCTATCTGATCCAAACACTAATTATAACTTACTTGAAGATATATTCTCCCGACTGTATGACTATCATTTTCCTGCAAAAACTGTTAGATACAATAAGTACAAACATAAAAAATCAAACTGGATAACCATTGGAATAATCAACTCAATAAAACATAAAGACAAACTGTATCGCAAATTAAAACAGACTGCGCAGAATGAAATATCTTACAATGCGTCATTGATAAATCTTTGCGTTTATAAAAATATCTTAAATAGAGCTATCAGAGAAGCAAAACATATTCACTACACAAACCTATTCAATCATTATAAATCTAACATAAGAAAAACTTGGGATACCATTAAACAACTCTTAAATAAAAACCATAAGCAATTTGAATTTCCTAATTTGTTTATATAAACGAAGTACACATCTCGGACAAAAGGGAAATAACCAGGGCTGCATAAATGTAATGAATTCTTTGTAAATATTGGCAATAAACTGGCAGAAAAGATATCCTTTAATAGACAACGTAGGGTATTTACCAGCTATCTAAAGGAAAAATCTCCGTTCACTTTTATATTCAAACATGTTACAGAAAAAGAAATATTGTCAGTTATAAAGGAATTTGACCAAAAAAATAGTGCAGGACATGACTCAATCTCCATAAATTTGCTAAAGAAAATCAGCCCGCTAATTGCCAAGCCTTTGTCTCTCATAATTAACCAATCGTTCACCACAGGAATTTTCCCACATAAACTAAAAATTGCAAAAGTTATTCCTCTGTATAAGAACAATGATAAAACGATGCTTGATAATTACAGGCCAATCTCGTTGCTGCTGTCTATCTCCAAAGTCTTCGAAAGAATTGTGTATAACCAACTATATGAGTATTTAACTACAAATGGAATATTATTTAAAAGTCAGTACGGTTTTAGAAAAGCACATTCTTTTACAAAGCTTAGACAAGGGTAATATTCCTATATTCATTTTTTAGACCTCAAAAGCATTTGATACACAAGACCACTCTAATTTATTTTAAAAACTTGAACACTACGGCATAAACAAGACACCGTTACACTGACTAATCAGTTATCTTACAAATAGGCTCCAATTTGTATAATTCGGTGATGTAATATCCAATAAATGACTCATCTCAACAGGTGTCCCTCAGGGTTCCATATTGGGACCATTGTTATTCATCTTATATATAAATGATATTCATCACGCTAGTGATAAATTTATCCACTCTGTTCCTTCCAATCTACTTCAGATGTGTTTGATAACATTACTTTAAGCATCAACATAAATAAGGAATTGGAAAAAAATAAGTGAATGGTTATTAGTAAACAAACTGTGTCTTAATGCTAGCAAGACTAAATATACGTTGTTTCATTTTCCACAATGCAGTACCGCGGGTATCGAATTAACGCTAAAAATAGATGACCAACACATTGATCGTGTTCAAGAGTTTAACTTCTTAGGCCCAACTATCCATGAAACATTAGATTGGACAGCTCACATTGTTAATAATTGCCATCAAAATATCATGAACTCTTGGTATAGTAAATACTTCTTACCTACATGTGCTCTAAAGATAATGTACAATTCCTTAATTGCGCCACACTTCAATTATAGTATTTTATTATGGGGCTTTATTTCAAATAGAATTTCGAAATTGCAGAAAAAGGCGATAAGAATTATAACCCATAGCAAATATAATTCCCACACAGAACCTCTAATGAAATCACTAAACTTATTGAAAGTCGACTACATTTTCATGCAAAACTGTCTTATATGTTATCACAAATTTGTGAATAGTATCGTTCCTTCTTACTGTAAATCTGTACTTTCACTAAATACCACACACCATTGCCATCACACCTGCCAAAGTCATTACATCTCTATTCCGTACAGCCGTACCTCCCGAGCCAGAAAGTGTATAAGATACTACCTGCCAGCTCTACTCAGAAACATGCCACCTAGAATTACAGAAAAAGTTAATACTCATAGTTTTCACAGTTTCTCTTTATATCTAAAGAAATATCTTTTCGATCAATACCAAGAGACTTGCACAATTGCAAATTGCTACGCAAAACAATAATCTGTAAATTTTGAATGTGAATACTTTTTATTATATAATAAACTGCCTATACGTTTGTATTTGCATAAATTGATTCAAAACCACAAAGGTTTCTTAATTGTATCCTCTTTTTACTAATAGGCCGATTTCCGTGTCTATTCTCAAACCAGAGCAGCCCTGGTTATGAAGATCTAATCTGCCTCCGCTTATACTAACCTTTTAGTATTTGTTGTATCGCGTCTCGTCTTTCATAATGTATGAAGAAATTGTGACTAAAAGCTAAAAACTATATTTTATTCTAAACCGAGCATGGTATTCTGTTCTCCAATGAAGTGTTTTCCTATGAAATGAAACAGCCATTGATAAATCACATCTAGGCTCATAATTATTGCGCTGGATTATGGTGAACTTGTGTATATTCTACCAGATCACTTCATATTTTTACGATGTGCACCACAGTGGGAGAATATGGATATGAATTACATAAAAGTAGTCTACTGAATAATCATTTACTATGTTAAATTGACTAATGGCGGTAAATATTCGTTTCCCCTGGGTGGCTCTCATGCTAACGGCTTTTGAGCCTTAGTGAGAGCCTCCTGACATAGACTAACTATTGTAAAAATGTGTGTTGCATTGTGTGCTTTTGTTTGTTTATTGTCAAATAAATTGTTCCAATTCCACATTGCTAATTGCAATTCTCGCAATAACCTTTGGCTGTGAATAGCAATTATTAATTAGCTATAGCCTACTACCCCAAGACATTTGCTGTATGACAATGAGGGAATTCTTGCATAATCAGTTGACTTATTTCCAAAACATAATCATTGTACATTTCAGGCAATCAAAGAAAGCATTTTGAGGAACGGTTTCCTATTTGTGCAGTCACGATACTTGCGACTGAATCGAGAGAAAGCAGGAGAATTTTACCATGAACATGAAGGTGAGGTGTAACGTGTCAGGCCAAGAAGGAAACATGCTTGATGTTATTGAGAATCATTGAATGTGGACAAGGCTGTGTCCAACAGTGTAATTGTATTGTAATTGATTACACACGAATGCTGTAATTGTAATTGATTCAGGTTTTGAAATTATTTTGTAAATTGTTTATTGTTTCTAATTGAAATTACGTAGTTTTCCAGACAGACAGACAGACAGGCAGCGTCATTGTGATAGAAAGCCTGACTTCACCAATGCCTACTCTTCCTAGTTCGCCAGTTGCAAAACTGAAAACATTGCTCTAATTTGCATCACTCATGTAGTAACCCATATATTTCGGCTAGCTGTTTGTTTGTGTTTTTAATGATATTTTCTCAACTGGTTTTGCCACTTTCAGTGAAGTAAGATATGGTTAAATGTATATTGTCACATGCTTATATCGACAGCTGGTATGCCTACATCAGACCAAGCAGTGAAAAACGATTTTCATTGCAGAATTTGCATTACCACTGTAACTAGTAAAATGTTATATCAGCATGGTGCATGCGGCATGGTTTGGCATTATGTCAGTCGTTACAAATGTAACTGATCTACTTATTTGAAATTAATTTATAAGGAACCAATATATGAGCATATAATGAGTCACAGCAGGGTCAAGGTAACAGAAGCTATGGACATTCATTGGTCAATTTATGTCGAGCGTCGTGCCTTAATATGGCACCATCAGCCATCAGGAACTGTGATATTTCAGAATCTCCAATTTTGAAAATATATACATTCAGAGTAAACCACTGGCATGATTACTGTTGATTGTAACTGGGGGTTGTAGATGCAAATGGTTAAATCATATTTACTCTTTTATGTGGGTAGGCCCACACAGTTGTCATTTGTTTCATTTTAACAGTGACTTAATGGAGCCCGTCTTAACACATCACAAGAAGTCTGTAATTACATATCACCAAAAAGGGGACTGAAACTAATGTAAGTGGAGTGAACCATGTTTATTCACTTTAATTAAATTAATATCGCATGTTGCAATATATTTTATGAGGACACATTTAAGATCTTATCATTTAACCTGCTTTTGTAAGTACATTTGTTAGCTAATAAATATATTTTGTCAAATTACCCTATGTACAATTGAAATTGTTCAGCTATTTTTAAACATGAATCTGCCTTTACATCCTATTATCTAATAACCTTTACTGCATTTCAGGTCGATTCTTTTACAACAGACTTGTCAGCTTTATGTCCAGGTAATATCGTCTCTATAAATTTGCATTGTGATACAAATGATGTCATTTAGTAACATTGCTACATCATGAAGTTTGAGGTACCATCATTCAAAATGGCAGCATTGAAGCAACAAACCTTGTTTTATGGACGATTTCTTCCTGAGCCTGGATGGTAACACTGCCTATCAACGTTATTCCGTCTGCAACCAACTTGTCATTAATTCCATGTCACTAAATTGCACTGGCATTGACGCGGACATGAAATGCAATCAACAAGTTATTTCCACTGTTGCTGCAGTCACGCATGCATTCCCGTTGACCAAATGTTGTTCCGTTTGTTCACTTAATTTCCAGGCAGTTGCAGTACAAAGAGACAATTAAGCAGGAGTGATGCGAGAATTTCTGCAAATTTAACTTGGAATGCGTGTCGTGTACAGTCCTTGGCTTTGCTGCAGAATTAAGGATCGGACAGCAGTTAATGTTGTATACAATGTACTTCCAGTTTTGTGTCATTTTACGCAGCTGCGGCATGTTTACTGTATCTATGTAGTGCAATGGCAGCAGGTGTCTCTGTTTGTTTGTAGCTGTAAGAACACGTAAAGCAATTATGTAGGTGTATTATGGACCCTATTGTCATGGAAGTATCATAAATGGATGACGAGTGTAGATGCAGATACAAGGGTAGTAAGGAAAGCACAAATTCAGCCATAATTAATATAGCCATACATATACACCACCACCACCACCACCACCACCACCACCACACACACACACACACACACACACACACACACACACACACACACACACACACACACACACACACACACACACACACACACACACACACACACACACACACACACACACACGCAACACACACACAGGGAGCCGGGTATGCTTTGCCTGTTGGATACAGCAAACAGCTAATTTGTTCTTGGCTTCTTGCAGTGGTCCAATCTCAGCCCACATCCTGGCCCGAAGTGACGCGATCCGACATTGGAGACAGTTGATGGGGCCCACCAAAGTATTCAAGTGCGCTGTAACAGTGTATTTCTATGGACACCCATGTTTCATTGGCCACTTGTGCTTAGAACATGCTGTTGATTGTAGAATGATGATTGCTTAACAGATAATCCCTGAATTGTTTTGATTTAATGAATGCAGTACAAACGTCTGCTAATGATTATCTTGAGGAATTGTCTTTAAATGCCAAAATTGTCTTTAAAACGCCATTAACAAGGACAGTGTTTTGGGAACGAATAATGACATTTTCCATGCTAAGTCAGCTGTTATTATCCTATTCTTTTTAAGTCGTGACTTTAATAGTAGGTTTTCTTGTGAACGAATTCTTCCAGTTGTTCCGTTGTCACTGCCACAAGTTGTCTTCAAATTTGACACAAACTTTAATAATCTCAGTTTATTATTTCAAACATCACAAAAATATCACAATGCGCATGTGAGGTTATAAAAATTGCATTCATAGCCATCGTCTTTACTACCTGTTTCTTGTTCCAGAACTGTCTACGAATGCCCAAACTCACTTCGGGGTCAATTTGGCCTGACAGACACGAGGAACTCGATGCACGGCTCAGGTATGCAATGTTGTTTTGTTGACGAGTCTCGTTTTGTGATCAGGCATTGAAATTATATTTAACAAAACTTGGTTTTTGCCATAGACTTTAATTGAGCAAAATGTGGAATATACATATAAGTGAGTGATATGCTGCATGTAACCAAGGGATACAGTTTGATCACTTGATAAATAAATGGTTCCTAGAAGGTGTTTGAATGTCATTTATTTGTTGTTTTGTATACGATTTGTTATGGAAAGGACTGGAATTTTCAATTTTTTTTTTTTATTAAAAAGGTCTTTAAAATAAAAATGTGTACAGTGTGTGATATACATCACTGTACAGATAGTTAGTCATTATGATAATAAGATGTCAGTTATTGGTAACTATGTACTAACCCTTTACCCAAGTGTGTGTCAACTCTCACCTGGTTTCCACCAGCCCTTCATTACCTCCATAATTACTACCGACTCACATGGCACGTACGGATTTCCTGCAGTTGCTAATGTCTGATAATTATTATGTTGTCAGTTTCACATTTCTTGCTGTATACGACAGGCAGTTGTTTATTATTCCACGAATACCAGCATTCCACCTAACTGCAAGTCCGGGGCCCGTTAATCTTCTGTCGGGCACGCAACTGCAGCAAGTGACAGGCCCGGTTGGCTCGCGTGGTTTTTGGATATATTAGAGTTATTAAAATTTGTCAGTTGACAATTTGAATACATATATATATATATATGTATATATATATATATATATATATAATATATATATATATATATATATATATATATATATGTGTGTGTATCTATATATATATATATATATATGTATATATATATATAATTTAACTACAAATACACATCATTAACATTTCTGATGTAACGGCAGCAGCTTGACTGCTGGGATTGTTGGGCCTTCAAATTCTTTATTGGGGCCGCCCTGTTTTCAGATTACAGGCCCGGTAGGTCCTTGACGTATTAAGCCTGGTGTCGCACTGTTGTACAATACTCTGGCTATCCTCGTGATTGTTTGATTAGTTCATATTAGATATGACCGTTGACTATACACTCAATGCTGTATCCTGGAATAATAACAGTGTACACTGTATTGTCCAGATAAGTACAGATTCTATTTTGCGTTACCTCCATTTCAGATTCGGAAACAACGGCGGCAAGGGAAATAGCGTTCTTCTTCCCCGAGTTTCATATAGATCATTGGTATGCAACTGACGCGGAACATTTCCTCAAAGGAGACGTTGACTTTGATGACGTCAGATGGGAACATCGACCAAAGAAACTTGGGGCGTCAGTACAACTCGGCACATGAAGGACAGATAACTGCTTTAGATTAGTAAAACAGTTGTTATACTGAGTGCATATATTCATGTGTACATTTGATGTAGCAATTTGAGTATTTTACTAGCTGACCTATGTTTTTGTATGTCTGACCAAAAAAACGGCTCTTGAAGGTCTTGTATAAGAAATGTTGTATCAGTTACAACTAGAACGAACTACTTAGAAAGCAAGTAACTTTATGACGCATTTGGGATCATGTACATCCGTAAAATTATGGGTAGTGCTACACATCTACGCACAGGTGATTATTTAATTATCACCGAGACGGTTCTGGCCAATACACTGTAATCACAGTAACAATATAATCTGCGTTCTTTCTTGTTCAGCTACTGTGTCCTGGTAATCAGGTCATACAACCAGCGTGGTCCTAATATTAACCGGAGGAGAGTGATTATCAGTGCACCTGATACGTTGGTCGTTCAGCGCCCACTCAATCGAGCACGTTTCATGACATTTTGATTCATATGACACCGTATGTGACAAGCCAACGTGACAAGTCTGTTTGGAATCGTCTGACACTCACCGCAATATCTCTGAAATACGTAGCTGTGATGGTTAATACTACATTTTACATGTGGCGTCTTTGAGAATCTATCACGTGCGTTGTCGTTCCATTGCACGGAGCAACCGTGCAATGGAACTTTGCATTTTATAAGTGGGTGATTACAACAAATTGTCGCCATAGACGGGTTAATAGTGGCGATGTCGGTCTAGTGTGTTATGCTGCGGTAGCAATAAGAATTCACACCGTTACCCTAGGAAAAGGTTGGGTGCAGTTGAGCTGAGATGAACAGAAAATTTGACGAGGAAGAGGCGCGCGGTTTCGGATGGAGAAAGGTCGACAACCAAAGATAGCTGGGGCGGTTACACCGCAGCAATGTAATTTTTGTTCACTCCTTTTGAGGGCCAAATATCAGACGTATATGTGTATTCTAGTAAAGACAAACATATGATCGTACATTTCTGGCAGTGTTAAATTGGACGTTGTTAGATGTCGATTACACTATCTTGAAATGACAGTTTTGTTACAAGATCGATAATGACGTGGAGGGAGCGTTGATCATGTTGATTATATTTCCATTCTCGTTTTTTAATGCAGAATATCTCTAAACTGCATTACGTGTTGCCTCAGTTATTACCAATACTGTTAGAAAACCTCACATTGGCACATACACGTATTTCCACCAGGACAAGCTATTTCTTTATTTTGCATAATATTCCGTTTAGGATGCCGCTGCCCAAATCATCTTGCGAAATCGATATCTTTCTCAAGTTATGGTGTTACGATATTGCATTTTTTCTCAATTGGTATTATATCTATCTCTAAACGAATAAACTGTAGAGTAGTATGTTTTCTCGAACCAGTTTGTCCAGCACATCTGTCATAGACACGTCTATCCGATCATCTCCCCTCACAGCGGTTCTTAACTCCTGGGTGGCGAACCAACATTGGAATTGGAATGCCGTATGATATATAAAACGATAAAACAATTCACTCATTTAAAAACTTACCTTTATAACCTAGCTCATCCACCACTGCTGCCTGGCACATCCGTCCGTCTATTGACGAATAGTGCTGATCATTTTTGACATTGACCAACCCTTTTGTCTTGATGCGTCTCTCAACATAGTTGTTTTCTAAGGATTTAGGCACAGTAGAAGTGACCTTATTATAATTTTCTTCAAAACTTTTAAGTAGTTTACTACAATGACGTTGAAACTCGATTGTCAGTGAAATTGAGACGGCAACTTGTTGGACAGTGACTTTTTGGGTGAAGTCACATGATTGACAGTGAAACAGAGGCGGCAAGCTATTGGACATTGGCTATTTTGAGTGTAGTCGCATGGTTACGTCGGTCATTTTCGAAATATATAATTATTAAAATATATTATTGTCACCATATTGCCGTATACATTACGCGGTTAATGGTGCTCGCTTATATTCGCCATAGGAAGTTTTGTCGTTCAACATTTGGTAAGTACTGCACTCGAAACAATATTTGTAACAATTCGCCCAGGATTGCGTTGATGAACCAATCAACTGCGCTGATTAGATGAGTCCTCCGTTTTCAGCAAGCAAATTGAATCAACCCTTGTTCTAATTCTGTTTATGTCATGCCTATTTATTTTATCATTTATCACAAGTCTGTCTGGGATCCCTATACCCTTACACAAATAAACAAACTAGAAATGATTCAACGCCGTGCAGCCCGATATGTCTTATATCGCCACCACAATACCTCCAGTGTAACAGACATGCTCCAGACATTAGGATGGAGATCCCTATCAGACAGAAGAACTGATGCAAAACGATGTATGATGTACAAGATAGCAAATGGCCTAGTGGGTATACCAGCAAACCAATACCTTATTCCTATAAACGTAGTCACTAGAAAACAACATTCCTTATCTTACCTTATCCCTCACTCCAGATGCAACTACCACGTGTATTCTTTTTTCCCCAGTACCATTCGACTTTGGAATTCCCTCCCTCAATATATTGTAAATCAAAACAGCCTGGATGCATTTAAAAGCAACATCCAGACTTTGCACTACCCCATGTTTTAGACGTTAACAAGTTCTTCTGCACGTATTTCTGTTTATTCACACAATAATTTGTGTTCTTATATATTGCACTCTAAAAACAAAACAAAAATTTCCTGTTCGCCTGCCATGCCACGGCACCGCCTGTATCCTCAGCATGTTGAGGCTAGGCGTGTATTGGAAGAAGAAGAAGTTAAAATCGAGGCTATATTTGGCGGAGATAGATCGTAGAAATTGGTGGTGCAGAAAAATGTATAAACACATGGAATTACTGATTGATAAGTATTATTCTTGCCTTAATATTATTCATAAAGTTGCAGTAAACATATATTGAGTAGCAGTTGTGCTTAAAGTTAATTAATTAAAGTATTTTAGTGAGTGATAATAGGGTAACTTAGCGTTCGATAAGTTGTAAACAAGATTTAATAAACCTGATTATGTGGTAGAATATATAGGAGATAAAGTAACAACCATCAAACGACTTACATAAGATACTATCTGTGTAAGCCAGTACTTGCTAGACATTTTGATTAGGCAGCATTGTTGTTAAAATTAAGCAAGGGCGATAGTGGGCGGCGTAACCTAAATAAACAAAGGCAGCCTAACGTAACGTAATTGATTGTATTTAAATTAGGTCACTACCGGTAATGTTAGCTTTCGTGATATGATAAATAGTCGGCTGTGTAATTGAAATCTGTTACATAAAGTGTACTGTAGTACACAGGAAACAGTCTTTATAAAGTCTAAGTTAGTTAAGTTATTAAATAAATTCTGATAGGGATATGGCGCCTTGCAAGCGGCAAGTCAAGGCAAAGCGACACTTGGTGTGCGATCACTGCCACAGCTTGGTAGATTTAGCATTGTCCGGCTGTGGGAAGTCATGGGCAGAAACCATGGAGAAAGGATTCACCTTTCAGTGCATTGGGTGTTGGAAGGTGGAGTGTCTGCAGAAGGAGAGGTTGGGGAGATTGACATATATTGTGATGGGAATTAGCAAGGAGACAGGGAGAGAGGTGAGAATACTGCAAGACTGAAGGAGAATAGCAGTGGCCAAAATAGGAGATTGAGAGGAGGGAAGGTGATTGGAGGGGAAGAAATTGAAAAATCGACGACAGAAAACGTGACAAGGGAGAAAGTGACCGTAGAGAAGGAGGGAGGGAAGATGGGACGAGAGAGGAGAGAAGAAAATGAGATGGGAGGAAAGATGAAGGGACGAAAGGAAATGAGAGCAAATGTGATAGAAGACAAGTCGATAAAGGGGACGCTGACAGGAGGAAAGGTGACAAGAGAAAAAGAGACAGGAAAGAATGGATCGGAAGAGAATATGACAGGAGAGAAGACGACAGGGGGAACAGACAACAACCCGACAGATGCAAACCGAAGAAGGAGCTACTCTAGGGCAGTGATTGAGGGGGCAACGAGGAAAGAGAGGGTGTTTATGGGCGACTCCATTATGAGAAAGACGGACAAGACACTGAGCGAGGGGAAGGACGTCGTTGTTTGTCTACCGGGGGCTAGGATTGAACATGTGACAGGGTAGAGAAGGTATTGGGACATGGCAAGGGAGGGTCTATATTGGTACATGTAGGAACAAATAATGCAGACAGGGAGGGAACAACTGGGATAGTACAGAAGTATAGACATTTAGTGAGGAAGCTAAAGAAGACAAGAGTTGAACAGATAATTCTGTCAGGAATTTTGTCAGTAATGGGAGGAAAGGGGGCAATGTATAGAAACTGCAAGAGGATGGCGATCAATGCACTAGTTGAGCAGATGTGCGAAGAAGAGGGGGTGGGATTCACAGATTTATGGGGATACTTTGTTGGGAGGGAAGATATGTACACGAGAAAAACTGCTGCCCCTTAGTGGAAAGGGGCAGCAGTTTTCTCAGAGAACCTGCTGCGATCTGTTGACAGTGGGACAGGTTGCATCTGAACAGGTTATTCTGTCAGGAATTTTGCCAGTAATGGGAGGAAGGGGGGGGGGGGCAACGTATAGAAACTGCAAGAGGGTGGCGATCAACGCACTAGTTGAGCAGACGTGTGAAGAAAAGGGGGTGGGATTCACAGATTTATGGGGATACTTTGTTGGGAGGGAAGATATGGACATGAGAGATGGCCTCCATCTTAGTGGAAAGGGGGCAGCAGTTTTCTCAGAGAACCTGCTGCGATCTGTTGACAGTAGGACAGGTTGCATCTGGTTAAACTAGATTCGCAGGGGGGACTCACAGAAAAGCCTGAAAATGGAGGCATAGATAAAGACAGCACAGATAAATCAGCAAATAACAGTCTCTGAAGCTGGATATAAATGTGTTTGTTTAAACGTAAGGAGTATAGTAAACAAAAGAAATGAACTAAACATTATGGTAGAAGATATTGACCTTCACATAATAGGTATAACCGAATCCTGGACCACCACCGATATATCAGATGCCGAATTGGGACTGACAGGATATGTAATGTTTAGGAAAGATAGAATAGGAAGAAAGGGAGGTGGAGTTATTTTATATATTAAAGAATCTATCCAGGCTTATGAAATAAAATTAGAAAGAGAAACAGATTGCGAAGAAGCTGTTTGGTGTAACATAGTTGCAGGAAACTCAACGTTAACAGTTGGGTTAGTTTATCGAAGTCCAAACATAAGCATAGAAGAGAATGAAAAAACACAAAACGCTATAAGGGAAGTAAGCAAACGGGACTGTATTATTATGGGGGATTTTAACCACGGGCCTATACAGTAAAATCTCTACAGAGTATGGGGAGTGAGGACCACACGTTTTTAGTTTTAGTTCAAGATACTTTCCTTTCTCAACATGTGCTAGAACCAACCAGGGGTGAGAATGTGTTTGACATAGTTTTGTCCTCACAGAATGAATTAATTGACAATGTCAATATATGTGAGCCATTGGGGAGTAGTGATCACAACCAGATACATTTTACCATCAAAGTAAAATCAGAATAGAATAGTAAAAAGCAGTATAGGAGAAATTTCCACAAAGGAAGGTATAAGGACATCAGGGAATATTTAGCAAAGATAGACTGGAATAACACACTGAAAAAGAAGACAGCAACAGGAGGATGGAATATATTAAAGCGTGAAATTAAGTGCATAGTTGATAAATTAGTACCCTTCAGAAAACAAGGGAAACGGTCCAAAAAGAAACACATCGAAAGAAGCCATTATAACAATTAAGTATAAACAAATGATGTGGAAGTCATATAGATGTACTGGAAATGATAAAGACTACAACAATTATAAAGAAGCACCTAACCAAGCTACAGCTGAAATTAGAAATTCAAAGAGAAGCTATGAACAACAATTAGCTAGTAATATAAAACATGACAGCAAGAGTTTTTATGCGTATGTTCGAAGCAAACAGAAAGTTCAATATAAGGTCGGTCCTCTAGACGATAGTGCTGGAAATATAATATCAGAGGAATTCTTAATGGCAGAAGACCTGAATGAGTACTTTAGTGCAGTGTTTACCAGGGAAGATATTAGTTCACTGCCAGTACCAGAGGCTAAGTTCAAGGGGGCAGATTTACACTAAATTAATTGTAACCCCGAAAATGGTAGCTAAGAAAATAAGGGCTATAAAGAATAATAAATCACCTGGAGTGGATGGGATTCCGCCCAAACTACTACTGGAAATTGTAGAACAAATTAGCGTACCGCTTGCAACAGTTTTCAATTTGTCATTAGAAGAGGGGGTGGTTCCTTTAGAATGGAAAGAAGCAAACATTATACCGTTATTTGAAACAGTTTCGAGAAACAAGTCAGAGAACTATAGACTAGTGAGTTTAACATCAGTGATTTGCAAGTTATTAGAAAGACTAATTAAAGATCACATGGTGGATTTTCTTGTTAAACATAACTTGATAAACCCATCTCAACATGGGTTTTTTAAAGCGAGGTCATGCTTAACAAATATGTTATGTTTTTTGGAAGACATCACTAAGTGGGTAGATGAGGGATCACCAGAAGATATCGTCTACTTAGATTTTTAAAAAGCTTTCGACAAAGTACCACATCAAAGATTACTGCTTAAACTAAAGGCCCATGGCATAGGAAATGGTATAATAAACTGGATAGAACAATGGCTGATTGACAGAAGACAACGTGTAGTAGTTGATGGGGAGGCTTCAAACTGGAAATCGGTATTGAGTGGGGTACCACAGGGATCAGTATTAGGTCCTATATTATTCTTAATATATATCAACGATTTGGATGATGAAATAACAAACAAGGTGTTTAAATTTGCGGATGATACAAAAGTGTTTAGAAGGATTAAAAGTGATGGAGATAGACAACATTTACAAGATGATCTTGACAAGTTGATCAAATGATCTGAAAAATGGCAAATGCTATTCAATTTTGGGAAATGTAAATGCCTTCACGCAGGACATGGGAACGAAGAGGTAGAATATACAATGGGGGGGGGGGGGGGGGGGTTACTGTACTAAGTACTACTGCAAAAGAAAAGGACTTAGGGTTAACCATTAGTGCTGATATGAAGGTTTCAGAGCAGTGCGGAATTGCAGCTTCAAAGGGAAATCAAATCATTGGATTAATTAGGCGAAACATAACGTATAAGGAAAAAGAGCTAATAATACCGTTGTACAAAACAATAGTTAGGCCTCATTTATAATATTGTATTCAAGCGTGGAGGCCATATCGCAGGAAGGACATAGATATGCTAGAAAGAGTGCAGAGGAGAGCAACTAAAATGATACCAAAACTAAGGGATCTTAGTTATGAAATACGCCTAAAAATGCGGCTTAACAACACTAGAGACCAGGAGATTAAGAGGAGATCAGATAGAAATGTTAAAAATAATGTACATGAAGTTACATTAGCAAAGGAGCAGTGTAGATTAGATATAAGAAATTCCTGATCCAGATGGCTTCCTTGATATGGCAGATTCTTCGGTTGGGTTCCTTGTGTACAATTTTCTAGTCTATGATATGGTTTTCAGTTGTCGCAAGGTCTGTAAGGGCGGATTTATTGATGATTTTTTTCCGCTTCTTGTGTATTTCTCGTTTTTTATGTTGTCTACGTCCTTTCTGTGTTCCTCTGGTCGTGTTTTGAGTAGTCTTCCTGTCTCCCCAAAGTACTCAGCCCCACAATTCTTGCATGGCATTTGGTACACCAGTTCGCTCTGTTCTTCTAGTTCTATGTTTTCCTTTGTGTGTACCAACATGTTCCTGAGTGTGGTGTGGGGACGCATGGCTGTTGCTACTCCATACTTCTTCAGTACTCGATGTAATCTCTCTGAGACCACCTCCACGTACGGGATGACTACTTGGCTCCTGCAGTTTCTGTCCGTTGTCTTTTTGTTTGTATTTTTTGCTATCTGTGACCTTTTTTCAAGGCCCAGGACGGATAGCCACATACTCTTAGAGCTCCTCTCAAGTGTTCCACCTCTTCCTTCTTGTCCCCCTCCTCTGAAGTTATCGTCTCACACCTATTCATAAGGGTTCTGACAACAATTAACTTCTGATTTTTGGGGTGGTGGGACGCAAAGTTCAGGTATTGGTTAGTGGCGTCTTCTTCCTGTACACGGTGGACTTCACACTGCCATCTTCCTTTCTGGTGAACTTCGCATCCAAGAAGGGCATGCTGTTGTTCTCTTCTTCTTCTCTCGTGAAAACGATGCTACTCGTGGTGTCTACGGTGTCCATGTGTTGTTGTAATTTCTTTGCCTCCTGTGTGTACCAGGCAAATTACATCGTCCACATATCTCTTCCAGTTTCTCGTCTAGTGCTGTGGCTATGATTTTCTGCTACAAGTCCTCCATGTACAAGTTCACAACAATGGGGGATACCGGACTGTTCTAAACTTATGTTGGTAAATGTCTCCTCAAGATCTAAAGTAGGTAGTCCCCAAGACAAATTTCAACAACTCCACGATGCCGTCTACGTTTACGTTTATATTCTCTTCTTTAGTGTCTTGTCGTTCTGTAGTCTTTTTCTGATGATTTCGCACGCTTCCCTGATCGTAGTCTTCGTGAACAGCGACACAGCATCATATGACACAAATGATTCTCCTTCTTTCACTCTCAGCTTTGTCATTTCTTTCAGCAGTTCTTGTGAATTTTCTGTGTGGTGTTCTGTTTTTCCAACAAGTGGTTGTAGTATGTCGGCCAATTCCCTGGATAATCTGTACGCCATTGTCTGTGTGTATTCGATAATTGGTCTGAGTGGCATACCATCCATGTGGATTTTTTGTGTCTTACTGTTTTGAGTGTAACAGTACAAAAAGAGCTCCCAAATGGTTTCAATATATAACAATTGTGATGTGCCATCGTATACTGCGCTGGCACCGCCTAGACAAGGCGCACTTAATGCTCACTTCATGATCAGGACCAGAGTTCTGGCAGCATACTTTGTTAAATTCCTGTGTTAGATAGAACACGATTTGTAGTGTCTCTTCCGAAAAAAAACCCAGGTAACCTAGGATGAATGCGATTGCCAAAACTGCAGGTGTTCTCGAACTCCGATCAATATCCCTATCAATCATTACACCGATTAATTTAAGTACATTGATATGTGGCCAGTTGGTATTATTGTTTATTATTAGTTACACATGTACCTTTATTTTACGAATCGACACATATATGCGACTTTTGAGTGAACATAAAAATGATTGATGTGTTCATAATGGGTCTAGGGGGTTTACTCGAAACGAACGTACTTTTAGGGGGTGCACTGATCAGCGTTACGAAGCGATCCAAGAAGGTGGGGGTCTCGAAAAACAAAGTTTAGCCTGACGTAGTAAGCCTATGTGGGTGACGGCCCCTTATTAGCGAATGTTTACAGTTTCTTGTGTGAACTTTGGACTCTATGTATAACACTGACTGGTAGTCACGATGAGGGGAAATGAGATTAATTTCCCCACGTATTTAATACAGATCAGCACTGATATAAGAGTCGCGCATGTTTTCTTGGAATTACCAGGCTTACTCGACATGCACTGGATACCACCGGAATTCAATTAGCGTGTTGTTTTCACGCGTCTCCATCAAAATCTAGTTTAAGTTTTTAGGACATCTGCATTTTGGAAATCCGGGTGCGGACGCTGTGACTAAAACGATAAACACGTTACACACGCACGCACACAATAGGCACCGAGTGAGGTAGCAGTGAGGTACACAGAAAACGTCTTCTACCGACGGGGTGCGCCAACGACACCCTCCGTCAAATGACAGGTAAAGGCAATGGAATGGTAGTGTTACCGTTAATGCTTATAATTATACTCTACCAGCCGAGTTACCCGGCGTTGCCCATCTGCACGGAAATAAAAAAATATTGTTTATTATGAGCACTGAAAATAGACTAAACCTCAAATACCCAACTTTTGAGTTCCAGACACTCCAAACACATCCCAAATGTTTCCAGCCTACATGCACTGGCCTAGTTGTTAGGACAACTTTTTGCCTGAAATCGCACGTGCTCACCTGGGTTACACGTCCTGAATTTTGTTAATAACATTAACACTAATACATTTGTCTGCATACACCCAGTGACACATTTGTACATGGAAAAATTACCTTACAATGATAATACAAAAACATTAAATTGACAGAAATAGCACGCGCTCACGGGGCTGACGCGACAAAATGCTTATTAGTCAGGGGGCTTCCATAAAAAAGACCTCAATTGTTCACATCACCAGCGTATGGCCATGACCTTTAATTTTTTCGCGGATGCCAAGCTGGGCTCCCGCTGTGGCCGCCATATTGGACAAATCCAAGATGACCGTCGTCCGGATTAAAGATATGCAGTAACTTGAGAACCAAAAGTAGTAGAACCATAAATGAGAAAATGTTCGGGGTTTTCGAGTAAGATGTGTTATTTTGCCGATTCCGTCGAGATCACGTGATAAGGTCACATTCAAAGTCATTTTGGCTCAAAATACACATTTTTTGTACATAGGATCACTGTATACAGCATTATGCTACAAGCACGTTACCAAAACAACTTTATAATTATGTCAAAGGTAATGTTAGTGTCTTACAATAATAAAGATAATATGTTTTGACAATTTGAAGACCCTAGTGTAAAATGTAACTTAAGGTCATAAGGCTTATCCTTCAGAAGCACCACAATTGTTCACATCGTTTGACAAACACACTTTTTGGAACAGCGTTAGCTACGGCCATGAACTTTCATATTTTCGCAGGAGCCCAGCTTGGTTCCCGCAAAAAAATTAAAAATCATAGCCATATCTAACGTTGGTCCAAAAATGTGGAACGATGGGAACAATTACGTGATTAAACCCCCTGACTATGCGTGACCAGCGACATGTAGACCTGGTGTATGTTAAGCGCTGAGGTTTTTCAAACATTAATAACTTAAAAACTATTCAACATTTCTGCATACACCCAGAGACACATTTGTAGATGGTATAATTACTTAATTTACGATGATATAGAAAAACATTACATTCCGCGGCTGGAACTTCACATAGAGCCTTTTGAAATATTGAGCCCCCCAAGTTATCCACCCCCGGAAAAATGTCGAAAATATATAAATCTACGAACCCTCTCAATGGACCCCGTAGATCACATGCAAAATTTCAGCCCGATACATGCAAAACTGACGGACACGTGGGTGCACATACAAACAGAGAACGAACTGTTTTATGATACAGACATCCAAACTTTGAAAAGCTGCACAATATCGTCGAAAATTTGTCCGGTTTCTTGGCATTTGAATGTCAACATTTTGCAAATGCAAATGACTTTGGCTGCTTTACATATGACATAGGCACGCACTGAACAGTATCGTAGAGACAGAAACACAGCAATGTAACAAATCAGAAAAAAACGATTCACGGAAGTTCGTTTAATTTCTATCCAACTACATGGTAAGCATTACAAAATGTCTGTGGCAATACAATTTTACAAAGCGTTTTTATGTTATATAAGGCACATTGCAGGCTTGTATACCAGTTCTGTTTTAAAATGATAGTGTCTACATCATGGCTTTGCGTTAAGAATGCAATCTAAGACGTAGGCCACGCGGTAAGAAACGTGC
The DNA here is from genome assembly GCA_963995525.1 of Escarpia spicata. NCBI lineage: Eukaryota > Metazoa > Annelida > Polychaeta > Sabellida > Siboglinidae > Escarpia > Escarpia spicata. The sequence continues at coordinate 15,194,597 of OZ023208.1, read as the reverse complement.
CTTTATGTTTTGTCCGCATGGTAAAACATACGATAAACCTATTCCACTTAGAATAGCGCAATAGTTTATCCATAATCGTTGGAATTAGAGTATTCCTCACTAGTTGCTGTAAAGGTAGAACGTGCTCGTGGTTTAACGACAACACACCGAGTTGCGTTTTCTGGCACGTCATTATTGTGAACAGACCCGCGTATCTAGGAACACGTGAACACCGGTTGCTCCTACTTTGAATTCCACCGTCAGACATTATTTTGTTTGTTGTCCAACGCAACGATCTTACTTTTGCACGTCTTGTTTAGACGTTGTTATAAAGGTTTGTTGTCCGCCACAGCGAACTTACACTCGTCCGACTAGTTTAGACGTTGTTTTGTTTTTGCTGTCCGTCACACCGATCTTACTTGTGCATGATTAATTCAGACGGTGTTTTGTCTATTGTCCGCCACAGGGATCTTACTCCAGCGCGACTAGTTCAGACGTTGTTTTGTCTATTGTCCGCCACAGGGATCTTACTCTAGCGCGACTAGTTCAGACGTTGTTTTGTCTATTGTCCACCACAGGGATTTTACTCTAGCGCGACTAGTTCAGACGTTGTTTTGTCTATTGTCCGCCACAGGGATCTTACTCTAGCGCGACTAGTTCAGGCGTTGTTTTGTTTGCTGTTCGCCACAGCGATCTTACTCTTGGGCGTGTTGTTCAGAAGTTGTTTTGTTTGTTGCCCGCCACAGCAATCTTGCCCTTGCACGTCTAATTCAGCCGTTGTTTTGTTTGCTGTCCGACCGAGCGTTCTTGCTCTTGCGCGTCTTGTTCCCCTCAGCCACGTACGCGTTGCTCGTACTCTCCTGCGCCGTGATGTCGACGTAGGACGAGGCCGTCGCAAATTGTGAGTCGGTCTGCGAGTCGCCGTCGAAGATGTTCCGGTCGTGCGCTGGAACTCGGCGGCGCTGCGTCGGCGAGTTCAGGTCAAGTTTGCGCATGTCCCGGCTTGCTGTGCAGCCCATCGCCGCTTCCGGGAACACGAACCTGCACAGCGCCGAGTGTTTATCTTCGTTCACCCGCGTTTCGTGAAAGTCTCGGCGACAGTCGGTTGTAGTGTTATTCTCGGAATGCACGAGTAATGTGCCTAATCGCAGCCAGTGTCAGGTGCGGTGATTCGACTCGAATTGCACTGTTCGAAGGCTCGTTTGGTTGTTGATATGTGCTATTGTGTTTTCGGACATCGCGAAGGAAATACAATATGGAACCCAATGCATAGCGACGTATCAACCGCCGAAAGTCGATAAAGCATGCTCACTGTCTATGCACATCCATACGCAGCCGGGTTGATGTAGACTTTACCATAGTTGAACATCCTCTGTGTTCCGATCTGTTTTAGGCAGCTCCTCGTTCGTTTGTCCACCTACCGTTTGCGACTTAGAACAGCGCCACTAATCGTTGTGGCTGTTACACTGAGAGTTATCTCGCCAACAAAGGCAGCGTATAGTTTCTTGCTGCCAATAGGCTATAAAATAAACGTCTGCAGTCAGCCACCTTTGCGAGCAGATGATGAATAGGCGGCACCAATAATACGCCGAGATGTCCAGCTGACACGCACACAAACGCCTCGATTCGTTCAAAGAACCGTGATGTGTCTTTCATGTGGCATCGGTGGTTTCTTTCGACTCAAACACATAAGCTTCGCAGCCTTGTCCTGCTTACGTCTCGTCGCATGGTCCACCAGGTGCACAGAAGTTTACGCCATGGCCAACGTACGTACTTACTGAGACAGTGACACACCTGTTATCTTGTCGCCACGATGTTAGGATACACATTGACACTAATCAACCGGAGCAAGGAGCGGAGCAATGGAGACAGTCCGCGCGCATCGACGGCCGCTAGTCTGTGGGCAACGATCGATTCGTTGCCGCTCGTTCCGAGACAATATAGCCGACTCGTGCGTCACGACATTGCGTCAGTGCCTGTCCTGCGGAAGTCGTCGCACATCACATTCCAATAATCTAGTATACCGGGTGTGTCGGAAGCGTTTTAACATCCGTGTTAGTGTGAGGGTATTGACCCAGCATCTTTCTCGGGCGTAGTTAAGACATCGATGTTGGTCAATAGCACAAAATGGGTCTTACTATGAGCAGCGACAGGTCAATATATCCCAGACATTCCCATCTCAGTTGTGTCTTCGGCAGTTCAGGCTTTCTTTGAACAAGTTCCTATATAGTTTGGTGAGTTTCCAAGATATGATTTATAATTGCCATCAGAACCGCAGGCTCTTGAAATCATTCCACCCGTGATGGTTGTAAACGCCCATTTTAGATATCGCATTAAATTACCCTCGTTCCTGCATGCCACAGGATGTGGCAGTGATGGATATTACGTTATTGCTGCGTCTTTGTGTTATCTAATCGTCGTGGCCACGGAGGGAGAATCTGTTTTAACGAAAACCACATTTCTAGCACCTCTCACTGTTCTGGATCTCGTCCCGATCGGATTGTTCGCAGCGGTTTATGCCTTATTCGACACAGCAGAACCGTATGCCCAACGACACAACTCGTCTTCAAAGAACTCTGACCGCTCCGTCGTCATGAAAGACAATTAGACCTACAGAAAAGTCCAACGTTCCATTACACTGGCACAGCATGGCAGGCAAAGTTGATATCTGAGGCCGCTCTCCACTTCACGATGATTCGGGTTCGTCGAATGCAGTGATAAGTCCTGCTTCGACATCTGAGTTACCTAATACCTATTGGTTTGGAAAATCATAAAACATGGCAGTTATATTCTTCATTTCGTAAGCCAAATGTCGTGACAACAACGTATGATTGAAACATATGTTCTACCTGAAATACAGTGTTGTTGTAAAATGAGCAAAAAGATCCGCCAGAGTCGCCGATCGTCAGAAAACTACGCAGTTAAATTTGACTGGTTTAAGCCCGTCCATGGAACAAAAGACCAAGCGTACAAAGACAACATAATAGTGCAAAATACACATGAGGTGACTAGGTGTGTAATTACAGAGTAGATAGTGTCTGCAATTGCCCCAATCTCGATTCCCTATCCCGATCACGCCACGCGCTCAGTTCGATTGTCCAACAATGGAACTGAGTGCGTGGCGCGATCTGGATGCGGATATTGCCCACATCGTCGGTATATACAGCTAAACAAGTATCGTTGTGTTTTTAAAATGCACTGACAATTGGTAGATCACAAGTCAACCGTCTAAGCAGGCGTGCGAACACAGAAAAAGGCGAGTGGACCTCAACATCTCAGAGGAGACCGACTTACAGTGCCTCCGGTTTCGAGTATTCCAAATGGCAACAATGCCAATAACAGATCACACCGTTCCACTCTCTGTGCGTAATTACTATTCGGATATTATAAACTCTTGAGACAATTTGTTTACGATAAATTAACCATGCGTGGTGCCGCCATTCTGATTTGGTGCCCAAAACGGGTATGTCAACATCCGCCTGATGGCAGCATAGACCACCACAACGTGTTCAGATTAAATTAGCCTGATATACTTTATTTTAACATATGCGCGTTTCGATGTGACACAGAGTCAAGCAAGAGATACACACAACTAAAGGAAATGCAACAACGTACACATAAAATATATATATATGTCAATATAATGTATATATATATGCATGTATATATATATATATGCATATACATACATATATATATATATGCAACAACGCTGCAGTGTCACTGTTTTAACTTGTATTTTTTACAATAGTCCCATAGCTATTAACTCATTTCAGTTTCTGAGTGCATGGCGTTCTTCCATAGGCGCGGGGACAGGGGGCAGCTGTCCCCTGGAATTTCTCGGGGGGCAGACATATGGTTCTGCCCCCCCCCCCCCCATTAAATGTGAGCAAGAATGTTTGTTGTTGTGGCGAGTGTCAATGGTGGGTGGAAATGTAAATTTTTATGAGACGATTAATGTGTATTTTTGTCGACTGTGAAGGGTGTGTGCAATTGGAGGGCAAGCATGGTTTTCTGCGCCCCCTCCCAGTAATAGGCGTGCGGCGCGAAGATTCTTTCCAAAGCACCCCCCCTTGCGTCTTCGGATATCATCATTTCAGCCGAGGCAGCGGAGAGAAGTTGGATAAGGTAAATTGACAGCAGCGGCACAACGTAAAACAACAATTTTCCAACAGCACTGTCCCACCCCGTGTTTGGATGTCACGAGTTGTCAGCCGAAAAAGCGGAGAAGCTGAAGTTACAGCGGCGCAGTGGCTAACAATTTCCAACAGCCCCCCTCGTCTTCCGATGTCACAGTCGAGCCATCCGAGACAGCCACAAGGTGAAGGAAGATGTGAAATGCGGCGCGGCGGCGAAATGTTTTAGTGGTGCTGAAGCTCCGGTAGCCCCCGGATATGAATTTCGTTTCCGTGCCACGGCGTGCTTCACCGTAAGGCAAGCCTTAATTAGTTCGTGTTCGGAGTATTTTATTATTTCATTCTATATTTATGCACCAGATAAAGCTCCGTAACCTTTCCACACCATACTTGATTGTGCAGCCTTTCTTTGAATGCTAAGGTCTGATGAACATCATTTTCATGTATGTGGTTCATCTTGTGTTCACAAAAAAACTGTAGTGGTATACACGTCATCAGTATTATATATTTTAAAACAGATTGTGGATACTTGTTTGTTTGTTTGTCTGTCTGTTTGTACATGATATATATATCTATACATACATATATAATATATATATGTGTAAATATAATGTATATATATATATATACATACATATATAATGTGTGGATATATATGTATAGCTGAGAGCACTTTCGACAGCCAGCGGACTTGCGTGCAGAATGTCAATGTTTGACGCACATAGTCCACGTGCAAACAGACGAGACCTAACTTGATTAAATCCTAACCATTTGTTGCTACAGTCCCGATCAAGTCGTTTAGCTTCAAGAACACAGGGTGCGTCAGCATCACATCTTCGCCTTTGGTTGTTAGCTCGTTATCATAAAAATAAGAATTTTCCACAGTTAATGTATCTGACAAATGTTATTAGTTGATGGCAGGACTGCATACCCATATATGTGTGTGTGTGTGTGCGTGCGTGCGTGCGTGCGTGCGTGCGTGCTTGAGAATGTGTGCAAACTATATGCGTACGTATGTATGTGTGTCGTCTCGACATAACAATTAGCTCTTCTCTTCAACAAGTCGTCTGAAGTTTGTTGCGTTTTTTGGCAATGTTTTTATATCTCGTCTGGTAAGTGGGCATATACTTGAGGCGCCAGCTGGGAACTTAGGTCACTGCATAGCGACCGCCTTGACGTTCCTGCTAGCGACTGAACGGATCATCGTGGCGTTTCCCAGGACTGATCCAGCCTATAGCTAAGTACATCTTGTATAAATGTGACAGTCGCATTTATTGACGTCTTGGGATACGTGAATGTCGCATGTTGGGTTCCACGCGCATAAATAATGATCTTCGTGATTCCAATCTATCGAATAATGGTTATAGTTACGACTGATTTTATGGAGAATTCAGTTCTGAAGCCGGAATCCACAACGCCACTCAATATGTAACATACATAATTTTAAGAGGGATAGTACACTGGTCCTTTATAATTGTGCATAGAATCTCCAAAATCTCCACAGTGGGGTCCTGTTGTCATCACAAACCGGATTTCCTATTGTTGTTTTTCTTCTGCCCAAGTATTGTTTGTCAACTGGAATGAGTATGCCTGAGGCAGTGCTTTAGAGGCAGGCTCCGGCTGTCTACCGCCGCTATAAACACAGCACGTGTCTTCGCGTTCAATCTGAACGTGTAGTAAAATTTTAACACTTTGTGGGGCTCTCAGCGCGAAAACAAACGACCCCGTACAAGTCGTCACAACAAGCACATTGAACTAAAGTGACAAGACGACAAAGGCACGGCATCGACGTCTTCGTTGCCTTTGAAACGAAGTGACCATCGGTGAAGACCGGCGCGCCTATAGAAACGCAAGTGTTGCGCGTTCTAATTGGGGACCCGCGATCTTTGTTCATATCGATGTGCGGTGTCCACTTTAAGGTGTTTCCTTTACCCGACAGGCGCTGCGGTGATTAGGCGATGTTTGTTCAGACGAATTAAATTCAACAACCTTTGCTTTTCTGGCACGTTGTGGTTTATGCTTGAATGCAAACGTCGGTGACGTCACCTGTTCTCGTTCATCGTGTGGTTGACGTAACCAACAATCGGCGTCGCACGTGCACAAACGATAATGGCCCAGCGTTATTTATTACTGCGAACATAATAAATACCACGGCAACACGAAGAGTATATTCCCTCGCTACAACTGCGACTGGGCGACTCGTGCTTGCGCTCCGCACGGCGGCGGTGTTCGCCTGCGGTGTGGTCGGTTTATCTCCTCCGAACAGCGGCGGTTCGCGCTAAACTTGATATCGTTTCAGATTAACATCACCGATAGTAAGCGAGTTTAGCGATCGTCTGCCTTATCTAGCGGCGGCAGCGTCAACATCATAGGAAGTGCCCCCACTGCTGCGTGTTGTATACCGGGATATATCGGATACGTTGGAGGCGTTCTCTGTTCTTCTCTCCTTCGTGAGACGGCGTTCGCCAAGAGTCACCAGAGATACAATTATTCGCTGACTGCGTCCTGCACGTCGCCTTCATATAGTCGCAACCTAGTGTTTTGTTTGTGCAACTTTTATGAGCACAGACGCGGCAATACAGTGATGAGTGACGACGCGGAATAAACCATTTGGGGCACATTATGCCCATAGTGCCCGCGATCATACGGACAGGCTTTACAGAAGAGCACAACATCGTAAAAGGAACACGCTGCCGCTGTTTTCAGCCGAAAACTATAAAGCCATTAACACGTATGAATGACTCAATGAACCAATCGTCGCATTGTATTTACATTACATATGTGTGTGCACATTTGCATGGGCGGTAGTAAACTATACCCCATTCGCAAGCAGATGAACCGGCATCGAGCTTGCGAGCGCCCTCGGGCATTCGGCATGATTGACATCACAATTTCGGCGACATTGTCAACAACAAACAAAGACTGTTTATTATTCAAATCGGACGGCTAGGACGATACAAAATGGTCAGTGGAAGTTGCAAAGTGTCATATTGTGGCTCACGTGTTGGGCAACAGGGAGAAAAGTAGACCTCTAACAAGAAAATGTCGTAAGACGGTGCAGTTTCAACCAGGACAAACCAGCCAGCTTTCAGGATGGTGTGGTGTATGTAAAGTTGCACAACGCAGTGAAGGTATCGTGTAAAGACGGCAATCCTGGAGAACAGCAGGGAAGATTAAAGTAGAGACGAGGTTTCGTTACACTTGATGGTGGTTCTACGATATATACGGTGAAATCCCGTTTCTAAGGCGCTGCTAGGACTCCTTTACGTCATGTTTTCGCCCAGTTTCCTGATTGAGAGTAATGGTGAAGACGAGGAGTTGGACGACACGTTTGTCGACTACCAGCCTACACCTGGGTCAACCGGAAGTGACACCAATCCCGTCAGCAGTGCAGAGGGCTTCGTGATGCTGCCGGAACGTTACTGTCCGGGGAAGGCGGAGACAACGAGACGGAATGAGAAGCCTTTGAAGGAGAGGGAGGAGGACCTCGGTGTCGCCATTCAGTGGCTCAGACAGGAAGTGGTGAGTGCGCGCGCGCGCGCATGTATGTATGTGTGTGTATGTGCGTGCGTGTGTGCGTGTGTGCGTGTGTGTCCAATTTCATGACAGATTCGTGTCGTTTAATAGCACATTTATGACGCACTTGCTTCCGTTCCTGAACACAATTACAAGCAATTTGTAATAGTCACTGAAAATAAGAAACTAGTGTGTTAATTAGAAACAAAGGTGTAAATTGTGTAGTTTCGTACCCTGCGTAAATTTGTACGATATAGAAAATATATACAAGTAGACCTAATGGAGGATAGTACGATATGACATAGTAGGTCTACTCGTACGGAGGTTTGTACGTATCGTAGTGTACCAGTAATAAAGTCCAGTATACGACGGGTTTGTATGGTACGGTGGTAAACCGGTACGGAGTTTAATACGGTATGATGACTGTGTACAAGTACGGATGTACGTACGGTATATATGGAGGTGTGTCAGTACCGAGCTTTCGTACGGTATACGGGTGTGTACCACTACATAATTCGCATGATACGATGGTGTACAAGTACATATATTCAATAATAATCATAATAATATGAATAGCCCTACAGTGTCGCTTTCAGCATAAACTGTTCGAATGCGTTTTCCACGTTCATTTAAATAAGTAAAAACTAAAATGTTTATGATATGCAAATTACAAACAATCTCTAAAATAAACACACACAACTTTACATACGAGTTTCGTACGGAATAAGGTGCGCAAGTATATCACTACGGGGGGGGGGGGGGGGGGGGGGGGGCAGATACCAGTAGTCAGTAGACGAATGTTTCGCACAATGCGAACATGTAGATAATACCAGGACGAACGCTTCAATCATCCAAGCGGTCCGCGATTTGTTACATCGTAACGCAAGCCAATAACTTCAAACTTATTATTTACGTAATACCGTCCGGTTCATCGGAGACGGGTGCTTTTTCTAACGCCATTTATTTTCCGATACACTCGACGTATTCTAAACATAAACTCACTCTGTCTGGTTAGTGCCATGTCTATCGGCACCGTTACGAGCGCCCCGCGTTATTTGACACCAATCAAGGGGCTACGTGTACGTATCCCAGTAAATCGTATCGATTCCGTGCCTGCCGAGATCCGATGTATGTGGGCCTAAGAATGTTGATGTTCGTCATCCGTCTTACGAACTGCGCGATATGTGATTGCCGCCCAATGTTTATGAAAGTAGAGCAGAGTTGGCCTAGAACACGGCAGGAGAGATGGGGGCTGCTCGACCTGCATCGCCGCAAGCCACACTCACGGAGACGGCCCGGGGTACACCCGAGGACATGCAATAGTCGCTAAAGAGACGGGAATCGGTTATCTGATAGACTGCGATGGCATGACAGATATTTGTTTACTTGCACTCCACACGAATTCCTTAATTGAAATCAGTCTCCTCTGCCATCACCACGACAATGAATCAGACGAGTTTTACGAGGCCGCCTTAAAGCAGAGGGGTCATTCTGGTTCGATTGGCCACGTTACTGCATGTGGACGCATCATTTCTTGTACTCGTGTTCTGCGGGATATCGTGTTATGTTACACATATAAGTTGTTATGTTGTTTCCCGAGCAAAGCCACAGTGGCCAGGCTGTCAAACGTGATTAAGCAGCGGATGCCGCAATGAATGGACGCGAGAGGACGTGAAGGATTCCATTATCACTTTGACGTCTCTCTACCGCCAATGCCTTATGGCAATACGAGACATCCATTAAGCAATGCAAGTGCACACGTCTCCGGTAGAAATCACTCCTCGTCAAGACACTGGCGAGATAATTGGCCGCGTATTCGGTGTGTTGTTTGTCCGACAGGGCGTTGGTGTAGGTTTTGTCCTATTGTTTGTAATTTGGCAAATTAAAGCATGTTGTCTGTTCCGTTGTTCGGAAACAGCCGAAGACGGTACTTATTAGCAAGAAGTTCGCTGATTCATTTGTTTTGCAGGTGGGAACACCAAAGGGCCTTGTGGTTAAAGCCTTGAATCCGATATCCCATTGGTCTTTCACCGGTGTGGCACACCAGATTTAACAGTGAAGTGTATCACACTGTCGCAAATGCGTAAAGTCTATTGTAATAATTATATACGATTTGATTTTGTCCGATGTGGCTTTTAAAGTTTTCAGTGTACCAAGTAAAAAGCATGTTAATTAATATCCAAGGAACTGTTCGTCTTTGGTGAACATAATCCGAGAAAGCTGGTTTCGTTTGCAGCAATTTCCCGCAAATCGGCTCTGTGTGTTAGAATTCCCTGCCACCAAACTGAGTATGGGCAACTATATATGGCGAAAGTTTCGTATTTCCACAGAGTAGTTCTTAGCCATTTATTATTTATTATTTTATCAAAATTTCATAAGTGAACAGTCATAATTATTACAATTAATTTATTCATAGCACCTTATACTAAAAATATTGCCATATGTCACATAAGTAATGTAAGCAATGTTTGTGCGAAACTAACTATTTTTGTAGAGCATATCAAATGAACTGACCTATGGGATATCGGATTCAGGGGCTTTAACACAAACGACTTCGGCAATATTGCCAATAGAGCGTCTTTAAAATGTGAATGCTTTTGCTGACAAATAAAAAAAAATTCGCGAGCGGAACATTCAAGTTCTGATCCTTGGTTCGGGCTTGTTAAAGTGTTTTTTGTTGGACAGTATACCTTCATATGTATTCCAGTATTAGGAACGTTACCTTAAGACACGAGGAACAGACAGTCTCAGGTTAAGTGACGATGGGCACGGCTACGGTGACTACAACCAACGTTTATATTGCAGAACGTCGTGAGTTTATTCCTCCTAAATTGTTTCAGTCACACATACGTGACTGTTTCTTATCGTAAACGTGAACTCGGCGTCATTTTACAAGTTACTCTGTCATGGGTGACTTTCTGCCTTTACTATTTAACTAAGCATATCATTGTCAAGTTAGTGTGACGCGAACTAGCTGTGTTTAATTGGTAGTAACTCATTAAACCAAAATGTATGTTGGTGGGGTTGTTTAACTAATAGATACACATAATGTTGTTGGCAAACAGACCTATTTGGAATCAGCTACCTAGAAGCTGACTCATTCCGCCTTGTCAGATCAGCATAATCAGTCGCTATGCTTTAACAGGATGTACGTTCATCCAACCAAACAATGCAATTGCATAGTTAGCACCGCCATAAAACGACAATGTGAGTTGGCCGTTGTGTTTTACCGGAGTATGTACAAACAAACGATATTTGCCGCATACATTTAACATACCAAAGTAACTCCATGCCGCGCCGTTTACCCGAGGACAATTCGACCCAGAGAAGGACACATGCGAATAACACATACGTTTTCAAAACTGCAACGGCAAACCAACGATGCTTTTATGAAGTGCGCAGTAACCATGCTATGCGGAGTGTTGGAGATTGAATTTAGCACTTGTATTGAACACACTGTATGCAGATCCTGTCAGATCGCTGTAAAGGCTCACACAAAGTTAGACACAGCCGTAAACACCACTCCCGTCACTTGTTCACGGAGAGCCTTAATGTTGGTGTATCGTCACGTCTATATTGACGCCACCGTTTGTTTGAATTCACCTTCTGTGACTCGATGCATCATTCCGACAATGCGAAATTCCTCATTGAAAATGTCCCTACGGTTGAATGGTTAATGATTACTACATTTAACTGCCCAATGCACGTCACACAAAGCTGGTCTCACTTGGTATGCAAATATTACCTTTATGCAGTTTTGGTTGTATTAAGCCAACTAACTTGCGGGACTACAGCACGCACAGCGATCTCGTGGACACTGCTCATAATGAGGAGTGACACCCGTACACCATCAAACAATCATGAAAACAGGCACTTGTATATTTTATTGTCGAAATATTAGTGGGCGCAGTTATATGCCTGCTGCACGCTGTTGGCCTGGGCGTTTGAAAACTGAACTGACGTCCTCACACGTGTGAGAACATTGGTACTTTCCTGTTTCTCCCTGTTGATGTGGTGAATTTGTTATTATTGTTCCTCAAGACAGCATGAAGGAAAATGTTGATAAATAAATTCAACACATAGTCTGATGGCTTGCCAATAAAACCCGCTCGTCTGCTAAATTGCACCATTTTTTCTGCATCTGTACACAGAAAGAAAGAAAGAAAGACATTATTGGATTATTTTATATCCTAAATCGTAAATGATTATTGTCCGTTTGAAACAGAGACATCACTGTTGATAACCTCCAGTTTGAGTGTAAAAACGAGCAGACAGAAACATTTCTCACACTTTAGCTTACCACAAGAGTTCTAAACAATGAGACACTGGTATATGTGTATAATTAAACAAAATGTATTTACATGGATGCAAGATGCAAATCGTCTAAATAATAGTTGTAACGGATTCTCGCGCGTTTGAAATAGTGGCACTGCCTGTTGACATCCTCGTAACATCAGTCGTACTGTGGTACACGTAACATTATCCAGACATTTGTTTATTATAAAAGCCCCAAATATTGCACGTACACTTCAAACAAAACTTGCTTATCTCTCTTCCTCAGCCAATTGCTACATACAGGTGAACATTCAATTATTCTTGACCAAAGGCAAAGCGACAACTAGTGTATACGTGTACTCATGCATAGCCGTAGGATGGGTGTGTTGAGCAAGTGAATTCTTCGATTTATTTCATCAGTTATAACATATCACAAATGTCAAAAGTCAATTATAACACAGCCATGCTCAATTATACATGCCTTTAGGCATCTTTGGAAAATGAAAAAACCTCCGAACGTTTTTTTCTAGAATCTGAGCCATTCGGTGCGTTGCACTAAGCGGTTCTGTCGCGTCTCGGCGAGTAGTTCTCCCAGCTCGCCGCCGGAGGTCACTGCTGCGCGCCGGCTTTACAAAAACAGCGACGTGGTTCCTCTTGCCGTATATTCTTTTTGGTTACAGTCAAGCTAATTCATAAAATAAGAGAAACTATTGATTAGTTTAAAAACATTCGAAACAACTTTAAACATCGATTATTATATTAATATATTTTACACAAGTCACACAATGCAATTTAATGGAATTAATACTTAACAAAGTATTAATTTTAATTTAATTTTGTACAAGTTTCGAACAAAGGGCTAACACTCCGTGTGTTCGTGTAGTTACGGTACCTGATAAGTCAATATTCAAACTAATACTGCTTTGGTCGCGGCTTTGCATCACACAAGAGTATGAATGTATTGTAATCTTTAATTTTGGTAGCCTACTTATTATTTTGTGTAAAAGTATTAGAACGATATTTTGTTACCCCAGCCCACACATACACGTAGCTTCATATTAATTGAACACATAAATACAGACCTTGCCAAACCTTAGCTGCGCTTTGTTATTGAACACAGTGTCGCTCGACCAATCGGACAATTAATCGCTCGTGTAAACAGGCAAGCGTAGCACGTTTAAAACACGGTTCGCCTACGTTACACCAAATGTTTTTTTTCTTCGTTCCAGCTGGCAATGAAGGAACAAGACAAATCACTGATGCGTTCGTTCATCGAACTACGCGCCAACCTGCACCGACTGCGGATGCGGCCTCCTGCCACCAGGTGGCGTCTGTCGAGCTCGAGTAGTTCCGGGTCGAGCGTGGCGAGCTTCAGCGGGAGCTCGGCCTCGCTCGACGACCGCTACGAGGACAAGTTCGACTGGTCGACGATCGGGGCCTCGCTCAATGACAACGAGTACCTTGGGGAGTTCAGGCCGCGGACTGTGTCCCTGTTGACGCCGCGCAAGTCGAATATCATCCGCTGTCTCCGCAAGAGTGAGAGCAAGGCAGAGTAGGGGAGGGAGGGGGGGGGGGTGCAGGAGGGAGAGAAGAGGGGAAGCTGTGATTCAGAGTAAGATGGAGAGAGAGAGGGGGGAGTGGGAGTGGGAGGGAGTGGGGGAGGGAGGAGAGAGAGAGAGGAGGGAGAGAGAGGGGGTGGTAAATGGAACGAAATATAAAAAATAAACTGGAAGTGATGCTAGAACGACGCACGTTAGACAGACAGGGAACGAGGAAGATAGCAAGGGAGGGAAGGAAAACCCGCATGCGTCGGGAATGGGTCAGAATTCAGGATCGATGTGCAACATTTCAGTGGAGTATTGTTTATGCCATCGCACACTTACGTTCCATGTGTGGTGCTGTTGTAAAACTAAACGAAGAGACAGATTTGTTATGAAGTATTAGTTGACGTGTGGCTGTTCCACTGAAGAACGTGTATGAATATTTCCCTGCAAGACTCAGATGAACCGCCTCATAACTGACGTCACAACTGACGTCACAACGCACATATGAACAAAAACTTGCGTCGGTCGTGACAGACTAGCGGCAATAGTTCGCTCAATATTGAACTATTACGTCATTTGTACATTTTATTGTTTTAGAACATAAGTGTATAGTTATATTTACGTGCATTAGTGTTGTTTTTTGGAGTTCTAATACGCGGTAGGTATTTAGTACAGTTACCATTTACGAAAATACAGTATTTTTTTTACACAATGTGCGGTCATATGCGGACGAGACCGGCATTCTGATCAGGTCCCCAGTTATTGACGTGATCGATGGCAGAGGAAAAAAAATCAAATGACAATAGAGTATATTAGCGGGGTTAGCTCCGTTTTCAGAGTGCCCCCCTTTTGAAAAGCCATTGGAGTTTTTGTTTCCCTTTGATGGAAAATATTGTGCAGTAAAACAGTTACGACGGAAGAAACAGATCCAGAAATGTGCTCTAGTGGAGAACCCTGACTCAAATTGGTCACCAGTTGGCGCACATGATGACATTCGTCCAAGTCCAACCCACTGATCTATATACATATATAGATTAGTGGTCCAACCGTGTGCTAGTTCTATATTACTAAAACTAAATCTATCTCAGATGATAACGCAATATATAATGTAATGTATTATAATAAAATGTGTATATATTAAGGGTTTAGCAATTGTTGTGGTCACGATGATATGACCAGTAGGTCCTATTCAGCATGCACAACCTGACTTAATCGAGACAATTCTGCCAATGCATAAAGTTGCACGAAACGCGGTCGTCTGCAGGAAAGGCGAGACAACACCCAGCAGGTTCATTTTATTTTGCGTAATGTATTGTTCTTTGGTGGGGTACTATATTGAACAACACATGTTAGAAGACTGTCTGCAGGTCCGGCTAATTGATGCTCAAAATTATGTAAAACAAGTTAAGGTAATTTTTTTACATGTCCATAGAACCGGTGAAAAAGATATTAACGTCGTCCATGTACATTCGAACGCCAACTCGATTTTTCTTGAAAACGTTTAGCCACGCCACAATTCGGACAATTGCTGCGTGAGTGTAATCCTGTTAAGCACGTATGGTGAATGAACTGAAGCAATATCAAGCGAACGATATTGCCCAAGCCTCGGACCGGAAACGAGATTATTCCTAACTAGGTCCTGTCGAAAAGAGCCCGGTTAGGCAATGTATCTGAGATAAAATAAACATACTACCAGAAAGCAACTGTGAAAATAACTACATTCCTGTCCTTTGAATGCAGGGCAGATAAACCCAGAGCAAGACATCGATAGAATAAGTAATTTTATGCACATATTTTAGACAATACATTTATTACGTCATCACAGCACCATATACGGACGGAGAGGCTTATCGCAGCATTACACCGGCCAAGGACTCCAGACATTTAAAATGCGACGCGATGAAAGTAGCTCTAAAGCGATACGATAAATCCATAATAATAACTCACTGAAGGAATGTGTCAAAAACTAACTTTGGATCAATTGAGGGTGACTATCGTTACCGTGGTAAGTTATGTAGCAATGTTGGGCAAACAGATTACAAAGGAAGGCCTCACAAGAACTCAAAGGGGCGGAATTGAGAATGGCGCACATTCAATTAGTGAACATAGCAGCGACGTAGAACACCAGACAATAACATACTAGATATACTATTATTACATGACACTTATTAACGATCTGGAACTTTTAAAAGAGATGTTCCCTGTTGTTGATATACTGTAATCATTCATGTACACACATAAGCAACATATTTCTGACAAGGGTAATTATAATACACAAAAATATACATCTTCATAGAAACTGCATATACACGAGTCTGCTTGCTATTGGTTGTGTATTGCCAACACTAGAACTTTTGTTGAGTCCACAGCAAATCAGTACAATATATAGCCTACAATGTACATGAAAACGCGAGCGCATTTCGCACAGTATTACAACAAAGTATTGTTAGCGCCTACACATCAGGTAGATTTATGCATTCACTCTGAATCGCCAACATAGTCTACCACCAGCGTCGACAAATTCCTGCTGCCGATCTGCTCACAACCCGTCCATACGTTCTCTTCACTTGTCCTCTTCCGTGGAAAAATGTAGCACCTCGTCTTCTAAGTTTAATTTGATAAGAGTCTGTCTCAAGAGAAGTTGCCTTCAAACGTAAGTGTCGCAGTTCGTACGTGCGGTGTTTGTAACGCGAGACCACAACGTGTCCAAAGTCGTTGTGATCAACTCGATCACCGTGACCTCTTGGACATGGTGACCTCTTTGACGTCGTGCTTTTTGGGAGTCAATGAGCGCGGTGGTCGTCGCATTCGGGGTAATCAATATCTTCGTCGTCATCCGTCAGAATGTCCAGCTTCCGAACGATTAGTTGCAGCAGCTCTGCTTGCCTATGTAGGTCCTTAGACAACTGCTTGAACCTGTAAGCAGAAGATGCACCGCTTGCAACACCGTGCGGCACACAGGAGCACATTATACAACGATGCAAAGGTAAGTTATAATACAGAACGGTGTACAGTCCGTAGGACCGTTGAAAGCTCCTCCACTTCACCTCCTGGCAAAAAAGCTTATTTCAAGTCCTCCAATACAACTTCGACATTAGTCATACTATTGCAAGGACTACTCCTTTACTTACATTCTCCATGCACTTGTTTATGCAGCTGAGTGAACTCAGGCAACGTGGCGTGAACGAAATTGCCCAAAACAACTGGAAGATAATTCAAACTCAGCTTCTCGACATGGTTTAGAATCCGGTGTTCTAACATTTACGCAACTGCGCCCCTCACAAAGAGAGCACATAAACACTGGCGAATATTCGCCGCTTGGAAGATATATTTTATTACGACGTTTTTTAAGCCCATGAATTTATTTATTTTTAATCCACAATAATGGCTGACCTAGCTGCAACACGATTTTGTAATAACGTGTAGAAAGCATAAGTTCCAGATCAGAAATGATCACCCCTGAATCCATCTCATATGTCATCTGACATAAAAGACTCCGGTGGTTTCGACAGGTCTGCCGTATGCCAAACGAAAACCTTATAAAATAGCTTTCAAGGAAGACTTTAAAGGACACAGAAAACGAGGAAGGCCGCGAAAGAGGTGAAGTGACCAAGTTGGACAGGACACAGGCTCCCGCTGTTAACAGCAGAGCGGTGTGCTCTAGACAGGATGAAATGGAGGGGTGGGACATCCAGGAGGATAGCGAGGGGTCAAATTGGCCTAGGCATGTAAGCAAAGTAAGTCAAGACATAATAAGTGAATTAATAGAGTTCGCAAACAACATACTCAAGATACAATTATTCATTCAATCACACTTGCATAATTACTCCACAATAAATAATTAGAAAATACTTAACACACACGATCACGTGAATTTCGAAGTTTATGTCTATAAGCATTTGAATATTGTAGTAAAATGTAAATTAACGCAGAATGTTCCCTTTTTTATATAGAAATTAACTCGCAACCTACATGGTAATATGCTTCCTTTATGGATTTAACGACCCTGCTATTATGTTTTTATCCAGAAAATTACCTTCTGTAATATTATTCATGTATGCAAGACCGCGAAGTGGAAATTTTTGCGTGACTGGTAAAGCCTTCGAGTCCATACAAGTTGCCTAGGTTTGTGCAGATTTTATCGACACAAATATTATCGATATTGTCTTACCGAAGTCATTGTATAGTAATTCCTATGCTCCTACTCTAAAAATTCCAATCTTGCATGTTTTTACTGCAACTATACATCGTCATTTCGCGAATTTGGCTGTTTTCGAGCAGACATAAGCATTCTCGAAAGTGCTAGAATCTGTGGTAATGGATGGCGCCTAGTGATGATGGCCCTAATAAAACTATGATCAACAACATTATTTGTTTCGAAGAGAGAACATACCGCCTAGTATTAAACCAGTCAAGGTGTTTGAGGATGACGTCATATAAAGTTATTTCGATTGAAATCACCACAGACGACACTTAATCGGGTTTAACGATCTAAAAATTCCAGGCAATAGGTTCTAAGCGGTCGAAAATAATGCACAATCTAACCACTAATGTTACAAATAGAGTATTGTAGTACCTTCAAAAACTGGGGCGGATATAAGATTTATTATTTTAGTGAGGGTTCTCACGATACTGAAAGTATCACGAACCTCTGTGTCATTTGATCTATGGTTGTAGACCGTCAGCGGTGGATAGTGGAAAAGATTAGGGGTCCGAAATATTTAAACATTCATTTATAGTTGTCATGGATGGCCATGGATTATTTTAATGTTATAATTGATTTACAGTTATAGTTCCCCTAGTAACACCACCTGGTGAGTAGCAGTGTCCGTGGCTCAATGTTGGAGTCTATCAATAGGGGCCGCTGTGAACGGGCGGGATTTTGCAAGATTGGAATTTTTTTCTATAAATATTGGGAACTGCTCTTCAGCTGCACTACCGGCTTTATTTGGTGTTCCCCAGGGTTCTGTTCTTGGGCCTTTGCTTTTTACTCTTTACACTACGCCACTAAGCTCTGTTATACAAAGACATAACTTGGATCATCATCTTTATGCTGATGATACTCAGATCTACCTTTCGTTGGCTACCCCGAATACAAATCGCTCCCTTAACCAACTTAGTGATTGCCTTCAAGATAGCTTCCACAGGATGACTGACAGCAAGTTTAAATTAAATGCAAATAAAACTGGATTGATCTTATTGGTAGTCTAATGCAGCGTAGTAAACTGGATGGTTATCACGCCACCAACCTCAGTGCGGAATTTAGGAGTGATCTTTGATAGTAACTTCAATTTCCGACAACACGTATCTCGCTGTTTTGATCATATTCGTGATCTTCGCCGTATTCGCCGGTATATGTCTTTTTCTGTTGCTAAGACTATTGCAACAACGCTTGTTAGCAGCAGACTTGAGTATTGCAATTCCCTCCTTTATAATATCGTTAGCAAGGATATCACAAAACTTCAGCGTGTCAAAACATTTCTAGCAAGAGTAGTTACAAGATCTCCTCGTTTTTCTCGCTCTGTACCACTTTTGAAGTCTTTGCATTGGCTTCCTGTACGATATCGTATAATATTTAAGATCTGTACCATTACATACCAGGCACTGTCCAGTAAGCAACCATCTTATTTGCATTCATTGCTTACTCCTGTAAGAAAACCTATCCAGCTTCGACCATCTATTTCTGACCTACTTTTTGTTCGTAGAGTCAACACTAACATAAGAACTAGGGCTTTTTCTGTTGCTGCACCAACTCTTTGGAATATGCTCCCTCTTAGTGTTAGATCAGTTGAAAATATTACAAAATTCCGTCGTCATTTAACAACTTATCTTTATCACCTTGCTTATCCACCGTAGCTCCCTAGCGCCTTGACCCATCTGTTGACAACTGGAATACTGCTTATGGATTTTGAGATTGACCAATCCTTTTGTTTTGATGCGCCTCTGAGCTTGGTTTCCAAGGATTTAGGCGCAATAGAAGTTAACTTATTATTATAGAGGGACAACCGCAAGATGAAAGTAAGCACGAGTCTGTCGATAAGAGTCTAGAGAAAGAGCCACATTGGTGAGTGATGAATTATGTATCATAATTACAATTGCGTTAATGCCTGTGGCATAATTGGACATATGTGGCTACTAATTGGTAAGAAGTCATATAATATATGTAACAGGCAGCCTTGAAATGGTCTAACAGGCAGCCTTGAAATTGTCTAACAGGCACCCGTGAAATTGTCTAACAGGCAGCCTTGAAATTGTCTGTTAAGCGATGTTGGCATAACTGGCCCATCGGTTAAGACCTACAGTCTGTTTCCAGAATTGTTTAGATGATCCGTACTCGCTAACACTATTATACCGATTGCTAATTGTATGTAAGCATATGTCTTGCGGTACAGCTGCATGTCATGATGTGCAGATGGACTAGAACACCAGGGTAATGGATAGTTTCGTATCATGGTGTTGCGGTCATGTGGTTCAGTTTCTCGGGTCTTAATTATATGGACATCTACCCTTGTAGTTAAGTACTAGTTATGTCATGAAGCAAGGTTTTAGGGAATGAGGTACGTTTGTCGTGAAGCACGAGTCACTTCTTCTTCTTCCTTTTTACGGCCGACATCAGTATACTGATGATTATGTCGTATGGAGGTTGCGAAGATGGCCAGCGCGGTCTTAAGATCTCTTGAATGTGTGAAAGGGGGTAGAGAGTGTGGTATAGTAGAGGTAGGGCAGGTAGGGTGGTAGGCAGAAGAATGAGTGGTGTGGGAGGGGGGAGGGTAGGGGTATGGTATTTACAGGTAGGCGGCAAGCCTGGAATTGAAGCAGTCCAGGGACTCGGCCGTCACTACCTCCTGGGACAGACTGTTCCATTCCGGGATTGTCCCCGGGAAGAACGACATCAGCCGGTACTGTGTCCTGCAATAGGGGATATCGTAACTGCAGGTTTTGTTCTTCGTTTAGCTCAGCCTGCTGTATGTTGGTTCTGGCAGGTAGATGGAATTTACGGAGATTATAGGCCATGGTGGAATTTATAAAACATCTCCAGCCGAGCTGGGTGTGGGCCAGTCAAGGGAGTCGAAGATGGAGTCAACACAGAATGTTTGGTGGTATCGGTTTGAGACCCATCTTGCTGCTCTGCACTGCAGTTAACTATGGCATTGGATTATAAATAATTATATGAGATCTGAACTATTGTGTTAACTGTATGCCCGGATGTAAGCACACGTTTAGTCGCCAAAGGTCAGCACCAATCCACTAAAAGAATTAACTGTTTTTATAGCTGACTGATGCCACATACAGTACAGTACAGATAGTAAACTTGTACATGTTGTGTAGCTATCACAGATATCCAGAAGTTGTGAATAATATTGCCAGTCCTATGGACAGGTATATAATATTTAATGTAGTATTGATATACTTAACTAACAGCATGTGCATTATATGTTATAGTGGCCAGACTGAGCATTACCACGAGTGAGTGCTTGGAATAATAACCGTTTCATTATGTAGTGTGGCAGTGTTTTAGTTTGTTTTAGTTTCTTGTGACATGGATTTGATGGCATATTGACAGAGTATAGCCTAGCTGTGTATGATTGGTGTCAACATGTGAATGCCAGAGAACGAGAAGCTTAACATTTGTAGTTTTGATGGTACAGTAGAGGTATAATAATTTTGGGAGATACCTTGGTTCTTGTTAAGTGTGCAGGATGCACATGAATAATTGTGAACACTGAAGATGCTGGTAAAAAATAGTGTCTTGTTGTTATTTAGACCTACTATTGCGTTAATATACAGCTTAGTTGTACTGCATATGCGTATATGTTATCAGTGCTGGTCAATAATTGATAATAGGGATTCACAGGCTTATATATTGTGTATGTGTTTGTGTGTAATGCAGATGTTGTTTTACGGTGTGGTCTGGTCGCCATAGTGGCTTCTTTCTCAATTGAGACATGATAGGAGGAACCATGACACCCAAAGCAACTTTGCCAATGCCGGTCCCAAGCCCAGATATGAAAAGAGAAGGGTTGGGCGAAGGGCTAACAACCCTTTCCCGTAAAAATACAGATTGTTATGAAAACATCAACCAAAGGAACTGCACTGAAGTTGGGAAAGGGAGGGCCTTATATGGAGAGCATGCCGCTATGCAGTGAAAGCCGAAAGGAAGCTACATCGCCGATGCCCTTTTTATCTTCCAAGAACATTTCAAAAATCGCAACATGGAACGTGAGAACCGCGTACGAAGCAAAAAAAGCGCCCAAATAGCAATGGAAAGACGTGCCTACAACATCACAGTATTAGGAGTATGCGAAACAAGGTGCACACAGTCAGGACAAGTCAGACTGAACACATGAGAAATGATACTTTATTCGGGGCATGAAGAAGAAGACGCCCAACACACAGAAGGAGTGACATTCACGTTGTCACAAGAGGCACATAGCGCCCTCATCAGCTGGGAGGCAGTGGAACCAAGGATCATCTATGCCGCATTCAAAACAAAGAAGAAATATATCAACCTAAACATCATACAGTGCTCTGCACCAAAAAATTACAAGGATGAATAAAAAAGGAAGACTTCTACAACAGACTGCAAGCATTGCTCGACAAACTGAAGGTAAAGGACATGACAATACTCATGGGAGACTTCAATGCCAAGATAGGATCAACCAACAGCGGGTACGAATAAGTCATGGGCAGACTTGGACTAGGGACAATGAATTAAATTGGCGATATGTTGGCATGATCATTGGCGGTAGCGTATTCACGCACAGCAGAATTCACAAAGCTACATGGATATCGCCAGACCACGAAACAGAAAACCAAATCGACCACATGTGTATAGAAAACAGTTCAGAAGTTCACTGCAAGACGTGCGGGTACGTAAAGGAACAGACGCAGCCTCATACCACCACCTAATGTTGGCCAGACTGAAGATGAAGCTGAAGAAGAGAAACGTAAAGAGGAGCACCAAAACAAGATACAATGTGGACTTCCTAAAGGACAAAGTCACAACAGAGACATTCCGACTCACAATCAGCAGACATATGACGTCTTACAAGACCTTCTCGAATAAGGAAACAAGGACATATATAGAAAAGATCAGGGAAACATGGACCAACACGTGCAACGAAGTCCTGGGAAAGAAGAAATATCAGCAGAAGGAGTGGGTCTCTAGAGACACTATCAACAAAGTGCAAGTGAGGAAGGAAAAGAAAGGCGCAATTAACAACAGCCGAACTAGAGCAGCAAAAGCAGCAGACCAGGAGCAATACGCAGAGGCAAACAGAGCGGTCAAGAAAAGCGCAAAAACAGACAAGAAAAACTTAATTGACCGACTTGCCAAGGAAGCAAAGGATGCAGCTGCCCAAACGAACCTGGAGCAATTGTATGGCACAACAAGGAAGTTCGCATGAAAGTACGAGCACGCAGACAGGCCAGTGAAAGACAAGAATGGCAACGTACTAACCAGTGACGATGAACTGCTGAACCGACCACCACCACAGAACTCACCAGGTGAAGAATTACTCCAGGTAAACTGCGACAAACCAAGCATGACAGAGATCGAGAAAGCCATTCATCACCTGAACCCCGGCCCAGATTAAATTGGTGCAGACATGGAGACCTCCAGAGATGATGCATGATCTGATTGGGAAGATATGGGAACAAGAAGAAATACCGACTGAGTGGAAAGAATGATACCTGGTGAGACTTCCAAAGAAATGCAAGAATGCAAGAACTCTTCTTCTTCAATTCAGCATATCTCTGCGAGACGTAGCTGCCCGGATGATCCCACGATATGCTGCTCTGCAAGAACTACAGAGGGATAATGCACCTGTCAGGAAAGATCCTCAACAGAGTAACCTTGGACAGAATGAAAACAACAGTGGACGTCAGACTCAGAGTTCACCAGGCAGGCTTCCATAAAGATAGTTCATGCACCGACCAAATGACTACACTCCAAATCATAGTTGAACAATCAATGGAATGGGACTCATCCCTGTACATACACTTTGTAAACTATGAGAAGGCATTTGATATCCTCGACAGGGAGATGCTATGGAAGCTCCTGCGACACTACGGAATACCAGAGAAATTTATTTCTCTGATACAAAGTAACTATGAAGGCATGGCGTGTAAGATCATTCATGCAGGATAACTCACAAACTCATTTATGGTGAAGACAGGAGTGAGGCAAGGTTGCCCTCTGTCACCATTCCTCTTTCTGCTTGCCATAGATTGAATTATGAGAAAGACAACATAAAACAAAAGAAATAGTATCCAATGGACACCTTGGAGCCAGTTGGAGGACCTGGACTTTGCAGATAATATCGCTTTCCAACAGAGATGCAGGATAAAACAGAGCTTCTAAACACAATGTCAAGACCGATAGGACTCAACATCAACAGAAGCAAGACAAAGATCATGAAAGCCAATACGAAGAATAACAGCCCAGTCATAATTATTATGAGGGGAACCACAGGAAGAAACCGACTCCTTCACATACATGGGAAGCGTAATTAAAAAAATGGAGGCACAGAAGACGTCAAAGCAACAACACAAAAAGCAAGAGTGGCATTTCTCATTTTGAGAAATATTTGGAAGGCAAAGCAAATCAAACTCAACACCAAATTGAGGATATTTAACTCAAATGTCAAGTCAGTGTTACAATACGGCCCGGAGACATGGCGAATTACATAGAAAACACAAAAAAGATGACAGACCTTCATCAACAAATGCCTGCGCAGAATCAGACACTTAACGTGGTCAGACAAGGTACCCAGCACTGCACTGTGGGAATGGACCAACAACTACCAATAGAAAACGAACTAAAGAAGAGAACATGGATGTGGTTAGGACATACATTGAGGAAACCTGCAATAAACATCACACGACAAGCAATTACATGGAAACCCCAGGAAAGAGAAGAAGAGGAAGGCCGAGAAATGCCTGGGAGAGAGACACGGAAAGCGAAACAAAGCAGATGGGAAAAATCTGGAAAGAAATTTAGAAAATGGCATAAAACCGACAACAATGGAAGACCAAGGTCGATGGTCTACGCTCCCAGCGAGCAAACAGACCTAAATAAGTAAGTAAAGTAAGTGTTACCCCCAAAGCAGGGACCACATAACACGCCCTGCCCAAGTGACAGCGCGTCGCGTAGTCCCAGACAAGTACCGTTTTGAATTATATAAGTTAACTTACATATGTGTTAATTATTTAAACAAATCAGTTAACTTACATATGTGTTAATTATTTAAACAAATCAGTTAACTTACATATGTGTTAATTATTTAAACAAATCAGTTAACTTACATATGTGTTAATTATTTAAACAAATCAGTTAACTTACATATGTGTTAATTATTTAAACAAATCAGTTAACTTACATATGTGTTAATTATTTAAACAAATCAGTTAACTTACATATGTGTTAATTATTTAAACAAATCAGTTAACTTACATATGTGTTAATTATTTAAACAAATCAGTTAACTTACATATGTGTTAATTATTTAAACAAATCAGTTAACTTACATATGTGTTAATTATTTAAACAAATCAGTTAACTTACATATGTGTTAATTATTTAAACAAATCAGTTAACTTACATATGTGTTAATTATTTAAACAAATCAGTTAACTTACATATGTGTTAATTATTTAAACAAATCAGTTAACTTACATATGTGTTAATTATTTAAACAAATCAGTTAACTTACATATGTGTTAATTATTTAAACAAATCAGTTAACTTACATATGTGTTAATTATTTAAACAAATCAGTTAACTTACATATGTGTTAATTATTTAAACAAATCAGTTAACTTACATATGTGTTAATTATTTAAACAAATCAGTTAACTTACATATGTGTTAATTATTTAAACAAATCAGTTAACTTACATATGTGTTAATTATTTAAACAAATCAGTTAACTTACATATGTGTTAATTATTTAAACAAATCAGTTAACTTACATATGTGTTAATTATTTAAACAAATCAGTTAACTTACATATGTGTTAATTATTTAAACAAATCAGTTAACTTACATATGTGTTAATTATTTAAACAAATCAGTTAACTTACATATGTGTTAATTATTTAAACAAATCAGTTAACTTACATATGTGTTAATTATTTAAACAAATCAGTTAACTTACATATGTGTTAATTATTTAAACAAATCAGTGTGCAGTCAACATACAACCTAGGCCTATGTATCTCTGAGTTGTGACTCTACAAACTCTGCTATATGTAGACAATGCTATGTCATTCTCGTACCACTATGGTGGAAATGAAATCCATGCATCAAGGAATCGTCAGGATGAATCTAGCTCCATGTCGAAGCAGAGGAATGTTGCTTCCCCAAGTGCTCATAAGTTGGTTTGTAATATTAATAACTATCAAAATAAACATTTAAGTGTTTCACAGTGGTATCATGAGCTTTATAGTTGAAACGTATCCATATGAAAAATAACTGCTAGCAGAATTCCCATCCCTGTTCGTTGAGGTGATAATTAAACACTGTCAATGTGTGTTGCGTAAAACATAAACAAAAAAAGTGTCAAGAAAATCAATGGTTTGGTGTCAGGATTGAACCGGAATCGCCCGATTGTAAGACAAGTGACAAGAAACCAACGCGTCTACCAACTGAGCTAGCTACATCGACAGAAATTCACTGTTTGATTTAAGTTGTTATGATAAATTGTACAACTCCTCCTTTATATATCGATATTCTAGTGATATTATGAGATTATATACGTTACTTTCTGTAGCTTGATATAATATATGTTTGCTATGTATGTTTATTGGTGTAGATTAGCTCCAGTGAGTTGCAATCGACATAATTATTCTGAAAACGAGCCGAAGCTCAGCGAAAGCCAAAACCTGGTCGACTTGTAGGCCCATTCGCATTCATTGTTTTGAATAAAATTGGATTCATGTGGAACCGTAAGATAACTGCTTGTTCCTCTATGAATGCTTGTATTACATCGGAATATTGCACAATAACTCATTCTGACGCTCGTTTCGAACCAAGAGCTATCCGTGTAAACATGCTCTGAATGGAAAAGGTCGGCCTGATGCGAGTATAGGTCATATGTGACGTGATCGCCTAGCTCATAAAATTTTTATTTTCCGCGGGAATCGCTACACATGCGGGTTTAAAATCGAATTTATGCTACAAATGTATTTTTTGGGGTATTTTCTAATGCTCTCAAATGTTACATACAATGTTAAACTCTATACACATAGAAAACGGATTTTAGCTACTGCCTTGTTTTCATTTCCTTTAACACAAAAGTTACCGTCGTTTACCGTATTTTTGTTGCGATATGTCGTACCCATTCTCGATGCGTTAAACTGTTTGTTGAATTATAGACGCCGTACAGCACAAATTATAACGCCAAGGGACTCGAAAGCGGTGGTCTTGTGAGTCACGGGTGCAAATAAAAAGTTTCCCTTCTCCGTTCTCGATAGCCGGGTACATGGATCGCCATAGCCGGGTAAATTACCCGAGTTCCGGCTATTAAAGGGAATAAAAAACCCCTATCGCGTGAATTCATATTATGTTATTGTTACATCCTCCTGTATATTTTTCTTTCCACCAAAAAAATATAAAAAAAATTCAATAAATTAATAATTCCACATTATACGCTGTGCAACTGGCCTTCTTCGGTTATGCATATTTTTGGCGAACTTTTCGGTATGCCTATATGTGACGTCACACATGACATATACTCGCATCAGGCCGACCCTTTCAATGCATTCAAAGCATGTTTATAAGGATAGCTTTTGGTTCGAAACGAGCGCCAGAATGATTTATATTCCGATATAATACAAACACTAGTCATCATAGAGGAAAAATCCGGGAGATAATATACACCAATGAACATACATAGCAAAACAGATATTGCATCCAGCTACAGAAAATAACGTGTATAATCTCATAATATCACTAGAACATCGATATATGAAGGAGTTGTACAGTTTATTACGACAACTAAAATCAGTCAGGGAAATTAGTTGATCTCGGTAGCTCAAGCGGTAGACGCGTTGGTTTCGTGTTATTTATTTTACACTTTGTTTTCTCGACACTTTGTTTTGCTTATGTTTTCACGAAGAAGTAATACAAACCAAATCATTTTAAAACTATGATGCACAGTTTGTAAATATTAAGCATTTGTATATTTCTAAATTTTATTTATCCAGGCAAATATAATGTAATGGATATATAATGAATTAATTATATATTGTACAGTAATATATTGCAATTATATATGTGAAAACAAATTGAGAGACAAATCGAGAACTACATGTCATCCTTTCGGGATCCAACTAGCAATGGAGGGGAACCCGTCCTGACATGTGGGTCGAAGCGCTTCGTGACATATGTAAAGTCCATTCTGAATTTCTGAGTAGTCTCATATGGCGTCATTCCATTAACTATTAGTTAATAATTGTCAACCAAAATACGGTGTTTTATAACTAAAATTAAGATTACTTAATTAAAATAATTGTAAAAATAAGAGCTCTGCTTTTCGTTTTAACGTTTATCATGTGATTTCAAACGTCTTTAGAGTGTTGTTAAGCATTTCCTTTCATCGTCTGAATTTTCTTAATTTGATAATCTGACGATCTTGTCAAAAGCAATACATTCACAAATCACCACGTAAAATAAACAATGCCTCTGGTTTGCAACCCTAGCCCTAGGGCCTAACGTAAAGTTAAGAGGGGGGGTTGTTGAACATTTTTCGGCACCGCCGCCATAACCTAAACGGGGGCACATTCCTAAAGTCTAGGGAGGCACGTACGTAACGGATACACATTCAAATAAATCTAGGGGCGCACCAAATTCCAATGGTTTAGGGGCATGTGCCCCCAGACCCAACCTGGATCCGCCTAAGCACACACTGTAGGCCTGATTGCAGCGTACCACTCATGTTACATGTCCTCTAGCTAATACTGGCGTCGGAACGTGGTGAATATTAAAATTGGGGGAGGCCTGATCGAGGCTCTCCAAAATCTAAATTTGCACCCCCATTGAGGTTGATCAAAACACCCACATTGAGGCTCTCCATAAACATAAATCTGCAGCCCCCTTTAAAGTTGACCAAAAACCTCATATTGCACCCCAAACTCCACCAACTTTACTTAATATTTAATATTGAAAGGGTAATCCTATCTCCACCCCCACCTAAATTATTGTGGGTTCTCAGCCCCCTATAAGCCCCCAGGTTCCGACACCTATGTATTTACCAATCTAGACAATATATATTTCCATCATAAATATGGATTGTGTTGTAGGGGTCTCTCGTGTCCCCGCTGCTTTCTAAGAGTCGATCCTCATCCAATCAATCCAACGTAGGCTATTTGGAGGCCCTAAACCCTAGCGGATACCTACTCTAACGTTAGCCCTAATTAACTGACTCCAACCCTAACTATGCATAATAATAACCTTAACCCCAGTGAATAATGAGATTGCCACTATATAGCCATTTATTCCGTCGTCTGATTGGTTCCAACGATGACGCACTCAAACCTAGTCTTCGTAGGGCTTGTAGAGTCGAGTGTGTAAGTGTAATACTAGTGTCGCCACCTAGTAACTAATTTTGTTTCCTAACGAGTATTCCCCCGAATTTCTTATATCTGCTTGCTTTCCACCTAGTAAGTTACCTTTCAGCTAGTTACGTATTCCAATTTAGTGTCAAATTAAGATCAACGGCTACGTTACGACAATTCTTTTGCAATAGTCTAATTTAATGTAAAATTTAGAACATATGAGATTATTAAAGTGATAAATTTGTAATGTTATCATGAATATTTAGAATATTAATTATATCAGTTGAAACATTTGATATTAAACAATTTTTCAACAATGATATTAATATAAAAAAGAAAACAACATTATTTCATAGTACAGCACCACGTTAAAGCGTCGTGTTTGACTACATCGATTTTCACGCCACGTGACACCAGTTGCCTCTATAGCTCAGTGGTAGAGCACTGGTCTCGTAAACCAGGGGTCGTGAGTTCAAACCTCACTGGGGGCTACGTTATTTTTCTCTCTTTCAACAACAATTATACATTAAAATATATAAACAAATCGTCAGCTTTTTGATAATCTTAATTATTTTATGTATTTCGGTACACATGTTTTGCAAATTACACAATATTTCTTAGTAAATATTATTGGTAAATCGACTTCTAGATTAGGATAATTGAACGACTAATTACAGTATCAATCAAGTATATATCAATGGGGTATATATCCAACTTTAACTGATTAATAATCAATATTGTATGTGGCTTGAGTGAGTCACCATATCAAAGCAGTTTTAGCAAAATTATTACCAAACTTGCAAACGTGTTGGTTGATTTAAATAATACCAGTACCGCCCTCTTTCGGATAAACGTCCTATTTTTAAACATTGTCTCCCTCTATCGGCCTGTGGATAATCAACCTTAACTGAGATAACCAAAAACGATGACATAAAACAGTTACGTACACAATATCTCAAAATAATATATAGTGTTTGTACCAGCTCTTGTTTGTAGGATTATCAACACTATATCACCATTTTATGTTTTTACTTGTAAGATTTCTGTAGGATAAGACAGTCGGCGTAGTATACGTGATTCCGGTATTGTGGGGTTTACATAATAATTAGAACATTGTCATTGTCATTGACATTGCCATCACGCCTTTCATGTATCCTCTGTTCATAATGAGATAAAGGGAACGTGAAAATGGAAGTTCTGAAATAGCAACACTGCGTGCATTAGCACAAATATTGCTGAGAATACCTACACGTTTTTTGAAATGGAATAAAACATATTAGTTACTCAGAGGTCGATGCTGCTGATTACGTTTGTGCCAGCCAGCAGTACCCCTAGCTGATCGTTTTGTGAAACTCTGAATTTAAGTTCAACCTATGAAATCGCTCATTCGATCAGTGGTTGGCGGCAGGTCAGGTGGTCAGAATAAAACTAATTTCAACCAACCGTGTCTCGTGTCACATGCAATATTTAGAAAGTAGAAGCAATTATTCGAATACACAATACCGCTCAGCTGCTCGTGTTAATGGGCGAACGGGTCATTATATATTGGGATTCCCACAAGTCGTTTATCCGTCCCAATATATAATGACCCGTTCGCCCATTAGCACGAGCAGTTGAGTGGTATTGTGCATTCGAATAATTGCTTCTACTTCCTAAACATTGCATGTAACACGAGCCACGGTTGGTTGAAATTAGTTTTATTATGACCTCCTGACCTACCTACATCTTCTGATTTAGTGAGCGATTTCATAGGCTGAGCTTAAATTCAAAGTTTCGCAAAGTGATCAGCCAGGGGGTACTGACGTAATCAGCAGCAGCGACCCCTGGCGCGCGAGGATGAGGAGATCTGCCAGGGCTAGTTTTGCATGACAAACAATCCTGGCTTGAGAGGATGGGGATATCAGTACACATTCAAATCATTCAGATGAATATTTAAAGGGAGGCAAACTGTTCCTAATTGTTCACTTATTATTTAATGTATTGTTCTTAAGATTATAATAACCATGTTAAAGGTATATTGCCTGCCAAGTAAGCATGTAACAACGTTCGCAATTTGGAAGGTACGACCCGGGTGCCTACTCAAAATGGTAAATAAAACACCCATTTTAAAAACAAGATTTATTGGCTATACTGCCAAGGCAGGGTGCGTTAAC
This sequence comes from Escarpia spicata, assembly GCA_963995525.1. Lineage (NCBI taxonomy): Eukaryota > Metazoa > Annelida > Polychaeta > Sabellida > Siboglinidae > Escarpia > Escarpia spicata. The sequence continues at coordinate 15,163,436 of OZ023208.1, read as the reverse complement.
CGCAAGACCCTTTGATGTTCAACAATTTCCATTTTCCCACGCTCTACACTGCATACTTCCTGCTACAAATTATGACGTTGGCTAATTCCGGGTAGAGGAACAGACTGGCTCCCTTTAAATGCTTCCACGTTATGCAGTAGCCATAGGATATTAGAATAATTTTTTTTAATGTCTTTGATATCTTCAGTATTTCTGACAACATGCCACTTTTTGTTATACAAAAATTAGCATTGCTTGTCTATTGGATTGCAAACCATTTCTTGTGACCCGTAATTCTTAGGACATTATTTGATTGCTAGTAAAATGGCAGTAACATCGGATCCATGTAGGATATTGGCTTGAAATGAAAGTTATATGACCACAAAATTAACGTTAATTTGATTTGACCTTGACATGACCTAATTAGTTGACCTATATTTCACATTTGACCCAATAACGGGGAGAAACAACATTTTGTTGCAATTAATTAGAAATGTTCACAGTAACCTTTTATAAACTTGAAACTAATTGAGATATTAATGTGGACAAATAATTACATTACTAAAAAAATGCAGATTCTAATAATTTGAGAAGACCTATTTTGTTTAACTTTGACCTATTTAATTGATTGTTACAATTTTGTTTGATTTCCAGTGACTACTAAATGTACCATCTGGGAGGGAGTAATTGTTACCCTAAACATCGACAAAATAAATTGAATCCTTTTAAGATATAACACGCCCCTTCATTGCACCACCCGTTTGCAGCATTGGGGCGACACAGTGTCTCACGAGTGGGGTCATCCATAAAATAGCCTTCGTTACGCCTAGACGCATTGTACCATTTATGTAATACATATGGAACGTACACAAACAAGGACATATAATGGTTTTTGTTTATTATTATATATTCTACATGTGAACTATAACTCAATACATTCATTTTTAAAACGATCGGACTTTGAGGTAGGGGTACATACCAACATTAAGAAGCATTCCAACGGTGTCCGAGGGGTCTATTAAAGGTTCAAAAATCGGGTGACGTACTTTATGGATGGCCCCTGTTAATTTTGATCACTGATGATTTCTTGGAATTCGGTCGCGTCATTTTGTTACGTCAGCGAACGTTTGACGACGATGACAGAGTTTAGAACAATAGCGTAAACGCGTTAATTGCGAACAGTTGTACGTAATTACGTAGGCTTAATGTCCTCCGCTGACGTAATTTCTGGTTTGTTTCTCACAAGAAACCCCACATATTTCCTGCCAGTAACTGCAAGCGTTTGTTAACTAATTGCATATCTAAATCGCCAACAATGAGTTTACGAATTAATTTCAGATAGTTTGCTTGGAATATGAGCAAAGCTATAACGATCTGTCATTGGCAGTTTAATTGTTTTTGCGATTACATAGTTTGCACGATGGTAACTGGAAATATATGGATATCCAATGAAATACGTGAGGCTAGATTCATGTAGTGAAGTTCACGCACGCACGCCCACTCGCATGTACGCACATATACGTACACATACGCACACGCACACGCACACACACGCACACGCCACGCACACGCACGCACGCACGCACGCACGCACGCATGCACACACACACACACACACACAGCGTACCGTCGAGTCGTATGTTTGTTCACCTCTTCAGAGATATACTGATGATTATCGTTGGAATGAACGCACGTCGTGGGATGTTCAGTGCGAGCCGACCTCTTCATCATCGTCAGCTGGTTCCAAAACTGCAAGAGAACGGTTCAGACACGATCTACGCTCAAACCGTAACCAGCTCCTGGAATATGTCTTTTATTAAAACCTTTATTTTCCTGACTGGACAATGTCGCTCCACGTTATGAGTCCAGGCTACGACTCTTGGTCGCTCAACCGAAAGACAACGCCCATTGTAATAATTGGTAGCTTACGTGGTATTCTTCAACAAAATCGAGTCTAGCAGTTTCCACATAATTATATCTCCTGTTGTCCTCGATTCCCCATTTCAAGAAACCTTCTCACCAGCGAGTGGTCTTTGGCATGTTCAACTTACGTTGTTGCATATGTGCCGGGAACTGTTCGGGTAAACTTTCCATTCGGTTTTGTGGAAATATTCCAAAAGTCTCTGCGGTAGTTTTCTCTCCAAGTCAGTGTGTAATTCCACCTAAGGCAAACAATACGTGCATTAAGTCCATGGGCCAATACACATGCCAGTACCATTTTGAGGGACAAAGGCTCACTATATTTTTTTGAAAGAACATTACCTTGGGCACATTTTTCAGTATGATGGACATTCCCAAGTGGTAGCTTTATATATTTTTTGAGGGAAAATATGCTTTTTTTTGGTAAAATCACGTTTTTTTAAATTGTCCTTTTAAAAAAGGGAATATACAGCTAGAATTTTTTTCTCCAAAAGTGGAAATTATGACCAATATAAGTGTTGATTTTTTTATTCCATTTATTCAAAATTTTTCTCAACGGTTGCCATGGAAACAGCTATTTTGGGGCAAAAAATACGTTTTCTGGTGACAAAACTAAAAAAATTCATATCTCAGGATTCACATGAAATATTTGGGTGCTTTCAATGGCAAACCCATTCTGAGATACCCTGACAGTTTTTCAGTTACCTTTGTGTACAATATATTTAGGCAGAATGGTCAGTTTTGGGGTAAAAACATCAGTTTCGAAATGCCATTTTTAGGAAAATGGCAGAAAAGAGTGATTTTGAGATTTCCTTGCTATAAGACACCTAGCTATGCCCAAAGCTGTCAAAGTTGAGTATATCGGTAAATAACCATTGCAAAGTGATTTTCATTCATTGATATTCCTAAGGTCCCATTGATGAGTGGTTCCCATGGTAACACGTATATTTATATTTTTTTCACTTGTTATCATAGTTGATTTGAATAATGGCTCCCGAGGTTACATACATTTTTGGGCAGAGCTTGTAGTCTGTTACAGTGAAATATTCAATTCATGCCTCAGTTACAAACTTTTCAACGTGACAAATGGGAATGTCACCATTATCCAGGATCCCTTGAGGATAATGAGTTAGGTGATCTTTAGGTAAAATATCATTTAAACAATAGTCTGGTATGTCACTATTTATTTCCTTTGAAGTCAAACCTCCATTTGAAAGTCATCCTGATTTGTATATCACGATATGACTGAAAATAGATACATGTGGATCACTTTGGTGGAATAAAAGACCAGAAACGAATTCCCCCGCGATGGTAATTACCAGGTGGCATATTGTTGGTAATCCTCCTCTTTTCTCAATATTTTCAGAGGTCTAACTTTCCTTTTCCTGAGAAGGAGCTGATGGAGTCGCATCCAGTAAATGCATGGAAGCCCATGAGTGCAATGCATAGCTTTTTTCCTAATGTCGAAGCTACCTTGTCTATGTCTACAATCTTTTCCCGAGTTTTGGTTCCTCTCCTTTGGTAGAGGTGGCAAGGGATATCGGACTTGAGACCTAAGGCAAGCACCATTATGTCAGTGTCTTGAGCATTGATAACAACATGGTTGTATCCACTTTTTGCTGCATCTACAGCATGGAGCAAGACCTTGGTGTCGGCCTCCTCATGTGTTGATGTGAGCTCATCAATCTCCACGCAGGTGCCTCTGGTTATTTTGAAGCAGTTTCCTTCACAGGTCATGAAGATAGTCTTGTTGCCGATGCTCTCCCTGTGCTTCTCATCCTTTCATTCTTCAATCAGAAATCGTATGAGACTGCTTTTGCTGTATGGATCCTGCAGTAGTTTTCTCCATTGGCGGATTTCATGACCAGGCGCAAATGTCTTGAATCTGCTCCTACATCTGATCCACGTTTTCTTCTCTCAGCATTCTTTATAGACACTTCTGTGTAGACTTCGAACACAACATAAATTCTATTAATGTCCCTACCTTCATGTAAAGCTAAGTCCAGTGCATTCTTTGATAACTGTGCAAATGTCTGACCTTCATCTTTGAAGCGTTGCAGAAGTGCCATCCCATCGATGATGTTTGCATTAGACTGTGGCACAGTCTCAGCAGCTGATACACCCTGTGCCAGAGCTTCAGGTAGAGATGACTTGGTTGTCTTTTGAATTGAACCATCCGGTGTCGCCAAAACCCATGGTATTGGGCCCAATGTGTACGCCAATACATCTTGTAGATCAACGTTTAGGTGTCAGTTTAATCTTCTTCTTCAAGTCAGAAAATGTTTTCAACTTCAGCTTGTTAATTTTCTGAAGAAACGGCTGTTTCGGTGGATCTGTGTAGAGACGGTCCTTCTTGAATTTCTCATAGGCCTTTTTTCCAACTGTGTGCGCTTGCTTGATGTCTTTGGCAACATCCACTGGTGCCAATATCCCGCTTGAGGTGCTGACAAGTTCGGGATGATTCCCACTCATTGGATTACTTCATTCTTCTTCTTCCAGAATAAGAATGGCAGAATTTACGTCAGCATGGTCCCTTTGAATGCGGCTAGCCTGAAGATCAGCATGGGTGAAATTTGTATTCGGCTGAGTGACCATCTCTCTTATTTGTTTCAGAGAAACTCTGAGGTCAAATAGTACCTGCTGACAGCTGAAGCTTTCAAGCTGAATCTCCAGGAGTTTTGGTGTCCCTATTGACCGTTTCCTCAATTGTCTGGTCAACGGGTATTTTCCCAAAAGGATTTCTTGACCCACGTTGAACGGAGAAGCCTCCGTTTGACAGGTAAGCATGCACATCTGGGTGGCTACTGGCTAGTTGGGACATTTGCGCCAAGTAGACTGAACCATAACGATGATATCCTGGGCAATGGAAGCTTTCTGCAACTCTGTACACTTGCTCGGGTTTGACTCATCACTACGACCAGTAATAAGCGGTTGAAAAAATTGAGAGATCGATTCTGGTATCCTGGCTGATTCTAAAGTCTGATTTGATGGTTGTGGTGGCCACTCTTCCTCAACTTTCTGCTCTTTGATGTCTGGTCTCAAGAAAACTGCCGCCTTTTTAGCATTGCTGATTAATCCGAGATAAGGATCTGAGGTCTTCCATCTCATTTCGCATCATCACATTCTCGAGGATCAAATCCTCTCTCGACAGATTGTCAGGGTAGACATAGAGTTTTCCCCTGTCATATTGAATGAAGTGTAGTGCCTCTTCAAATTCATTTTCCAGTTATTGACGGATGTGCTTCTTTGTTGACTCTTCTACCTGATCGATGAGACTCGATTACGGATACAAGCTTCTGGGAGAGGTCCACCATCCTAACTGCTCTGGGATTGGTAAATAGATTGTCAACCACAACAGACTTATAGTTCACGCCAAGGTCGTTGAGTCTTCAATGTATTTTGGCTTGTTGGTGGGTTTGGTGTAATCCTTATAGCATGTTCGGTGATAGTCTAATTATTACAAATCGAACGCTATGCTGCTGCAACTTACCTAGCGGCTTTCATGTGCGCCCGTGACTGAGGCTGAACCTAAAGTGCTGCCATATGTTGGAAGACAATGATTATCTGCTCCTGTTATCACTACCCCCCCCCGCTGTCTTATTCTTTTTGATTTACTGATATACTCAACTTTGACAGCTTTGGGCATAGGGAGGTGTCTTATAGCAAGGAAATCTCAAAATCACTCTTTTCTGCCATTTTCCTAAAAATGGCATTTCAAAACTGATGTTTTACCCCGAAACTGACAATTCTGCCTAAATATATTGTACACAAAGGTAACTGAAAAACTGCCTGGGTATCTCAGAATGGGTTTGCCATTAAAAGCACCCAAATATTTCATGTGAATCCTGAGATATTAATTTTTAAAGTTTTGTCACCAAAAAACGTATTTTTTGCCTCATAATGGCCGTTTCCATGGCAACCGTTGAGAAATTTTTTGAATAAATTGTACCAAAAAATCAACACTTATAGTGGTCATAATTTTTCTTTGGGATTTTTTCTAGCTGTACATTCCCTTTTTTAAAAGGACAATTTAAAAAAACGTGATTTTATTCCAAAAAAGCATATTTTCCCACAAAAAAAGGTATTAAGCTACCACTTGGGAATGTCTATCATACTGAAAAATATGCCCAACGTGATGATCTTTCAAAAAAATATAGTGAGCCTTTGTCCCTCAAAATCGTACCGGCATGTGAATTTTTGGGTATTGGCCCATGGCCTACATACAGTAACCGCTATGAATGACATCACCAGTTGGTTCTTCGCGGGTTCCTTGGCCTGGTTCATTTTCGTTTTGGTTGCGTGCATATCAAACTGTGTCTGTTAAACAAGGCATAGTTGATGCATGTCTACAGATGATCCATTGTGAGATAACGACATCACTTATTTGCGGAGTACTCGACAGCTTATAGTTAGTAGTAATCTTAAAACTTTGAAAATGACCACGTTCGTGTCGTTTGATTGCGAGGCAGATACATCCAAAGCAACCCATTTGGAAAATAAGTACAAGATACATCGTTTGGACAATACGATTACTGACGTCAGTAGTATGCGTCATCTCAACAACAGAGAGCGTCACCGCTGCATTATTCATACCAATGACGCCAGGTATTTACGTTATCTAGAATATATAAACCGACAACATGTTATAATTAATATCATTGTTAATTACCACAACAATGGAAATGACGTAGTTGTGTAGTGTGAGAATTGTATTATTTAATCAATTTAAATACATAATTGTGCATGCATTAGAAACGACCGTATATCCGTGTATATATTCGTATGTTGCGACATGCGTATCGTACATTTTGTACATTGAAATATGATGTACCTGCATGGCAATTCTCTTGAGTCTCGCGTTTTGTTGAACGGACTCAATATCACCAACCGCCAAGCCGATCTTCAAAATAAAATAACGCACATACAAGTATAGCAACAACATTTGCATTCGATTTGCATGCTTCAAGTTCGTCTTGGTAGAAATAAATATTTAATATAAGGAGCATAATTTGTTTTGTATTCCTGGAGCTTAATTGCGTTAAGGTGATCAGCAGGATTAAGATTGGTAACTGGAAAGCACATAAAGTGGATGCTATGAATATGTTGTTAGATGGTCACCAGTATTCAGATTGATAAATAAGCCGTAAAGATGTTGTTAGATGACCAGCAGATTTAGTTTGATGAAGAGAATGGACATCAAAAAAATTTCGTCAACATGTTGTTAGATGGCCAGTAGGATTTCGCTTGGTGAATAGAAAGGACATGAAAAGGACATCTTAAACAACAACTTTTTGTTCCTAAAACTAAGCTTAACTTACATATTTGAAACCGCATTCCAACCTTAAACCTTCGGCGGTCCCTTTCTCTATTGATGACTCTTGTTCACGATTTTGCCTAACGATTGGTGTATTTTGCGCCTCTGAGCCAAGTTTCCTGAGGATATAGGAGCTATAGAAGTTCATTATTATTATTACCATCATCATTATTATTATATTGTTGTTGTTGTTGTTACACTATCAGTATGGTCTACGTACGAGTAGGTTGGTGAGTAGGATTGGTCTACGTACGAGTAGGTTGGTGAGTAGGATTGGTCTACGTACGAGTAGGTTGGTGAGTAGGATGGGTCTACGGACGAGTAGGTTGATAAGTAGGATGGGTCGATGTACGAGTAGGTTGATAAGTAGGATTGGTCTACGTACGAGTAGGTTGATAAGTAGGATGGGTCTACGGACGAGTAGGTTGATAAGTAGGATGGGTCGATGTACGAGTAGGTTGATAAGTAGGATGGGTCTACGGACGAGTAGGTTGATGAGTAGGATGGGTCTACGTACGAGTAGGTTGATGAGTAGGATGGGTCTACGTACGAGTAGGTTGATGAGTAGGATGGGCATGAAGAGCACGAACACGAGGAGCATGACGAAGGCGATGTTGTACTGCAGTCCGCCACGTGTCGACGGCAGGACCCACGAGTCCACGTAGTTGATGTTGCCCAGCATCATGATGACCGTCGTCACCATGCTGACGGAGGGTGACCGATAGGCTTCAGCGTTCTCCTGCAACTCCCGACAGGGTCGGGGGACTATTTTATACCATTGCGGCAGCAGCTTTTTGCACTTTGAAAAATTCTCAAATTTAACAACACATTCTGCTTAATGATATATTTCTTATATGCGCTTTGCCTTAGTGAAATGGTCCCATACCACAGATCACCGTATTGCCTAAAGTACACAATTTAGGCGATTTCAGTTTATTTACAAAACAATAATATTCGAAATGTCGTAAATTGGTAGTGAAATATTCCACTATGATGCGGATTTGAAAGGATGTTGGATGTGATTCTCCCAAAACACAATAGACACGTAGACTTATTTGGCGAAATTGCAAATGTTAATACCGCTTGCTTTATAGTTAATACAAATATAAACACTCCTAAGGGAAAGCTCTACAGGGCCAAACATTTTAATTTACAATTGGAAAATGAAAAAGGTGTCGCGCAAATTAATGCAGTGAAAAGAACTGGTGACGTCGACTCACTCCTTGGCACATGAGGATGTAGAAGGAGAGAGCGAAGGCAATGATGAGCACGGAGAACACGAACAAAGCCTGGACCAGAGTCGTCAGGATCTCTTGAAACATCACCACGTAAAGGCCGTAAAGATCGAACCTGTGAGAGTCAATATAAACAAGTAGGCCTATGCACTAGAACGACCTCAGTATTGGTTGAATAATGATAGTAACGTCAATGGCAGTGAAATGAAAACGATATCCTGTTGGTACCAGAAGTATCATGATGTATATATTGTCAGTGACTCTATCATTAATTTGTGCACCCATTTGAATGATGGCATACACTTCATTGTTGAGGTCATGGGAATAACAATTGCTATGCTTATCATATTCGTCGCCTACAGGAACGTTGGAGAAGTTTGAATCGCCAATACTGTCGAAATGCTGACGTCATAGTGACACAGCCGCTGATGTGTCGTTAATGCAAACTTGGACGTTTGCTTTTATTCACCTCCGTTCATTGGCAGCCAACTTTAAGCATCGAGAGCGAACATCAACCAACGTGTGATATGAATGTTTAAGAAAAGCCACAAATGATGTTTTTACAAGGATCTACCAAAGCTATAATAATAATGATAAGAAGAAGACTTATACTGCGCCATAAATCTAAATAAATACATTCTAAGGCGCTTTCAATTCATAATTATATGTCTATATATATATATGTCTATTTATAAAGTCACAACGGATAAAAATTACAATATCTTATATAATCCCACTTTCGTAAGCAGAGCAGGAGGTTGACCCAGGCGAGGAAGACAGCGACGGCCGCGCACTGCCAGGCGACGTTGGCCGGGATCGGGGCGCCGATGAACGAGGCGGCCAGGGTTCCGCTGCTCGTGTACAACATCCACTCCAGCAGGTTCTTCAGCTCAGTCAAGTATCTGATACGCTACACGTGACAGGGAGAGGTTGCAGTTAGTTAAGGACAGCTAGATCCAGAGAATATGTGACGCGAGACTGGACAGTTGTAGACGGAGTGTGGTGGAATTAAGAGCAGAGATTGGAAAGAAGCATATATGAAAGAAGCAGGACATCCTCGAGAAGTTGGCAAGATACAGATTGACGTGGGGGAACTTCGTCGCTGCCATAAATACCAATAGGCATAATAGGCAGCAAGTAAGTAAGTAAATAAGTATGTAATAAGAATGAGGAAACACCTGAACATGAATGTAGTTAGGAGTAGATTTGAGGCGAGCAGGACAAATACAGATGAGAAGTGTAAGGGTATGTTGAAAATGAGAGCATGAGAGAGAGAGAGAGAGAGGGGAGGAGGGAGAGAGGGAGGGAGAGAGAGAGAGGGGAGGAGGGAGAGAGGGAGGGAGAGAGAGAGAGGGGGGAGAGAGAGAGAGAGAGAGAGAGAGAGAGAGAGAGGGGGGGGAGGGAGAGAGAGAGAGAGAGAGAGAGAGAGAGAGAGAGAGAGAGAGGAGAGAGAGAGAGAGAGAGAGAGAGAGAGAGAGAGAGAGAGAGAGAGAGAGAGAGAGAGAGAGAGAGAGAGAGAGAGAGAAGAGAGAGAGAGAGAGAGAGAGAGAGAGAGAGAGAGAGAGAGAGAGAGAGAGAGAGAGAGAGAGAGAGAGAGAGAGAGAGAGAGAGGAGAGAGAGAGAGAGAGAGAGAGAGAGCAGATACCCGTGTATGTGAGCAGCACATTTGTTGTGTCAACACGATACAAGACAAAATGCTACGGATTGTTGCATTACCTGCAGCCAGAGTTTTGCGATCTCTTTGACAATGCCGAGTACCGAATAAACAAACACGAGGAAGAGTTCGAATCTCTGCCCGTCATCCAGCTCCACAGACGTCGTCGTCTACAAGTAAGTCAAGAGTCAATACGCTGCTGCTGTATTTTATTTACTTAACGTTTCAGTCAATTCATGCTGGCATTAAATACTTATTAAACTGAAATTGTGTTTATGTATCTATAGATTGTTATTCGGTTTTAAGGATTTCTTTAGAAACCTACAGAACATAATACAATAAGTTATTAGATATAGAAAACTGCAAAAATACTATCAATCCTGTATAATTGAATAGACCGGAATGCCATTTTGCAAAACATCCGCAAAAACCCTTTACAATAGTGTATAGATGTTATGGAAAAACAGTATAATACTATAGATTCTTATGAATTCTATAGTACAGTATATTCTGTAGGAAAAAATCTGCATAAATCACATCAACAAAACAATAGATGTGATGTTATAGAAAATTATAGAATACTACAGATTCTGTGGAATTCTGTAATATAAAATGTAACAAAGATCATATTAATCGTTATGTCTCTAATATAAAGCATTAAGAATGTATGGCTATATTATTAAGCGCGTTTGCACAACATTTGTCGATGTACAGGCTTTGCGATCCTTGTATATATATATATCTAGTCAGAAGTCAGTTGGAGTATTGCAGTGTTATCTGGAATCCATGGCAACGTACGTTTATGGACAAAATCGAACGAGTTTAAAAAAATCTGTAAATATCTATGTTGCAAATCCAAAATACAGTACTCCTTTGACATTTATCCTGAACTTTGCCATAATTTTAGACTACCTTCCCTTCAGCATCGTAGGCAAGTTGCAGATCTCATCTTTTTACACAAGTGTGTGCACTCACAACTAGACTCGTCCTATACGGTAGGGTCTACACTGTGTCAGTGTCCTTCGCGATCTCTACGAAACTACACACCTTTTAGAGTTTTTAATAGCATAATCAACATTAGGAAACACTGTTTTGAATAGATGTATGACTACTTTCAACATTTTGTATTTTATTTCAACTTGTGATATGTTTTCATGAGCTGAAACCTTTAGATCTTCAAAACAAAACCATTTGTATGTATAATGGATCTTTGCATGTTATATTTGATGTTGATATTGTGTGGTTTTCATGTCCTTATTCTTCTTATTGTTTTTACTGTTCTATTATTGTTTCATTATTTACATGTGTTGTTTCAGTTATCAGTCCTGTTGCTGGGTCCACTGGACTTGATGGAATATGAATTTATACAGTACAATGCAATACAATAACCAGAGTCAGGAGCATGATGCAGCGTAGGCGACAGCGTTGATGGATACCTTGACCAGCTTCTTAAACAAACAATGGTGATTATTTGTCTTAGCATAATTTACCAACCCGATTCGTGCCTATTTGACCAGTCGCGGTATCTTGTTCGTTGCACGTCGTCGTGAGTTGTGGCTGTATTTTGAATTTGAAGGTTGTCACGAAAGCAGTCAGTGCTATCAGGAAGACGGCAAACACGAGCAGGTTGAGCAGGTCAAGCCAAAGCTCATACAATTGCCTGCGGATGAAGAAATACAGTAGATTGTGCTGGAGTAGGCTATACAAAACAAAGGTCTAACAAGCTGACTGATTATCTCGCCTAACGTCAAATCAGATGGACTACTCGAAAAAATCCAGTTGAAACTACTCGAATTTTTTTTATAGTTATGTATGGTGGTTGCTAGTTAGAGTGATGTATGGTGGTTGCCAGTTAGAGTGATGTATGGCGGTTACCAGTAAGAGTGGTGTATGCAGGACCGAATTGAGCATAACACGGCTGACAAGATGACAACACATTACGTGTCTGCAGAAAAGGTTCCGTGTAGAATGCTACGTGTTCAGGAAAATGGTGTTTGTATACTATACCTGTTAGTAAAGCGTATGAATGAATACACGGTGTAAGACAACTGTTTATTGTCCGTTCCAAGATAAATGACACCAGTCCCAATCTTATATTGGGTAGCTTATTAATAGCTGTTTAAACATTTAAGTGTCCTTCTCTATCACCAAATCTTAGATACTACTTCAACAACCTGATCGCCGCGAAACCGCTGACATTTGGAAAAGTTTGCTAACTCCCAATTTGTCCGCTGGACACAATATCGTAAAGTCCATTTTATATTTTCACGACACGATATGTGGTTGGTCATCAAACTCCACATATTAGTTATTATTGTAATTAGGTATACTACCATTTTGATGACAAGAACGTGGTGCAGACGGGATGCGAGAGACAATCGACAGCTCTGCATTTCACCATCATCTGAAAGTAAATACAATTATGACGGATAGTTTAAGAATGTGATTACTGACAAAGAAAGAATCATGATACGTGCTATACTAATGTTCGCTTAATAATAACAATTACATCACAAGCGCACTATTTAAGATATTCAACCGATTCACGCAATATGTCGTATAGGTCCAAGAATCCTAATTGCATCATGACACAATTTGCTCTTCTTTGACAGCAGCGTAAGACTCTTGCATATAAATTAATAACAGACTGTCCGTACATTCAAAGCACAAAGCGGAATCCACGGCTCCCGTCGTTCTCTAAGTTTCTTGACGTTGTTTAATGGCATCTCCAGATACCGAAAGTCGTACGTGAACTGCAAGAGAGACTCCTGTTCATCAATGGTCTACATAGTTCAGTGATGTAACATTTCGGATTCGGCTGCACAAACGTCACAGGAAGGAGACTGATGTGGATATTCAATATACGACCACTATAACTTAAGACACAAGTATAATAGAGACACGTGAATGATATTTGTTGGGACAAAAGAATTATTTTTGGGGAATGGCAACTGTGGAGTATTTTAATTCACGAACACGATCATCTAAGCCATTGGAGACATTACATTTTAACAAATACGTGTGAGGGAATTATATTTTGGACATCTCTGAGCACATAATTTATCTTAGGATTGTTGACGCTATATAGATACAAGTTTTATTATTATTGTGTTGTTATTATTACTAAACTAAACTGACATGAAAGTCTCTCGCCTGTGTATCGTTTCCGGAAGGCCACCAACACTTGTCAAGGACCATCTGAAAGAAGACACAAAACAATCGAATATTACAGTAGTTTCCTATTCTCAATAACACTAGCCACCTTGGGTGGTGCAGATGTGTCATGTACTATTACTCAGAAAGCAATAGAACTACCGTTTTTCATGACGTGATGGCGGTAGATGAGGTCCTGACGCCACGAGCCTCGTTGCTGCAATCAAGAGACACTATCGTCGGTGTACACATTACCTGGTGTCTATGACAGAGGAAGAAAAACATTCCTCGTAAAAATGTATTATTTACACATAGGGTGTAAATGTGTAACTTGTAGTGGCCTCACTATCTCGAGAGAAGGAATATTCTGAAAATACAACCTCTCCTACGTTAGCCCTAGATTGGTTGGAGATCAATACCATAAGTCAATTCATGTCATTTCTTTATTTCCTTCACAAGACATATGTCACCTAGGCCTGCAGGTATTCGTGGCTGCGACCGAAATTAATTAATATTAATGCCGTGTTATTATCTGCTATTGCCAACTGCTACCGCTACATGTGCTGCGATGGAGGGAATATATAGTTATTATTAATTCGACGTATTGCTACTGTTTTTGTATTTCACTTAATATATTTTAAACGACATTTAAACGAATTATGGGCTATAAAAACCTTCAAAGCAATGTTTACACTTTAAATTGTGGAGTTGGCGGTGTGTAGTGTGGCATGTGTCCGTTGCACGGTCGGGTGTACTCACCAGGCAAACGTCTGGCATGTGTTTGATGAAGCCAATGATGGGACTGGGGGGTGTCTGGGAACACGTGTCCATTGCCTCTTGCCATCTGGAGAACCATGTAGAGTAAAATGGTATGTGCTACAATGACTTAAATACCATTAGAACTTTCATAGGCGGATCCATTTTAAATGTGCCCCCGTTCACGTTATAATAATAAGCTGAAGTTACGGCGACGCGGCGAAAAGCGGGAGAAGCGCTGAAGAAGAGCTGAAGATACGGCCACGCAGCAACGAACATTTTCCAACAGCATCCACCTCCCACGTCTTCCGATATCACCAGTCCAGCCGAGACAGCGGAGCGGCTGAAGTTACAGCGGCGCGGTAGTGACAACATTTCGACTACACCATTTGGTTAGGGGCCGCCAGTGGATGTTTTTGTGTCCCCCCAAACTCGATTTCTGGATCCGCCCTTGACTTTACTCAATGGATACTACTTGGAGCAAACAACGAGGCACATGTCAAAGGATAGATTTTAATCGATACCGTCAACTAACAACAATGTATGCTAAATATATAGTATATTATGAACAATTTACTTGCATAATTCCATCAGCGGTCACTGAAATAGTAGGTTACAAAGTCGTCGTGTTAGTAATACGCTGTGGTGGTATACGTACATACAACCACGTCGCGTTCAGTAATGTTTCTTGGCGCAATAAACATTCTGAATGGGTTGCGACCGTTGCATCCTGGTCTGCTCCGCGAGATACGTAGACACAGAGAAACCTACCGGTCATGCGCGATGACGGCAACGCATGTGCTGCGATGGAGGGAATATATAGCGAGGTCCAGGAAGTAGCGACCTTCATTGTTGGGCACGAACCGAGCTCGGCGCGACATGAGCAGTATCATGGCTTTCGTGTGACCAGCCTCAGCAGCGACGTGCAGCGGTGTGTTCTGTCGTCACAACACAGCATGGCGTCAGCTCGCTATACACATATAACTGACATTGGACGTGGTTCCGTGCAGACGTTATTGTCACAATTTATGAACTGTTTTTCGATTATCATGAAGACAAATAACCAAACACGTTATGGGCCAGAATTTCAAAATGTCTACCAAAGCATGATTTTAGAGATATTTTGAAGTTCCTCAATTCGATTATTTTATTATGAGTGAATGATTCATTTCGATTTTTTTATTATGCGTAGTAAACACAGTGGATGTTGTAGTAAACTAAACACATAACATTATAATCTAAAAACAAGTTCTTGACATCGGTTGTACAGCTCGGCTATTTCAATTTCGTCAATCAATTTTTAATTAGGATTAATTACAACCAATACAACACATGACAAGTATTTCTGGATATCCTAACAAACAGTTTTCCAGGACGGAAAAAGACCAACCTTGACAAAATCTATTCCCATTTCGAGATTATATTACCTACACATTCATAGGTCGTATTTTGATATAAACGTGACGCTAACGTCATAAATGTAAACATCAATATATTGCAATTTTTGACAATCTCTTGAATGGTAACTAACACATGTTACGTCCTCAAAAACAATTTTTTACATTAGGATCTCTAAGTCTGACAAACATCGTTACTTGACGTTTTTTCACTAATGTGGTAAACACGACAGATCGATCCGTTTTGGGTTCAGGTATTTTCATACAGACGCTTTCTTCTTCAACACAATACCTCATTAGGTTTTGTTGGCCTTTTATAGGAAGCTATTTTGTTTATTCCTCGGACCGTGAAGGGGATCCAGTTATCTCTATCTTCATTAACGATGTCTTTCACCTGACCATATATGGCTTGTTGTCGTAGAGAGCAACTACACTGTCACCAATTGATTTCGTCGTCAGATATCGTCCACCTGCCCAAAGATCTGCTGAACAGCGTCACATCGGACTATTTTACTCCGTGAGGTGAGAGAGGGGAGTGTAGTGGTCGGATGCATTGTCCAGTCAGAGCACGTCGGGCGGAACTTGCCGTTTACGAAGCAACAGTCTTTGAGACAAGATGCGTGGTGCCGTTTGATGCGTGGTGCCAGGAATTTGCGTTAGATGTTATGGCTTCTGGTCCTCTGCCACCTCATCGACGTTTACCATCAAGTATGTCATCTTTAAGTTGGATTGTTCATGTCTCCATTGATTGAAGGTATCTGCGCTGTGAACGGTGACACCCCGCTTAAATAACAAACCCGCACTTCCATTGGGAGTCCCTTCTACTCCGTCACATGGATATTTTTCGCTGCCTGCCTCGATATAGATCCACGTGGCGGCGACGTCAAACAAGAATTGGTGATGAACAGTGAGGTTGATAATATGTTTGTTGCGAAACTGGTTGGGGAATCAGTGATGTAGTGTACCACTGTCACGTTTGGAACCGGCTGTTTGATCTCTGGTCACTTTTTTGATAATGGCGTACGTTGTTCGTGCTGAATGGCTGCGCTTAGCTGTGACACCTACATAACTTTTATGATTTAGTGGACAATCTTCAACGTGCTGAGAATGAACAACCATAGGGTGGAGCGTGATCTGTTCTTTATTGTAGTATGCACACGAAACTTCCTTGCCATAGCTATAACCGTTTTTTTTGCGTATTCCATTAAAAAAAGACGTTCCATTGATTCACGGGCCTTCTTGCGAGCCTACTCCCTTTCGTCATGACTTTTTGAGCTGAGGTACATAGCACCGATGAACACGCATCGCTATTTTCTTTTTATGATCAACTCCCTGCTTATCACGTCATTTCGTGCAGTTTACTGCTTAGCGGTCATTACATTATTACACTTATATTCATTATTTATTACTACGGTTGCATGTCTTGCGTACATATAAAAGTAATTAAACACATAAAATAACATATTACGTTGATACACTATCTGATTTACAGGCAGTAGTATGATGGAGGCACCTATGCGACGTTAAATATGCACAGTCATCATCAGTTTACTACGACATCGACATTTTAGCGTGGACTTAACGTGCTTATGCAAATACCATGCCAATGTTGATTCCGTTTTTAAACTTTAAAATGACAATTATCATTCGACTCGCAATCCTTTGATACAGGGAAAGCGAGACAACAAAGGAAAGTTGGGAAAAATCACTGGTAACTCTTGGCGACGCACTTAAAATGGCCTAGCGACCCAATTTTTGGTCGCCGATTCGGGGATTCAGAACCGCTGATATAGATAATCATACATATTAAAACTCGGATTATCGATATCTATTCATATCACTATTAATTCCGAACAAAAAATGTGATGGTATGGGTTTTAGAGCGTTTCAAAGTGCGAAGACACATTATTTTGGCATTGGTACATATTTTGAAATTCTAGCTCTTTAAGAACCTACGCTGACTGATGTTGTTGCAATTGGAAAAACCGGGGCCTGGTAAAGCCAATGGTCGTTAATCAGCATTGTCACATAAATTAAATGTCATCATGATGTACGGACCGTCAGACTGTTTTGAATATGTTCTCTTGGAAAGACAACATTACCTTTCTTGCGTTCTCTCCCGTCATAGCAGCGTAGATAACTTTTCATTTGTTACGTGTCAGTTTTGCATAATGGCTAACACAGAACATACTACAATGATGGTCAAACGCCACTCTCCTCTCTATAAACTAATCATGCTAAACGAAAGGACACGTTCCGCTGTCATTCCTTAGGGCCTATATTACTTAAGGATCATTGTGACAGATTGACTTTAAGTTAGTCAGAACAACCACAGTGTCTCTATTTGGAAATTAACATTGGCAACACCAACGAAGTTACAATTAACGCTAATTCACGGTTTACCAAGCAGCAATTGGCTAAGCACTCAAATACGGAAATCTGGACATTGTGCTGACTGATGACTCCATGGACGCTGCAGAGTGCGATCACAGCCTGGCAGAACTACTTGTGATTATATGACTTACTCCAAGTCTGTTCGGTGAATTGATGAATTGTCCATGAAAGGCCAGAATCGCTTTCATCGTTTGTGTGTATCCGTTCGATGCTGCCAGATGGAGCGGCGTGTTGCCGTCTGTATCTCTACAATTAATGTCACAACGCACCATTGCAGACGTATTATAAACATACAATACTAAAAGCTATCGCGTGTCTTGCGTGCAGACCAAACAGTGTAATGTAATCAACGCTGGACTACACAAGGCATTGCCATGTTTATGTCGTTGTAATTACTGTTTCGTGCTTGTTGTCGTGAAAAACTATAATGAATGCGTCTCTCAGATCATATATCCTAATGATTGGACCGCCGCACGGCCGCAAGCGAGAACGTTTTGTATGTGGCTGGAACAAAATGCAATTTGCGTTCGACGAAGCAGTCTCTGGACACGACCGAGATCATTTTGCGGCGGAACCTCTCTTTGTCTCTGCATGTATTTATATCTGCATCTTGGCAATTATATCACGATTCTGAAGGACGGTACAACGCGACTTACATGTTTATAACAAACCTACGTTAATACAATATAGCGTGCATTATTACCAACAACATTACATATTCTGAAATGTCTAACATGTATTATACATACTTCATTGACCGTCTAGATGTTGCAAGTAAGACATTGCACTGTAAGGAAATGATATGGAATTTACACCTTTATAACTATTCCTATTTCCGAGCTTTTAAATCCCGGTTGTGTTCATCTGACGTTTTCAAATATTGGAGTACCTTACATGGATTTATGGATATTATGACCCGTTTTCAATTTGTATTACCCCAAGGCAGTCAACTGCCCAAATTCAACTAGTTGGACTAGCTAACAGTGGCCCGGCAAAGCAGTTGGCCAACGTTGTATTAGGTGAGTTGGTGAATTTGCTGATTTGACAGTGGGCTGGATTGGTATTAGGTGATTATGATAATCGACAACCTCCCCAATCGAACACATCATGCAGATCGTCGATCAAGAAGTGATACTCAACGGAAGCATGACCAACTTTGAGAACGATGACGTACTTAGAGAGGCAGAAGCCGTGTCGCATGAAGAGTTCGACGGTGCGGCAGTGCCCGTGGAGAGCTGCCGTATGGACGGGAGTGAAGCCGTGCAAGTCCTGCTGGTTGACGACATGCTGACTGTGAGAGCACTCCAGCAGTCGCTGGCACGTCTTGTAGTGGCCGCTTCTGATGCAGTCGTTGATGAGTATGACGTGGATGATAAAGTAGAATATAATTGTGGTTAGGGCGCTTATAAAGAAGCCATGGAAAGAGTACAAGAACTTCCGTTAACCAACACAAATGGTAAAAGCTGAAATGGTACACCTGCAGACAATATTATTAATGTGTAATGCATGTTTGCAAATGCAGCATATATTCAGAGCAACGAATGCTTTGCCTTTGTTAACTGTACATGGTATATCGATAGAGTGAAGACAAGTTCTGCAAATAATATGATAACACACATTTAATACATTACTTCCTGAATAGTTTTTATTCTACCTTTATACCACCAGATAGCTTACAAAGACACAATGCTAATTGTTTTAAATCTATTCTGGTTTTGGAAACATTACCCCCCTCTCTGGTAGAGTACGAGTCATGTAACACATGCCGTTTTGGTAATTGTGAGATATAATTTGTATTAGTCAAGTCTTCCATACCTTCTCCATGATGCCAATACCAACAGTGAATACGTTGACAAGACAACGAACAATAATGATGTTACATAGACCTTCGAGAACTAACACTGGTGACTATCGCAAGGTGCAACATGGCTACAGTCTGGCCGCGATACTAACGCACCTTGCTGCAAGGTGTAGAGGGGTCTCTCTGTCGTTATTCTTCACGTTGAGCGTTGCCCCAAGGGCAAGCAAACTGGTGATGGTGCTCGGTTGGCCTTCGACGGCCGCGTAATGCAGCGGCGTATTCCCTTCGGTGTCTTGCTCGTCCAGCAGCGAGTGTATATTCTGTTTGGAAAATAAGACAGACGTTCGGAGAAACAGTACTGGTTTGTAGAGAAATACCACCCGGAAAAGCATTGCCGATGTTTAGAGATACATGAGATACAGGAGTGTGGAGAAACATTACTGTCTTTAGATAAGTAATACTGTAACATTAGGAGAAACAGTATTGACGTTTGGAGAAATATCACAGTCGTGCGGAAAAGCAGAACTGGCATTTGGAAAGAAGTCTATATATAAATGTGAAATAATACGTATTTTTGATGGCAGTTTCAAAAATAGTGCGGTGATACATTGCCATACAATCAGTGTTCACCAATTGAACACGGCTTGTACTTAAGCGACAAGTACCTCAGAACAAAATAATGTAGAAATCGGAAATTCCCTTTGACACGAGAGTGGTCTTAATCCAGTATCTTTGCTTTTGTGAACCAGCGCCTGAAAGTGGTTACCTCTTGGCCGGAATCGACGCAGATTAAGCTCGGTCTTCCACCATTCTCTATGATCAAATGCAGGATAGTGCGTTTCTCTTTGTCCCGAATAGTGATGTCGGCGAGCCGGGCCAATAGTGCATTAACGCTGGACCATGACTTGTTGGACGTGGCCAGAAGGAGGGGCGATCGACCACTCGCGTCTAATGCGTTGATCTCGGCTCCCTATGACACACATTTAACGTTGGTGGCGACGTAGTGATATTATTGAGTGGATAAATATACTGAGTTTGTAAATGCTAGCAGCGTAACAGTTTTATAAACAAACATGACAATCGTCTTAGAAGTGTGAAGCCATATTATGCGAGGCTGCGTAAATGTTTTATAAAATAAAAATGACAATTATCTTAGTGCGAGGACACCAAGCTTGTTGTACTCTCTTGGTGATCCAGACATTTGTTTGTTTGCCATATGTGGTTAAATATGTGTGCTAAATCTTTACTCGCCAATAAATGATGCGATACATATTGTACATGTTGTATAGTAGGCCTAACAGCTAACTATTTTGAAACCAGTTACATTTAATTGTATCCATTAATTCCATGGCATATTCATCAATATACGGAATTAAGAACGTTGTCAAAAAGTTACCAAATGTGCAGTTATATTACTTACTTTAATTCGGCAAACATAAACATATCTACGTAGTTCCTAAATAAAATCACAGGCTCGGCTCAGTAACCAGGTGGCGTCGCTTCATCGTTTAGTCTCTACGGCTTCATTGCAACGATCACAGTTCAACAAGGAAACTCATGTCATATGCATAGCGAGAACGCAAACTATATATTGATACAATTTCCTAGTGTAATACAAACTAGCGTTACGTATTGCACAACGCGGAAAGACTGCATATTACAATGACTTGCAAGTGAGAAAGCAGATGGGCAACACGTGCAATATAATAATCCTAAAATCCGCATTATTATGTTATTGCGGACCGGGGATATTATTAGACCATTTGCGGATCATTTACAAGTCTGTATCACAAGCAGTAAAATCATCATAGCAAGCTGTTGTGCAAGACATGCCGTAGCGACAAATAAAAAAAAAGCGTTTGGTACAGAGAGAGTTATGAGTTAGTGAGTGAACAAATCCGGACTGTGGAAATAGTCGTTAACTCAACTAATTATAGGGGCCTACTAGCAAAAATGCTCGTCACCTGACGGGATACCTTTCTTGGTAGATGGATTCGTGATAGTAATATTTACTAAATGTTAGAACACACAGCATCGTTACATAAACACCATAACGCGCTCGGAGATACTCGTTGTAGTTCAAAATGACAAAAAGTCGGAGAGAATGTGAAGCTCACGTCCACCAATAGGCCTTAGTTGTGATATTGTAGAATCGTCAAATACGATTCGTTTTGATATGCTATTGGCATGAGGGGAGACACATGCATTACTATGTCAGTGTCTACTCCATATTGCCAAGTTTGTGACGCAGGGGCCGTTTTCCCGTAGTATTTTCTGCGCGCGCGTGGTTCCTGCGTTTGTTGGGTTACGTTTTACGCATTACGCGCACATTATGTTTTGCGTTCCGAACAACTGATTTACCCCATAAAAGATTAAAGTCTTGACATATGTGGGGCATTTTGAAAAATATATTGGTATTAAGTCCTATTCTGCATAGAGGTCGTAGAATAATCCCTGAAAGTTTGGCGCTCGAGGTTCAAGCCGTCTAAGAGGAAAACGTTATCTTACACGCTAGCTCGATTATAAGTAGATTGCGATAACGACTAGTTTTATAATACAATACTGCGTCGTAGCGATCGCCACAGAAACGACAGGCGCCCAACCTGGTCTAGCAGGTAGTTGACGATCTCCACGTGATCGTACAGGGTGGCCATGTGGAGAGGTGTCATGCCCTGCACGTCCCGAGCGCTCAGACATGTCTTCTTACTAGCCGGCTGCAGCTCAAACATCAGCTGGACCATCTGAATGTCGCCCTGCGCGCACGCCAGATGCACGGGAGTAGACTCGTCTTCCTGACAGAGATATTTGTGTTAAATATAATATAATTTATGTGACTGACCTGTCACAGCAAAGTGGGTATTGAGTGGTAACATTGTTAAATTGAGTTTTCTACCTTTTTGGATTCAACAAATAATAAAAACATCATGAAAAATGTTATAGAAATATGTTTTTCCAGTCAAGAAAGATAGAAGGAATAGAGGACACGAAGCAACATTAGCGAAGGAACAATGTAGATTAGATATAAGAAAGTATTGATTCTCACAGAGGATTATAAATGAATTGGACATATTATCTGTTGGTTCTGTGGGTACTAAAAGCTAGAATATGTTTAAAAACAGAATCGACATATATCTCAGACGGGCAGGGTATGCAATGATAAAGCACGTTCGACTTGCCCCAACAATAATGGGGACAAAACCCCCAATATTGACTACTTCTACTAGAAAGACTATAACTTTTTTGTTATATTGAACATCTCTACATACGTTATTTAGACACGACAAAGAACAGGGTGATGTATGCAATAGATCAGAGTTATCTGATTTTCAATGGAGACGATTTTCCGAAAAAGTTAGCCTTATGCACCAAGCTACTCTACATCTGGCGTTGTGTTTGAGTTCCGTTTATTCAGTTTGTTGTTTCCGTTTGATTGCAAGCAAGATAGCGATGATACCATATCTTTGATCGAGAAAAGCAACCGCTGTGAGATGCGCCATCTAGTGAATGGACAAAGACTATGATAATTCAACATATTGTGTAGCACCCAATGGATGACCTTATTTAAGAAACGTACTGTTACAAGTGGAACATTGACCTGATATCGACACAGAGGGCATACAACTAACGGTGCCTGACCTGAGGAGCTGCGATGCTTGCGCCTCCTTCCAGACAGCTCTGAACATCCTGCAACCAAGGCGACGAATCAGTACTTCCATGAAACATAACTGTTATATATAGGATAGGTGATCATCAGCTAACTTAGGAGTTCGTGAATCTTCTCATCTCATTACCCAGACAACGAACATTTTTTTATAAACTTCCAGCGTTATATTGTACAATTCATTTACCAAAAAAATGCTGCACGTTTCTGGAGAACGCCGTGGAACTATACAGCCGAAATTACTTAATTAGCAGCTTTCGAAATTACTGCCGGTTCGGAGGCCCCGAGACCGATAACTTCTAAATCGAACCGACAACCTTACACAGTTGAAGGTCCGACGGTCCACCACCTTTTCAGCCCAGGTTTCGAACACTGGCCAAATGAGTCACGGCCTACAATTAGGGAACAACTGAACGTAACAAACGCACATAAGCTCACACGATTGAACCACGTTGTACCATGTCGTTCTTCTGTTTTTTGCATTGTTTCAAATACACGGAGTATATAGCGATAGTGTTAATACAGAGCATTTCACTGAACAAAGTGTTGCGAATAGGTCCTCGTGATCTAACCTCGATTTCGCCTCTGCTGATAGCCGAATGAAGCTGCGTGTTCTTGTGTTGACCATCGCCTATTGGTAGTTCGTTGCTCTTGGTGTCGGCCTTGTTTGCTGCAACGAACACTATTGTTGATTCCCACCATCTGCACAATTTACAACGTTGCGCATTATATTGATAGTTATGCTGATTGCCTGAAGCTAGCTTCTGATGTCATAACAATGCTTTCCACACCTCTAAGTTTCATTTGCGGAGTTGTCTCTCAAAGCGTTAGCAAACGGCGAGACATGCGATTAATTGTTAAAACACGCTACATTAACATTGGCAATTGTGTTGGCTTGTCTCGGCGACAAAAATACGTGAGCTGACTTCCATGCATCTATATTAAACTGACATTTTCGCGCAGAATGATATGCATTGATTACGATTTAAATGTCGACACATATTAACTCCGTTACTTATCTATTAAAAGCGATCGCAAACAGCTACTTAATCCCGGACGATAGTAACCTTTTGCTGAAGCTCATTGGTATTGATATGTGCAGCATTCTTGCACAGAAATACGTTAACCTCTACTCTACACACTAGCTCTCATTGTAACCATAGTCACCATATTGACCCGTTGGTTGAGGATGAGATGGGTGCGACTCACCCCGCTGAGGTAAAATAGTTCCTCTTGAATAGACGAGTTGTAGTTTTTTTTTGTGAACCTCAAGATTGGTGTAATTTGGTGCGTCAAAGTTTACGTGCGGTTGAAGGTTATTATTCAGCCTGAACAGGGGTGCAGTTGGAAGTTTTTGGTGAGCTTCAATTAGAGATTTGTGAAGCTTCCAATGGCAGATCGAGAGGCAAACCTTCCCCCATAATCAACCATGATACGGGCCTGCCTTGGCACTAACCGTCTGCCGTGACCACCCGGAGAGTGATTGAGAGTGCGCTCTGTGCCGCCACGCGTGTCGAAGACAATCTGTCGTTATTTCTCCGTGTCAAATCTGCTCCCTGTTGCATCTAAATAAAAACGACATACCCATAAAATGTATCTTTTGTTTTGTAAGTCGATATTTTGTATTTTTGTTTTATGACTTTTACAATAGTATTGAAATAGCGGAAAATTGTATCACAATACAACACAATAAAAATAGCAATACTAATAATACACTTTATTTATACAATCATATCCAGAGTAGGACTCAAGGGTGTTGACAACTAATAGCTACTAAAATGTAGATAATAGGATTAAACGTATAAAAAGACTAGATCTGCATTAAATACAAAAATGTACTAAACATACCTAAGCTAAACGTATCAAGACATACTTAAAATAATAATAATAAATAAGTAAATATACAATAAAATATTAATGATAAATGATAAAAAATAATAGGCTAGTTTAGCTAATTAAAAGGCTAGAACTGCATTGAAATATAAAATGTATTAAACAAACCTAAGCTAAAAATGTCAAGACCTACATAACAGATAATAACAATAAATAAATAAGTAGACATTATAATATTAATGAGTAAATAATTAAAATAATAAGCTAGTATAATAGTTCAAAATAATAGTAATAATAAAAACTACGCGTGGATAGGTACTTACGATACGTATCTGAACATAGATGTTAAAATGTATAGTTGCTATATAAATAAAAATGAATAAAAATTCCGTATATATATATATATATATCATAAACATTATATATGATAAACAGCGGAAGCACTAAGCGTCAAAGTGTAGCCCCGTGTGTAGAAATATTTGCATTAGATCGGTTCTGATGCACCCATTAACTGCTCCCTCGTTATTTCCCGTCGAGAGACAGACATGTTGCATTAAGGGGCTGTGTTGTGTGACTAATGTGTTTGGACAACGACAATGACTACAGTTAGACTCGTTCCGAACAGGGAGCTCGCTCACCGTGGCGGCGACTTGATGTAACGTCAAGCCGCGATCTCCGGCGGCGTTCACGTCCATGCGGTGAGGTCGCAGAAGAACCTATAGCACGGTGAAGTTTAACTTTGTCAGAGAAGCGAAGAACGACAAAACAATTTTGAAGAAACAAGAGAAGAATAGCATTGCGATATTGTGAAAGAAAGGACTAATTTCCTTTGAATTGACAACATAAATGCAAATGGATTGGATATATGCTCAGAAAAATAATAATGACAGCCACTGCCGGACGGCTCTAAACATGAATGCCAAAAAGGAAACGGAAAGTGGTTCGCCCGAAGAAAATCTGGCAAGGAACATTAGTAAAAGAGAGACAACAATTGGGGTGGGAACATGGAAAGACGATGAAAGGGTGGTCGCTGATAATGACAGGACAATCCGGTGAAGATGCACTGCTGCCTTCTAGGGTCACCAGGCCCAAAGAGGATAGGTATGATAAGGTAAGGTGAGTGAGGTAAGGTAGGGTAAGGTAAGGTATGGTAAGGTAAGGTGAGGTGAGATAAGGTGAGGTGAGGTAAGGAGTGGTAAGGCAATGTAAGATCATGTAAGATAGAGTGAGGTAAGGTGTGGTAAGGTTTGTTAAGGTAATATAAGATAAGGTAAGGTAAGGTATGATAAGGTAAGGTAAGGTAAGGTAAACTAACAGCACTGAAGTACCTCTTTGGCTTCAGGACAGTTGGGGTCGTCTGCAATGTGCAGCGCCGCCCGGTGGCTGGTGTTCAGTGCCAGAACATCGTCTCCTCGCTCGACCATGTCCATCTGCAGAGCGGAAATCGCTCGACGAACAACGTTGTTACCCATATATTCTTTCGGTTGTACTCGTGTTTGTATGTTTGACGGTTTAAGAAAGTATATAAATGGTCAAAGTGAATTCGCCCTGAGCGTCACACGCCGCGGGGTGAGTTGAGACACACGGTACATTCCAGGGTTACACCAACATCGTTATAATCATCGTCGTCGTAGTTGCTCAACCACAACAACTACAACACCCATCAACTTGCCTTTATTGTCCGGCCAGAACGGGTTCTGTGTCGCTTCTGTTGAGTTCCTCTTCTCGGTCAATGTCAGGTATAACACCAGTACAGGCTTATTTACTTCGACTGTCCAACACGGACTGGCCGCGCGCGCTGCTGGTCATCTGGTGGCTACAGTATAACGCCTCCACTGCCAGTTTGTTGCTGACCAAGGCCAGGTCAGTTCACCGATGGACACCGGTGCGATGTCCCGGCGTACGAGGAATGTAGTCAACCAACGTACAGCGGCTGACTCACGCTCAGAGCTCTGGAAACGGCGCCAGTGGTGATTTCAGACACGCCGGGGATGACAATTGATGCGGACTAGCCGTAATGCTCAAACTGCCAACGATGTCTGCACGAACGCATCACGCACAAAGCTTTTATATTCGTACGAATGCTGGCAATCGGTCATGCTCACTTAACGGGCCGTCACATAATCGACACTGACAGACGAGAACGAACTGCGCAAGACAGGAAGCATCCGGCATCTACCCGAATATCGCAGGCATTTATTTACGCGACGGAACGAAATCAATGAGCGCAATACATTGTAATGCATATCGTGTTAACATTTACTCAAACAAATTATTCTTCCGTTCAACATTTAACTGCAGGGTGGTTACACCTTTACCTTCGACGGACATCTCTGCCGGTCCTAAAGAGGGCGCGGTGCCAGGAGCAGGCTCACCATCATCATAATGGCGGTTTGGCTGTAGACTCAGCTTCCTAACTCAAGAGAGTTAGTATTGACGGGGAGACCATTTGAAGGTTGCCTCCACCTGAGAGCTCTGGTGAGATAGGTATCGCGGAGGTCTGAAGACATGGCTGAAACTGGCGGGTGGATCCAGTCCCAATAAAGAGGGTGGCCAATTCCTTAAACAAAACTCATGGTGGCAGGATGTATGCACACGCACGCACGCACGCACGCACGCACGCACGCACGCACGCACGCATGCACGCACGCAAACACGCGGTACGTACGTAATCTGCATTAAAGCATCCCAACATTGTGCCTTGTCGGACGTATTCATAATAGCACTATTGTATGCTTAGTTGTGAATCTTTTGGAAGTCCAAGCAGAGTTGTTCGACCTTTTCGGCGATGGTTGCACCTAACGTTAAGGAGTACCACATCTTTATTTCTCATGGATGTCCTGCTTTTCATATTTTAGGATATAACAATTATCTTGTTTAATATGATACACAGTTACAGGCATTTTTAGCGCTGATGTAATAAACACACCGTTAGTAGTATTTCTGACATGATCTTCTCTTAGAATTATAGCTACTCCCTTAACATGTGAATGATTTTGATGTTTCACATCGCATACTTGCAGAGCGGTAATGTTTTGTATCACAAATTACGTCGCCGTAATTCTCACCATTGTTACATATATCTCACACATATATTGTTAGTTTGGTTGAAATTTGCGCCTGTTCAGGGCATCGGGCTGTTTTTCATACATAATAATGATATTCAGTAACTATTCGTCTAGCAACTCAAGGCAATTGTCTCGTACACTGGTTTGCGTATATTAAATATTGTGCGGGTGAGAAAATGTAATAGCTGCGGATATGGAGAAGCCTATGGTTGTGTGGGTGCTTGCGTGCTTGCGTGCTTGCGCATGTGTTTGCGTGCTTGCGCATGTGTTTGCGTGTGTGAGTGCGTCTGTGTCTACTTCATTTTATAAACAGCATAATGATATGTATGTATGTACGTATGTACGTATGTACGTATGTATGTATGTATGTATGTATGCATGTATGTATGTATGTATGTATAATAATAATAATAATTCCGTTTTTTAATATAGCGCTTTTTAATTAAGTAATACTAATCAAAGCGCTTCACATACTAAAACGACGTGTTGATTAAATGTTAAAATATAAATTACTTAAATAAATAAGTTAGGTAAAAAAATACATAAATAAAAATAAATAAATTAGAGTGTAAAAATACAATTTCAAACAATGAAATTAAAAACCAATAAATACTATAAAATAGAAACCAGTGTCATTTAGGTGTGACAGCAGTGCTTGCATCAAGGCATGTAGTGCATGCGAAATAGATGGGTTTTAAGTTGTTTCCGGAAAGCCGCCAATGTTCCAACCGATCGCACACACTTTGGCAAGCTATTCCACATATGTGAGCCTGTCACTGCAAAGCTGCCCCGTCCGATAGTTCTCTTAGACACCTGTCACCGCGAGAAGCGTTGCGACACTCGCCGATCGCAATGCACGTGCGGGCGCGTTGCGAAATATCGCACAGTTGAGGTAGTTCGGGGCTAAGCCATGCAGGATCTTAAATATGTAAGTACATATCTTGAAAGTAATTCTCATTCTGATCGGCAGAATGTATGTATGTATGTTTTTAGGGTATATATATATGTATGTATGAATGTATGTATGTATCTACGTATGTATATATAGTCAGCTCACGTATTTTTGTATATATATATATATATATATATAAACACACACACATATATATATGATTCCAACCATAAATAATTATCTTAACACTAATGAATAATAACATTTCCCACTAATTATTTATTGATAAATACAACACATTTACTATTGAGCATACAACATGTCAAGAAATTCATCCTTAAATACCTGTGGACAGTAATGAGCCATTATCTGAAATAGCACAGACTACTTGTCATAAAGATATTCACAACAGGGAAAGCAAGACAAATATTGTTGGAGACATTACAGATATTACTGCTAAAATATACATTAATTAACATCCATGTAGGAAACAAATTAAACATGGTAATACTTGTTTTTTTCTTACATAGGCAATGGAACCTGCTGGGGAGCTTAGTCCCTAATATTTGTGGATTAGGAGCTTAGCTCCCCAACATTTACGAAGGGGTGTGCATTGTGTGGTGTATGGGGGCTGGAGATAGGATTACCCCTAAATATTGGGGAATGGGGGTGCATTTTGGGAGCAAATATTTTTTCTCAGAGAGCCTTAAGGTGGGTTTTTTTCAGCGAGCCTCAAGGGGGTGCAGATCGAGATGTCTGGAGAACCTCAAGGTGGGTTTTTTGGAACGACCCCTATTCCACCAATTTTACCAATGCAATAGTGACTTCATAATCAGAAGTTCCAGACAGGAGAACAATTTATATATACATAGATGTAATTATAGAACTGGAGAGAACTCCTTGAAAGTAATAGGGGCTCGTCTTTGGAATAAACTACCTGTAGACATTAAACATTCGAAAACGCTAAATATGTTTAAGCATAAAGCCAGGAGCTTTATAATTGGCATTAACTAAAGTTTAAATCTAATTACATATTGTAAGAAATTCGCTTGTGAATTTGTTCTTATATTGGTACAACATCTCTAGCTTTAATTTACAAAAGTCGTAAACCTGAAGCTATTGCAATTGAATGCAACATTTATATACGTAATATTATGTATGTGGGAGTAACCTATATGAGTTTGATTTAATTGGCTACCAGCTCGATAAGTTATACTTCTCTGGTAGCCAACTCATCTGTGTTACATTGCTCTTGAATTGTGTTGTATATTATCTGGATGAGGAAATAAATTTACTTACTTACTTACTTACTTACCTGTTCCAATGCCAGTGACTTGATATGCACTATACTCGGGTATACTGAAACAGGTACAACATGGTATTTTCATGCATGGTACAAACACCAAAGATTGCCAGTCAATAAGCGACATCTCATGTCATTTTTGTACATAACATCGTCAAATTATTTTGGTAAACAACATATCTCAATATAAGATTTGACAATATTTTGCTCTCAGCGGTTTTGTAAAAAGAATTCTGAAAAGTACCTGAAATACATGTTTGTATTGAAATACATACTTTTTCATGTTATCGTATTTGAACCCTTCAAGATTATTTGTATTTAAATACATGTCAGTGAATTTGACCCATATCCGCTGGTATACTACCACGGTATTTTGAAACAGGTACAACATGGTACTCCATTTGATACTGACAGAGAACAAGAAAAACATGTGTGGTAGAAAGAGAAAACCGAAATCACTTGGCATGATAGTATCAAGAGGGTAGGGGTGAACAGTTGATAGTGACTCTAAGCAATATGGTTTGTTTCTCAACACTTCTAGAATGTTACATTGGAAACTGTTGTTGGGTCAGTCATTCTGATTGAACATAATTGGCATGGCTGAATGATTTTCTTCCATTACTTTGAACGTGGCGTACTGTATTTATACATGCATGCGTCCATGCGTGCAAGCGTGCATGCATACATACATACGTACATACATACATACATACATACATGCATAAACATGCAAGCGTGCATGCATACATACATGCATACATATATACATACATACATAAACATACGCATGCAGGCACGTACGTATGTATGCACGCACGCACACGGGCACACACACCCATGGATAAGTTTGTATATGCTATGCTAGTGAGTGCGGTTTACATGCATTTTGTATATGTAAATGCCAATAAAGAACACGTTACCACTGGTGTCCTCTACAAACTCCGTGAAATGATGGGCGACAACATAGGGTCTTTGTTGGTTTTTCCCTACCTTAAGCCATAGTATTTTCCTGGAGAATCTGAATCAGCACATCTAGTTTAACTTAATGACACACTTGAACCGCAGACATAAAACTATATATATTATATACATATCTACTAGCCAATGTGTTCAGCAGACCACAAGGTTATTATTCAAGTAGTGTTGTTTGCATCTGACTTTACAAGTAAAATTAAAACTGACTACAAACTACCCCAAAACTCTTCCAAACACAGTAGGCCTATTGCGCATGGGTGGCTTGGTTGTCGCAACATACCTAAGAGGAGATAAATTGTTTATGTGGCGCCACCTACCGAGTGGAACATATTTTCATTACACATTTGATAACAGAAGCGGGTAGCGTGGTTAGTCGTTACATAAACACATCATTAAACCTAACAATAAAGAAAAAACTGGCATCACCCGCACGTTGCACCATGTATGGCAAAACCAAACGGCTTCAGCTTATCGTAACCATCAATGTGAACTAGATAGTTGCGCCCCTTGCTGTAGTATTGCCTCCTGGAAAATCTGTTAAGCCTTCGCTCAGATACCCTTTCCGGATTTACTACATCAGAAACTAATGTTAATGCCGCATTAATGGTGGTATTTTTGGATCGGAAACCATATTGATTAGTATTTAGCTGGAAGTAAAGATATCGGTATGTAGTTACTAAATTCATTTTTAGCATTTATCTATAGACTGGTATAATTTTAGCAATTTTTAATTCGTCTGGTACAATTCCCTCACTTAAAGACTTGTTTATCAGAATAGTTATTGGTAGAGACACTTCTTCACCAATGTGTTTTATAAAGTACCGACTATAATTGTTAGACCCACAATTTTTCTTAGGTTGAAGAGACTTTATTATTTGGCTGACTTCACTTGCATCAGTGGGATTCATAAACATACTATTCATACTTTTACCATGGTTTTTGTTAAGGTAAGCGGTAAAAATGGTTTGGGGCTTAGGGATTGCTTTAGCGTAACTTGGTCCAATGTTTGTACAGAAATTACAAAATGTTTTCGAAATTTGATCGGGGTCATTAATTAAGTCATTGTTGAGCTTGAAATGTGTAGGCATACCTGATTTATCATTATGTTTCCCGATTATTGTTCGAAGTATCTGCAATGTCTTTTTAGAATCTTTCTTGAAGTTGTGTAACAGGTTAGAATAGTAAGTTGTTTTAGCAATATGTTTAGTTTATTATAAAGATTTATGTACTTAGTATAACGAACGTAAGTAGAAAGTGTCCTTGATTTACCAATACATTTTCGATAAAGCTTAGTGGATGTTGTAGAAGATTTCATTAGACCTTTGGTCGTCCATTCATTCCTGATTACATATTTTGATTTGAACTTAATAATTTATCTGGGGCAAAGGAATCAACAACATTATGGAGTTGTGTCATACATTCTTTAAATGCATTATTTATATCTAACCGATGTGAGTCCAATCAATTTCTTTAAGAGCGGAAGTTATATGATGGATGGATGCTTCAGAAACTGACTTATATTTGAAAGTAAGCGGCCCCGTGTAATGGTTTGGGTGATTTCCGTTTACCAATTAAACAAAATACAGGCAAGTGATCCGATATTTTGTAGGACGCAGTTTAAAAAGGTAAATTCTTATATAGCGCAGTATCCAGTCCACAAGACTGCTCAAAGCGCTTTACACTTTACTCCCTGGCAGACCTGTTCAATCGAACACCGTCCCGACTTCTCTGGGAAGCATCCAGCCACGCTGCAATCAATGCGCGAAGACTATTCGTACAAAAATATCCACCACTGTCTATAGCCAGGTAACCCGGGTTCTCTCGGTTGAGAGTCCGAAGCTCTAGCCACTGCACCAAGGCGCTACACAATCAGTTACTCAAGAACATACAGTCATTCTCTTTACAAATAGCGAATGGAAATGCAACAATTATCTAAGCAATTGAGCAGTAGGGGCCTAAGGGACAAATACAATTTGAAAGAGTATCCTCTATCATCCTCGCAATCCATTTCGATGAAGACATAAACTACCCCTGGTAGATATCCTACGCAATGTTTGGAAGTCAGCTGATTCAAACTTGTAATTAGCTTCGCCGCAACTGTACCAGCCTTGAGAACAGTTAAGTGCAGACACCCGCCCCACCCGCACCTAAATTCTACGAAAGCCAGTGACTTCAAGGAATCCCAACATTCTCACGATCAGCTAAGCAGTATTGTGCATTCAAATAAATACTTCTACTTCCCTAACATTGCACATAACATTAGCAAACTCGTGTGGTAGCCTCGATTATGATGATATGGCAGCATTGTCCCATCACCTCGGCCTGGTTTATTAAGCTCCAGCCAATGTTACCGGTAGGGGGCTTTACCCCAAATTCGGGTAGAGACGATGCTCGGATCTCAGACAAACTATGGAATAACAAATTAAATAAGGATACACTTTTATCAGATAATGCTATACTATAACAACCATTCAACATTAAACTTATATTGAAACATGTCACAAACAAAATAAACCGGCAGTACACTTTTTTCGTAGTTTAGTGCCTTTTAATCACATGCATATTCACTACGTGGCAGCTCTCATGGCTGTCGAAGATTCCGTATTGATTTTCTTTGCTTATGCTCGAGCAGAAACAAGACTAAGTGTGAATAAACATGCCATAAATACTAAACAAGGACAAATTTAACTAAACAAAGTACAATCGATGTCTCGCGCAACGGTCGGACTACTAACTAATATATGTAGTCGCCAAAGTACAACCAAAACGTGCTGATCTTGTTGGCTAAAGCGGTAGCGTGTCGAAGTGCTATTTTAGAGTACTCGGTTCAAATTCCACAGAGTACTTGAAACTTTTGTTTATCTTCATTCAGTTTAAGATTCATTTTATTTTGTATAATACTATTTTGGGCAGTGAACAGTCTAAACGCGATACTGAGCCAAACTATCTTCCTGGCGAAGTCACGCAGACAGGCGAGAGTCGGTTAAGTGAGACTAATAATTATTAATACACGGCAACTCCTGACAATACGTCACGTATAACTTCATAAATTGATGACGCTTTAATTCATAAGTATACCAGTGTTGCCGCACACACACGCACACGCACACACACACATGCACACACACACACACACACGCACGCACACACCACACACACATAATATATATATATATATATATATATGTATGTATATATATATATATATATCTGTGTTTTTGTGTAGGACACTGGAACGTAAAGTGACCTTGCAATACTTTAAGTAGCACGACATATAGGGTTCAACAATACAGCCACTAACGTCTAGTACAACCAATAAGGAATTAAATCACACACTGAGATTATACACACCATTCAGTTCGTGGGGACAACACAACCAAACGTGATGACACACCGCGCCAAGTGCGACGAACACCGCCACTCTGTAATTAAACAACCAACATTGCATTAATAATTACTAAATGGCCCATGCTAGCTTATTGTCTATGTAGTTACATGTCTGTAAAACAATACCGAATCACCCAGCATATATGTCTATGTAGTTAGATATTTTTAAGCCAATACAAAATTGCCCCAGCATACATCACTAGCACGCCCGTCGTATCTACCCGCCACGACCATTAGTCAATATTTAAAGTGCCATTTCATATCAATTAATGTTATACGATTTCTAATGTAGAATGCAATTCAGTAATTAAACCTATCACCATGACACATTGTACATATAAATGTAACAAACTAACTTACCAGGCCGTAGGTGTCAAATCACTACTGGGCCAATTAAAACGATTCTTTGTAAACTAATATACAAAATGTGATAATTTCCCATAACTATTTTCTCTGATACTTATGTCTTGCATGTTTATGCATAATTTGGGTGTTATCTGCGCAAAAACTCTATAAATAATTGTGTTTACGCGAATCATTTTGAGCTTGCTGCCACATGGATGATTAAATATGCAACCCGAGTATAATGAATATTCATGCATACGCAGTGAAACACATAGACTGGTGACGTCAAACACACAGTCAACATGTCAGATTTCGATGTGAGTTGTTGCAAGCAATGGCTTTTTAAATCAGCAATTCGTAGACATAATGTACGTTGGCAGCTACTTCTTACAATGCAGGAAGCTTGTGCATTGTTTATTTATCCTGCTTCTAATGCCGTCCACTTTGTAACTTTCGATTAACTATAATTATAACATCCGACCCATCAATCCGACTGCCCGCGCGGAGGCGACGGCGACGGCGACGGCAGCAGTCAGTGCGGGTTGGGTCTATATGTCTACGAGTCTTGCCTTTCCAGTCAACCGTTTTTTTAAAGTCCCTGTTTCCCCACTTATTTGAACCGAAACATGAAAATGTAAGATTCATACGTTCACAGATTGTTTCTAATGCTACAGCTATGATTGTTAGTAAACCTGGTTGGCTTGTCATCATTCAATGTACACATTTTAGGTTACCACGGAATTTTGCGATGTATACACAAGTTTTGGACACTAGCAGATCTGCACTCTAGTATACATAAGTTTTTATTCATGAATATATTTAAAAAATCTAATAATAGATCCGATCAAGCTGTGCTGCTTCATGTGAATAGCACATTTGATATTAATAATACTCGCTTAAAAACATACAAATTAAACATTTATTTTTGACATGTTACTTTACCGGTACTGTACACTTTTCGCGAGAATGGCCCATACGTATATAAAACATGAATTATTAGAGCAAGAATAAAGGAAAACATACAGTTCTTTCCAGGATAAGGTCAAACGTCCAGGGATCCATAACAATACTGATAAGTGAAACTTCTGATAAATATAAATTTATCAGAAGGTCCCCTATGCCCAGGACCGAGGGAAAAGATTGACTTCACTTAGCGAAAATCAACTTATGTGAGTTCGAGTTATCTGGAGTGCACTGTATATACCAATGCATACAGGTAATTGTGTAGAAGCAAATTTAAAGTTGGCCAAAGTAATGGATTAGGATTTTAGTTTGACTGAATCAGAATAACAAGGCTCTCTTATATTTCTTTCCCATTTAGCCAGCTGTACACTTGGTGATAAGTTCCATAATCTAATATATAAACTGAATTAATATGCACAGTGTTGAACAAGTTAACTCATGTATATGCTTCTTCACTTCACTTCACTTCACCTTCCCATAACCCGTAAGAATCGTCCGGGCACCACTGACAACTTCTTAACCAGTTCTCTCCACGTTTCCTTGTTCTACACAGCCCTCTGGGAGTCGGCGAACATATTTATGGTCAGTTTCCTAAATTCAACTTTGTTTATTTGCAGGAACATTTTGACTATCAACAGTTTGAAAATAGCTGAGCCGATGGAAAGAGGAAATTGAACAGCTCTACCCAACAGTGCCATTAATTGGACAATGGGTCACCTGACATAAGATGATGCCTGACTTTGTTACTTTGTTACATCTACTGGGAAGTTGTACATCACTTCGTGTTTCAAATGGATGTGTGCATCTGAAAGTTTTGTGTATCAAAATGCATAGCAGTGCTATTAATTGGAAAATGTTCACTGACACAGTAGTGAAGAATATGTCTGACTTTGTTCTGCCAATTAGTTTCGTGTGGCTTCTGCTGGGAATATGTACATCACTACATGTTTCAAATGGATTTGTGCAATCGATCGATTTGTGCATCCAAATGCACAACATCCCGTCATTATGATGCAAACTAGGAGTTCATAAAAACATTTATGCTTTCTTATGCGCATCAAGTTTGGATTGTGTTCTATAGCATATTCTTCAAAAGTTGTCGAAGTTTGTGTTAAGTGAACTATACTAAGAGTAGTGTATACAACGGTGTCGATAAAGTTGTTTTTACAATAATTTTGAAAATTCATAAAATAGAAATGTTCCACAACATTCAAAATGTTTTAGGTATCTTATTGACTGAAAACAGTGTTTTAGAATATGCGTTACGTTTAAAGTTTTGTAATTTTATTCAAACAAATTCAATATATTTTACTATAAATGATGGGCAAACAATTATTGCATTCCCAGTACAAAATAAAACATGTTGCTACACTGATGCAGTGTATTTTATAATTTTGTGGACAATAATGTAATTATGCTCTTTATAGATCTACCTTTTCCATTTTAAAAGTAAACATTATGTAGATAGGAAAGTACGTAACCACCTATGCTGTTTTAATATCGTACAGTATTTTTATGTGATGTATAATGTTGCATTTATACTGCTTATGGAAATAGAAGCTGTATTTATGGTGCAAACAAAATGGTTTCATTATTGAATGTTTCTCGGCTTCAATAAGTTTCTGTTACCTAAACGTTTCATTAAAATTAAACTTAAAAATGCATAGCCGGATGTACCTAGTTAAAAATGAACATGATAGTACCAAAGGTGAGATTTCGTATATTTTTATATACCAACAAAACAATGCCAATCATTCAATATGTCATCGGCGGCTTCGACCTTCGTGCGTGGAGAGCTAGTGTTTTTTCTTTTAAATCAATCCGTCTGTCATGAGCTGTCGCTCTGTTGATTTCCGTTTATTCCATATATTTTCTTTGCTGAATCTGTGACATAAACAGCAGCTGGTCCACGTTTCCTTTTGATAATTTTATCGGTTACGCATTGAGTTGGCTAAACCAAATACACACATGTTGATGACGTTTTTCTTGCATCTATTAACTCGGCGTAGATAATCTAAGTCTGACGGACAGTCTCGAATATTCATGAGCATGCTTTATAGGTGAAGGTGTGGCCAAAGTGATTTTTTCGATATATTGTCAGGGTCATTATACATTAATAAAACATAATTCTAATGACATAAGGGCATAGAATTACATGAAATAATCATATTAACATGACTATTTAATAATTGCGTACATGACAAGAGATTAAAATTCTCAAAGAATCGCTTTAAGAGACTATGGGAGATGTATGTGTCACTACCAATGGTCAAGGGAAAACAGCCCTTCGTAACATGAATGACCCGTCCAATAGTAGTATTACCAGTAGTGACATTAACCCCCTAGTGGCCTCTTGTGACTAAAGTCATAGTTGAAACTACAAAACTAAAACATCCACAAAGATTCCATTAACAATGCTCTAGCCACATGTGACTAATACACAGTGATGGGCTCAGTGTAAGAAGAAGAAGACTATATGAGAATCTTTCTCTCAGAGTACGATGCACGAATTGAACGAACTATCTCATGATTACAGAGTCACTACATTAAAATTGACACCTGTTCTTCTACTTTTTCTCTGTACAGAGGTGAGTCAGGTATAGTATTGTTGAAATACTCGGTCTCTTCTTTCTTTCCATAACTTCTTGTTAGCCGCCCCCTCTCTCCATCTTTTATCATCAACCGATCGTCTTATGTTCTTCCTCACACAATTCTCTCAGTTGTGGACTTTCCCTTCTCCTGCATCGTTGATGTTTTTCCGCCTCTGGTCTCTGCACATTTGCTTGCATCCATCCTTGCCAAGTGGTCTAATCATCTCATTCGGATTCTTATTAAGTCTTCTTGTAAGGCTGCATTCCATCCCAACCTCTATCTTCAGGTTGGAAATGACATGTATTTTTAAATTTTGAATTTTCTATAAATTGTTTTGAATTTTCTATAAACCATAAGTGTGTATGTCCAGTAGACTGCTGGCGTTGTTACACTGGGACGGCGGGCCGTGTTAAATATGGCTAAATCTTAATCAGCCCAGCCCCGTTCCAGTTTCTAGACATGTCGTAGCGCTCAAGCCAGACGTTGGCACATCCAAATTTTGAGCTTTGCTCTACTACCTTTTCAGACACTATGCATTACATACTGACATATACAATGTCACATGTCATCGAATGTTGTGTCTATATGCATGCGTACGTTGTCTTAGTGTAGCGCCGTGGTGCAGTGGCTAGAGCTTCGGACTATCAACCGAGAGAACACTTGTTCGAATTCTGTGCGGCGGTGTCGAACCTTGGGCAAGTTCGTTAACTATACGTTGCTCCAGTTCAGTCAGCTGTATGCATGAGTACTTGGCTATAAACAGTGGTGGATATTTGTGTACGAATAGTCTTCGCGCATTAATTGCAGCGTGACTGGATGCTTCTCAGAGAAGTCGAGATGGTGTTCGATTGAACGAGTCTGCCAGGGAATGAATCGCTTTTGACAGTCCTGAGGACTGGGTACTGCGCTATATGAGAACTTATCTTTTAGCCTGT
>OZ023208.1:14801379-15118879 GCA_963995525.1 Escarpia spicata | reverse complement strand
GCAATACAACAAATTAATGATGTTAAAGATGACGAGCCAGCCTACATTAAGAATGTGTTGACTTGGCAATTGTGTAATAATATACTGGTTCGTTAGCGGAGTTATGATTTGTGCACGTCGTTCTCTCTACAGGGAGACCCTACCGCGTGAAGGCCTCGATGGTCATGGGCGGCTGCGCTTGTGGAGGAAGCTGCTTCTTCGACGGATGCATGGACACGGTATGGGCACAGCTCTAGTAGTGGTAGTGTGGCTTGTAGTAATTATAAGCGTAGGAGTAGTCTTTAGGATAGCGGCAGTATTAGAGGTGCGAGGAATGGTACCGTATGGGTGATAGTTGGTATGGCAGTGGTTGTCCTAAGGTGAATTTGTTGGCGTTGTAGTAGGTGTTGTTGTTGTTGTGTGCAAAGGTACTGGTTGGTGTGGGGATAGGGGTGGTTAAAGTGATAAGGTACGGGTGAAGGTATATCTATTGATAGTCGTAATGGTAATGAATCTGGTTCTGGTAGCGGTATTAGTACTGTTAGTAATTGGGGTTGTGGTAGTATTTGCAAAAGCAGCAGAAGCAGCAACTACATCAAAAGATTCACATTATCACTACCACCACGAACAACAACAAAAATAACAACAACTATAACAACAACAACCATAATTACTACTATTGCTGTTGTTGTTGTTGCTGCTGCTGGAGCTGCTGGTGGTGGTGGTGCTGCTGCTGCTGCAATTACAACACCAATATAAACTGTTTATAATTACAACATAAGGAGTAGTACACATTCATATAAGACCTTATTGTTTACAGATCTCGTACCTTAGGGTGCCTCTAAGCCCTGACGATGTCGAGTACTTGTACGACCATCCAGAGGAATGTCTGCCTCCGCCTCCACCAGCGCCTACACCTTAGTGTGAACGTAACAAGAACAACACGTGTTGATTTATAACCATTGTCTTGTTATCAGTGGCACTGATATTAGTAATAAAGTCACCTGTGTTGAACATGGTTCGTGTTTCTATCAGTAGTATTCGACATAAAACCTGACATTATAGTATTTATTTGTTTGTTACACGTTCCCTAATTTGTTGGTAGGTACCGTAGTTATTTTGAGAATTGTATTAACTAGGTTCAAATATCCTATATTAAGGATGTGGAACAGGAACAGCCTAATACCTGGGCAATGGAATAGGCTAATTATAGGTATGACAGATTTTGTTTGATCCATTATTAATTTGAGGAGTATATTTAAGGCAAGTCAGCATTTTTTAATATATTAAGGATAACTGTTTATTTTATGACGAAGATGTCACCCACCATTTTAATAAGAGAATTATGTCTGGTATTTTGACAGCTACATGTTGAATCAGACGGCAAAGCATTATATATTTCTAGTATGGATTTATAATTTGTTGTAAATAACTTGTAGTCCGGCAGCCAAAGGGCAAAACTGACTGAAGCTTGAGCATAGGCATACATAAATGCTAACATTCCGAATGCGTTTAAAACTACATTAATAAATATATGCAT
Organism: Escarpia spicata; assembly: GCA_963995525.1. Lineage (NCBI taxonomy): Eukaryota > Metazoa > Annelida > Polychaeta > Sabellida > Siboglinidae > Escarpia > Escarpia spicata. Next base: position 15,117,360 of record OZ023208.1, on the reverse strand, counting down.
CACTCGTTATTAAACAGTGTTTATTCACGATAAGCAACGGTTTCCTTGTCCAGTTGCCATACGGAAGAGCTATCTGGTTCACATAGCAATCGTGTTTAACCTTGTTCAACCAGTAATTACCCGCCGGATCCGTCGGTACGCAAGTACATACTTCACTGTCGACGTCGTCTCCTACACAAGGCTCCGTCTGACACTCACGAGTCCTGATACTGACGAGGCTACACAGCCACTGGCTCCACCCCGACCACGCGTCCCAGTCGGCCGCTGAAACCAAAGTCACCATGTTCACATTCACTTGTATGTTTGCAAAACCCAATAAATGAAGAAAGGTTCGAGAAAACTGATTGCAGAAATATCCTTGCTAGAAAGAAGACACATTGAAAATAAATGGATATGGGTGTGGCCACAGTGTGTGTGTGTGTGTGTGTGTGTGTGTGTGTGTGTGTGTGTATGTGTATGTGTGTGTGAGTGTGTGTGTGTGTGTTGTGTGTGCGTGTGCGTGTGCGTGTCCGTGTCCGTGTGTGTGTGTCTGTGTGTGTGTGTTATTGTGTGTGTGTGTTTGTGTTGTGCGTGTGCGTGTGCGTGTGCGTGTGCGTGTGCGTGTACGTGTGCGTGTGCGGGTGTGTGTGTACAGTTAATAAGGCATGGTCCTACTTGTGAGGAGGATTATGGCAAGGCGTAGAAAGTACGAGGTTGGTTCACAAAACAGGTGGGATATATGATTCGGTGGAAGTAAAGTTTCAAAGAGATTGGGAAATTGTAGGTCCCCATCCTTTCATGACATTTTACTATAAACATACATTTTATCGTATCATAAACTGGGTTGATTAGGATAGATATTATAGACATTTGATTTTTAATTCAAAATTGTACTTTTGTAAAATGCATAGAATTATAATTGAATTAATAGTAGCACTCAGGCCGAGTCAAATTATACGTGTTACCATACAAACGTCGATCATAATTACAGAGTAATGGATGTCGCAACGGTGCCATTTGATATTCATTTCACACTCCAAAATATGAAATTTGGACAAGTAAAATTCAGTGTTAGGAACTATGCTTTTTACCGCCGCAGTCGATTGTCATACGGCTTTAAAATAATAAAATTTTCTATATAACGTTTTGGTAAGGGATACTATGGAGCTACATTAACAATAACTGTTCTTCCTTTTACCCAACCGATGTTGTTACATGTCGCCGATCCAATACGTTCTTAAGACAATACAAGGACAAACACAATAGTCCAGCAACCGAGAGGGGTAACCCCTTTTTACCCAAGATAGTTTTTTATTATTCATCTCTAGCATGTATATAATGATATCCAGGGGGTGTGGAGATCTCACCCTTGGGCATTTTGAAGAAAAAAAAAGATAAATCCAAAATGGCCGCCAAATCAACGTATCATCATATCTTTGCAACCAGACAAGATACACAAATAATTAAAATGTGTTTTATATGTTTCGAGACATGAGGAATTCGATTCCATCATAATTGATATGAAAAAATGTAAAGAAAACAAATGGCGGCCTAAAAACGGTTGCCTACTGTGCACATTGTTACATGTTTTCAAACAGTTAAAGTACACACACGATTAAAACGCCTTTTTAAATGTTTTCAGACATAAGAAATTCCATAGTACCATCATTTCATTTGTTAAATGTAAAGAACGCAATGAAAACGGTTACGAAATTGCGACAAACGGTACATTTCGAGTTCACACTCTACTATCTACGATCTATGGAAGGCTTACCAGATGGCGTACGTGCGCAATTCATCAACGGACAGCTAAAAAAGCACCACAACGCTAATCTGTTCAATAGCATTTGGAGAGATATGGCCATTGAAACTACCTTCATAAGGTATGGTCATGGACAGTGTGGGATTATTGGAATACCTCTGAAACCGGAAACTCTCAAAACATGGGCTTACAGCTTGCATACCTGCCATAGTATCATCGACGACTTGAACGACATGAGAGATAACGAACGACCATCTGCCCAAACTTCGCACAAAGAAGAAACGGCCGCACGAATCAGAAGGAGACGATTAAGACAGGAATAAGCTCTACGCGATAAATTGGAACATAAATCCACTTGACCCAGAGCAACATCCAGATGGACTGATGAACATTGTCACTGAGCAAGTTGTGAAACACCGATATCTGCAGATGACACCGATATCTTTGTTCTCTTGTTGTATTTCTGTCATAAGGGCAGTATATGTTGCAAAGTTATAATGGTTTCGCCAATTCAAGGACGAAGTGTCCTAGATATCAATGCAGCTGCAGAAGAGCATATATCATCGTCCCAAATCTACTAGCTGCTCACGGTCTGACAGATTGTGATACTGTGGCGTCATACTTTGGCTTTGGCAATGTTGCAGCTCTGAAAGTTCTGAGACATGGCCAAAGTTCTGGCAACTTACTTGGAAACACAGACAGATCACCTTTTTCGGAAGTAGTTGACCAGGTCACACTCTTCATGTTGGCCTGCTATGGTCAGCAAATATGTCATTCGGTGACAGAAGCACGCCAACAAATGTGGTTTTCTAAAGTAAGCAGAAGCAAGGTTTCTGCACCAAAGCTGTGTTCAATACCCCCGACAAGTGAAGCGTTCGAACAAAATGTAGCCAGAGCCCATCTGCAAGTAGCAATTTGGCTTCATGCTTTGGACCCAAACCCACCTGTACTAGACCTTACGTCACACGTTTGGTCGCAGGAGGAGGGGACTACTGCGCTCAGACCAACTACCCCAGACATCTCGTTAGCCCCACCTGGGTTGCTAAAGCTGACAAAATGATTGTGTCGAAGTGAAGTGCAATGTAACACGAACAAGTGCAGCTGCAACAACTCTGACAAGGCATGCACATCATTATGCACATGCCAGGGTGGACACGCCTGCCAAAATGAGAGCGGCAAGTAAGTTGTACCTGATGGAGATGAAGAGGACTGATGCTTAGAAAGGTAAGAATTTCACAAAATGATCATCTTATGTAATTTTCCTCATATGATAACACATGGACAATTAATTTTGTTATGTTCTTATGTTTTTTTGTTCGCGGAACATGAAATACAGTCTTTTTCCGCATCGTCGGCAACCATTTGTAGTATTCTTATGGCCGTCATTTTGTCTTCTTTACATTTTTTAATATCAATTATGGTGGAATCGAATTCCTTATGTCTGGAAACACATAAAACATCATTTTAATTATGTGTGTATCTTGTCTGGTTGCAAAGATATGATAATAAGTTAATTTTGGCGGCCATTTTGTATTTTTTCATTTTTGTCAAAATGCCAAAGGGTGAGAATTCCACACCCACCTGGATATCATTACACATGCCAGAGATGAATTATCAACAAAGAAAAAACTATATCAAGCAACTATGTTTGATGCATTGGAATTGTATTTCCTCATAGGCGCCGAGGTCAACTCGCTCTTGCTCCGTGCGTTCATTTCCTTGGACCATTGTTCTCTTATCTACCGATCGGCGACGTATTTGAACCCCACACAAAGTTATGTATCTACCGATTGGCGACATATTTGAACCCCCACAAAATTAGGTATCTATTGATCGGCGACGTATTTGAACCCCCATAAAGTTTGGTATATACAGATCGGCGACGTATTTGAACTCCCACAAACTTAGTTATCTACCGATCGACGACGTATTTGAACCCCCACAAAGTTAGTTATCTAGATTTGTTTACTTTCTTCAGTGGACACATTGGATGGTGATCGAGTTATTCCGCGTTGCTATTAGGAATTTCAGATCAGATTTGTGTAAATACAGTTACCCTTGGTTTGTTGCTACACGATCCAGGGTAAGTTGGTTTATACTAATATCGCTGCCACTTATCCGACTCTCTCGCTGGCCACGACAACTCACTGGCAAGAGAGTCTGGCCTCGTTCACATAGTTTGATTTTTACCGTCAGGTGACACCATTTAATTGGTTAATTTCGCTGTAGAACCTGTGTTTACGTGCACGGTTGATGCTAATATATAATAAGTGTTTTGGATAATGCAAATATCTTCGTCACAGCGCGAAGAAGTCTTCGAATCCTGGATCTCATGTGGGTGACAAACGGTGGCGCCACATCGCGGAGCCTTATTAAACGAAGTTCCATTAGTACATATGCAAGCTACAGACTTGCAGCTTTCAGAAGAAAGAAGGACAGTTCGTAGTTGAACTAGGTGACTAAGATGATGGAGATGGTCATGATGATTGAATTGATAAAGTGTATAATTCTGTGCTATATGCAAGTTGATGTTCTGAGCTATGTCATGGAGAAATGTGGTTGTGTAATAGGGTCTGTTTTATTCCATATGCGTTGCAACATTATATTATGTGGAACGTAAACTGCAAAATATTGAAAAAGGCATGATACCTCATTGAAGGGTATTGTGGCCAGAAATGGAAAGAAGATGGTTGGTTCTAACAATTGGTGGGAGGTATGATTTACGGGAAAACTCTCAAACATAGTGGGACATGGGAAGGTTGCCTCCGTCCTTTCAATATTTTTATCGTAAACATACATTTTACAATAAAATAAACTGGGTGAATTTGGAAAGAGATTGTTAACGTTTCGTATTTAAATCAACATTGTACTTTTACAAAATAATCCAGTGGCAGAACCCCATATTTTCCCAAGAGCTTGTTATGTATCCCTAAAATAATTTCTCTGTATTTTTGATTAGTCATTAGATGTCATTTACTAACAAAATCCATTGGATGTGGACTTCACACCCGCTTGCCTTTTTCAGAATCCAAGATGGCCACCGAATTGCTAGAAAGATCGATAAAACATCTGAACGAATTGACTTATTGCAGAAAAAAACAATAAGGCTGCCAAAATGACTGCCGAAACGTCAAAACTCCTTAAAATTCCCATAACGTTAGAATTATATGAGATGAAGTGATGATGTTGGTGTCACACTCATGTTTTTCAGGATGCTAAGTTCATTGGGGTATGTTTGGAGATGCTTAGAAGATAAGTGTCACGTCAAATAGGTCGAAATCAAAATAAAATGTTTTAGATTTTGAGCGCAAAAGGCGCAGCAAAACAAATCAAAGCCTCCTTCATGGGGTTTTGATGATGACGAATCCAAATACCTACATCATCTGTACTCCTGAAGGTAAAGTCACATGCTAAGGCAAAGGTCTAGGTAATTTGGCGTCCTAGAATCTTTACAATGCCATAGCTAGACCATTGATAGGTCCACGTGTGTGATCTCTGACTCTTCAGAATGCTGCACTTGTCACAATCTCATCACCTTGTTGCATTCCATGAATCTTTCTCACTATGATAAACACAACCTGCAAAATAATGCATACACAATACAGCCCACTCTGCTCTTGAGTCATTATACTTTTAGACCATCAGTTCCTGTCCGAGGTATAAGAATGTCCATAAAAGTTATATTTCACAAGACAACAAATTTATTTTTATTGCGCAGGGTAAACACGTATCTTACAGTATAGGTGCATGCAAAAATGTGACCTCTCTTCAAATATATGTTTTCATTACAGGCAATTTTATATGCCTCGTAGGCCAAAACATCTGATGAAAACGTTTTTGTATATTGGTATAAGTGTTTCCAGTTGATCATCCAATAGTTGTACTTACTTGGACAGTGTTGGTTGCAGCTACTTGATATGCTCTATTATGAAGTCGATATAATATTTTAATAATAATAATATATTGATACGTACGTTTTCTGAAACGTTCACAAGTCACATTGTGTTTACTGACAATACATTATGTTTACTGACAAGATTTTTACGACAACCACTACCATACCCACCATCACCAGCACCGTACCATTCCTCGTATCACTAATACTGCCACTATCCTAACGACTAACCCTTCGCTTATAATTACCACAATCCCCATAACTACCACTACTAGAGAAGTGTCTCTACCGTGTCCATGTATCCATCGAAGAAGCAGTCTCCTCCACAAGAACAACCGCCCATGACCTTCGGGGCCTTGACGCGGCCGGGTGTCCCTGTAGACAGAAGGACGTGCAGCAGTCACAACTCCGCTCTCGAAGCATCGTTTTGTTATACAATTACCAAGTCAACAAATTATGAATATAAGATGGCTCATCATCTTTAGCGTTATTAATGTATTGTATTGCAGTTATTTTTCACAAGAGCTGCAACGATGGAGAAGATAAATATTGCAGTTTCACGAGACTACGGGCTAATGGTTTGGTTGCAGGTTTCACGTCAATGTGTAAATATTTATTTGTGCACAAAGTACCAGTGGTTTTTAAAGTTGCATTTTGAGATCGTCCATTTATTAAATACAAATTTCCACTGTATTAACATGTTCCACACACTAATATCACTTTCCTGAACTATATAACTTTGTCACATAATGCAATTTTAAACTAAAATGATACAAGATAAAAAAATGGCGTAAGAGATGAACATGTGTATCAGCGTGCCATACATTTAGTATTCCGCTGGCTGAATCTGGTGAGCGATAATTTAGCAAATGTTATCGAAAGACACATCAAATGCCAAAGTAACATATACTGTAGCAAACATGATTAAATAAATAAATATTGTCCATGCTGTACATACAGTCTTAAAACAGTACAGACTTGAATTGTAGCTTGAATGCAACTTTTGTGTGACGTAAAATACAATATTGTGTTGTTATGCGAGAAATCAATTGTTTATATTTGAGCATTTAGTTGGAAGATGTGCAATGATTAATGTATGGCCATGACTTTCACCTCTTGTAACTGAGAACAGTATTATGATTGTATGATATTTACCAATCATATATATTGTGCCGATTTCGATTTTATTGAGATAGAGTTTAACGATCGTTCCGTTGAATGATATGACGTAATGATGCCATGCGTCGTCAGAAGCCTATACAACAACAGAGAGTATTATGTTAAATTTCCATACCATGTTCAGCTGGTAAAACGCTCCAGGGCAATGCGATTTTTCCTTAACACACGAATTGCCTTTACTTTGTTTATGCAATTTTGTGGACGGTACACATTCAACATATTTAGTATGGCATAAAGAAAATTATATTAAAACATGATGAACGAACAAACTTGCTATAAGATAGCGTTGAAGAGGAATCTTTTTGAAATAACTTATATTATTTACAATTTAAATTGTGGATATTTATCGAGAAGATGCATCCTTTTGTAATGCGATTCGAACAGAACAAAGGACTAAAACAACGTAAATATTATTATTATTACTGATGAACTGGCTGAGGCGATCATGTCGGCGGCGATTTGAGGATCAAATAACTCGCAGTAGTTTTCGCCGTCTGTTCTGAGGACGCCTTCCAAAGCGCCAGCGGTGGACGTCAGCAGGAAAAAGGCGGCGATATCATAGTCGGAGTTGTCGACGACCGATCGAATTTCGGATACACCTGGAGCTCTCTTGAACCACAAGCTGACGGCGAACTGCGAGAACTTGGACTTTGGCTGTCCAACAGTGGTGTGGAACTGGACGCGGCTGACATGGACTGTGAGTGTGCAGTCTTCAACAGCGCCAAAGTCGATACTTTAGTTTCCGTACTTCAGCGTTGTTGAAGACTGCACGCTCACAGTCCATGCCAGCCGCGTCCAGTTCCACACCACTGTTGAACAGCCAAAAGTCCCATGGTCGCCACGAAGTTACCGTTGAACTTCAAACACGTGATGCTGTCGAACTCCAGAACTCCTGCAAGAACATCAATGAAAGTTTGAGGAAAATCTGTTCTGCATGGCCAAGGTAAAATAAAAATATGTTCTTATACAGCGCGGTATTCAGCTCAAAGCGCTTTGTGGTTCACTCGGGGCAGACTTTGTCATTGCAACAACGCACTCCATTAACTATACTGCAATCACTGCGTTTGTGTGTGTGTGGGGGGGGGGGTGTGGGTGTGTGGGTGTGTGGGTGTGTGGGTGTGTGGGTGTGTGGGTGTGTGGGTGTGTGGGTGTGTGGGTGTGTGGGTGTGAGGGTGTGTGGGTGTGTGTGTGTGGGGTGGGGGTGGGTGGGTGTGTGGGTGTGTGGTTGTGTGGGTGTGTGGGTGTGTGGGTGTGTGGGTGTGTGGGTGTGTGTACATGTGTGAGTGTGTGTGTGCGCACGCGCGCCCTCTGGGGAATGACAGCCAACTCATTGAAACAAATTTAAAGTAAAACTATAACTACGTTTGTGTTTTGTCTTCAAATACATCGAGACTTGGTAGACTAATTGTTCAAAAGAACCGAATAAATATAGAAAGAGACGAGTGGACTTGGGAGGAGACACACTTACAACGTCCCAAAGTAAGCGTATGTCGATGACTAATGAAGCCGCCTGTGGATAGCAGTCTTCATTTCTTACGATTGAATACGTAGAAAATACTGTCAGTGCATCAGAAGTGGCAACTTACTTGTGTCATAGTGCACACAGGTGCACGCGGACAGGTTGAACTTGGTTCCCGGGGCGCTGTCCATAATCGTGACGTTGCCGAGCAAGAACTGATACTCGTTGCCGTGCCAAGCGGACACGGGCCGGTCGCCTCCGTCGTCGGCTGGAACACGCAGTGGGGCTCGCTCAAGTCGAGCATGCACGTCAGCACCACCTGGTCCCAGATCTCGCACGGGTTGCAAGACCGGAAGTGACCAGTGAACTCGTTCGTCTCTTTAGGCAGGTTGTTGGAGAATGTACAAGGAGCAGCAGGGACTTGACAGGCCCGTCTTTCAGCAAGGAATCAGTAGTTCCCGCTGATGTCATTGCTGCTTGTGCCACTGTAGATGTTCTTCCAGTTCCTCCCGGTCATTTATCATAAACTTCAGACCTGCCATCATACTGTGTGGTACCTACTAAAACACTAGCAACAATTGATTGTTCTTCACTGTACTTATCTGATCACTTCCACTGGATCTGTGTAACGTTGCAGCTTTGCATTATTATACAGAATATACCCGGTGGATGAGTGCTGTGTATCGTTTTATTTACCTTCACCTTCTTCTAGTCTGCCCAACCGCAGGGTTTTGGGGAGTTCCCACAATTCACTGAATTTTACTAGGTTTTTAATACGTGTTTTTTTAAGCATGTACAATAATGTTTCTTTTTGACATAACTGGATTTGTAATATATTCTGATGTATGTTCTTGATACAGGCATTGATACAGTCTTTCCAGGTTGATTCAATGTTTAGTTGCAATGTTGATGGCGTTGACGAATCTAACTAAGTTCATGATTTAACTGTAAGTGTTATACAGTAAGGAAATGGTGTGAACAACTTTGAAAGGTTAAGAATAATAAAATTGTAAACATACCAATACCAACATAGACACATACCTCAGACGGGCGGGATACACATAGATAAAAGGGTCGGACTCTCGGTAAGCCAAAGGGCTTCCTTGTCCACCTGCCACCTAGAGTTAATTCTCTGGGTGGCAATCTTGTTAAATCTTGTTAAACAGCTAATACTTAACTGATAACACTACTAGCTTTATCTCAAACTAACAATACCACAAACAGTTAATACTAACCGAACAAAGACTAACTTATATTAACTATCATTGTATAACATTTCGAAATTCTTACTAAATATAATGAACACATTGTTAAACGTTAAGCAGTGCCGTATATGGTGATATGTCAAGATACGTTGACATTTGTTGTCACACAAAAACACTATATGATGCATACAATACCTACCATGTGACACATACATTTCTGATATTATAATGTATGTACAATTGTACAAGTTCATGTACATGAATCTACTCATCTTTTTATGATTTACTTTAACTTTAACTTTAATTTATTACATGATCACTCATTTACTGTATTTAGCAAAAATACCTGACTCGTTAATGTTACACTTTATGATAACTTCATATAAAGTGCTTCTTTGTCGGTGTTGGTACCACCAAATATTTATAATAATAATAATAATAAGACGTGCAGCAGTCAAAAGAAAGAAGAAAACAGTGTGTGCGTGCGTGCGTGCGTGCGTGCGTGTGGCCGTGTGCGAGTGTGCGTGCGTGAGTGGGAGTGTGTGTTACAACATACATCAAGTTCATTATTTGAATACGTATACAGAACTTATATATGCAATACATGATTTATTAACTGTGTACCTCCTTGGTTATAAATTACGTAATAAAAAAACTGACGTTTGTATATTTAGTGCGTGTAATATATGTCAATATATACAATTCTCTTGTTGTAATGAATAACTAATTTTACTAGCTAGTTTCTTTTATATAAGGTTAATCATTGTTTAAATTAATTCATAAGGTGGCTCCTACAACAGCGACTAATTATAATATATAGTCTTATTAAGTCTCCCGCCCTCTATTCTGATACTTAATTTTTTTATGCTCTACATTATATACTTTCCACTTTTGTGTTCACGTCGACTTCATTATAATATATTGTATGGTTTTTGATTTTGTAACAACTATTATGTTGTATTGTGTATTTTGGGACAAATAAATATTTACTGTTCCTCTGTTCCTGTTTCTGTTCCTGTGTGTGCGTGTGCGCGTGCGCGCGCGCGCGCGAGGGTGTGTGTGTGTGTGTGTGTGTGTGTGTGTGTGTGTGTGTGTGTGTGTGTGTGTGTGTGTGTGTGTAGGTGTTTGTTTATGTAAGTGTTTGTGAATAAGTACGTTGTACGCACGTGGTTAGACAATCCCCCACAAGGCACGCTTAAAATTCGCATTAAAAGGATATCGAGTTATATCACTGGATTAAAGGTGTTTTACTCAATATAGGTTTCGCAATTACGATGATGCTTTGCAGTAATGCGTCCATGCTAATCTTCTCGCGTTACGTTCTCAAGTATTTCATTATTCTTATCAGACAGACCGGCGCATGTCTGTAAGCGACAACAAATCGGGGTAGAAGTAATAACTTAATATCGGAAACAGAAGATGGTGGTTTCGCAGGTTATATTTCCATAGACACATTGTTACGTCACGGATTTATCAAATGTGAAACTTATTAGCATGACATGTGTCAAGTGTCTGTCCATAATGAAAACGTTAACATATAATATACATTACTTAACTTGGGCAGCATATGTATGCTAGATCTACGTTGCACTTGCACGGTTCTCGCTCAAACAACTCGTTTCTTTGTTTTACCATAAAACGAAACACAAGAGAGGGGGAAGGGTGAGGGAGAGGGAGTTAGAGAGTTAAAGGGGGAGCGAGGGAAAAGAGACAGACAGACAGACAGACAGACAGACAGACAGGCAGGCAGGCAGGCAGGCAGGCAGGCAGGCAGGCAGGCAGGCAGGCAGGCAGGCAGGCAGGCAGGCAGGCAGGCAGGCAGGCAGGCAGGCAGGCAGGCAGGCAGGCAGGCAGGCAGGCATGCAGACAGACATACAGACATACAGACATACAGACATACATACATACAGACAGACAGACAGACAGACAGACAGACAGACAGACAGACAGACAGACAGACAGACAGACAGACAGACAGACAGACAGACTGACAGACAGACAGACACACACGCAGACATACATACATACGTATACACATACGCACGCACTCACACACGCACACACTCACAAACACATACACACACACTCACACACGCACACCCTCACACACATACAACAAGAACGGAGTACATAGTATGTTAAGTAACATTGGACAGTTTTGCGTAACCAATTAGACGCGGTCACACGATAGTGAGTTGGACGCTATGAGGATAACATTTTATTCGCTTGGCAAGTGACCAATTTTCTTGTGTCAGCTAGCTACATTTAAGTTAAATTTAAGGGTCTGTTTAGCAAAATGATATGCACTGATCTTCTATCAAGTGTAAATCTGTGTATTTGATCATCAATTAATATCAGCATAGTATGTGATCAATTGTGTTTTATGCAGTACAAGCCGTTAATTGTGACAGGTTGCCACACGTTAAAGTGTGGATGTCACCCACTCCAGTTCGTTCGCAGGCGTTTGTAGATATGCGTAAGACGGTAGCGGAGGATATGCGAGCGGCAACAGCGTGTACACTCAGTAAATCTAAGTACATATACATGTTATTGTCTACATATATGTGAGAGCTGAAGTGTATGTGATTTGAAATCACGCTATAGACATAACAGGATCGTCGTCGTGAAATAAAGTGTTTATTACTTAGGCCGTACTAATATTATGGCTTAGTCCATTTTCTATTGCTTACATGAAACCAGTAAGTGTGTAACTGGCAGTGGCGCCATAGTAGAGTCGCTTTATTAGTAGTAGTGTTTACCTGTTCAATGGCTGTCAGAATTGAGTCGCGGTAAGAGTTGTATTGTATCGGTGGAATGGTATTTGCTTTATAGCTGGAAACAGAACTCTTATTGCATTTATGTTTCTGGTTGCTGTAACATTACCTTAGTATATGAAAGTTGTACCATAGACACACGCAGTATGACGTTACCGTAATATTATAGCATAGTAAGTCTACCTTTCTCTGGTCGTATGGAAAACAATGCAGTGTAATAAACTCAAACCTTTGAAAAACTCATGTTTTCCCCCGTCTACACACATATCGCAATCCTTTGTTTAAAAGGTAGTTCAACGTCAACGTATAGCACAACAAACGCTTTACAAATTGAAGAACTAGATTACATGAGAATATAGTATATTTAAATATTGGAGGATTGTGACTGTGTTGAACGTTTTGCCTGCATCGTATGGTATATTTAAAGCAAATACGGCAATGGCGTGTCTAGTGTCGCTAGACTCGAAATAACGGAAAACGAGTAGACATATAATGGAACATCTAATCGCTCGTAGCAAGCAACTTTTTCAGGTCCCTAGGACAGGACTACTACGTTTCGGAGAAGTAATTTGGGAGACCGCTGATTACCTTGAAGCTTTGCATCTTGACCTTTATGCACCTAGGCGCCATGTGTTGTTCTGGTGCAAATTCGACACTGTACATAACACTACTGTTTTGTATTTTCGATTAGGCCAAAGCACATTTTGAAGGGACATTTGGATATGAATAAAATAGTTCAATAAAATAGAATATTGCTTAAAGCTGGTGTCATTTCAACGCGTATCGTTTAATGCAATGTAGTTCAACGATACACACACACACACACACACACACACACACACACACACACACACACACACACACACACACACACACACACACACACACACACACACACACACACACACACACACACACACACACACACACACACACACACACACACACACACACACACACACACACACACACACACACACACACACACACACACACACACACACACACACACATTAAAACTCGTTTTAAGGGGTTAATACGGCACTTCAGTAAGAAAGGAAACAGACACGAGTTTGAATTGAAATATGGCCGTTTCTTAAGGAAACGAGATTGATTTATTAGTTGGAGGATGTACCCAACTAAAATATTTTGAGTACATCATTATGTATGTCGATGATGTATTTCTTCTAGCCCTAGGTGACAACAAATACGCCAAGATTTTGAGTACATCGTTATGTAACGCTTCTAGCCCTAGGAGGCTACATGGGGGCAACACATATGCCTAGGTAGAAGCAACAAATACGCCCGCCTACAAACAAATGTGGGCCAGTTGGGACTTCAAACAATGCCCCTTTTGATTAACCTATACATACTAAAAAGGCACACATTAAAAAGTACCATATTGAAATTATGCTAGTACATCAGAACACGTGTGTCAACTTGAAATAGATAATCTCACCTACCAAAGAAGAGTGGTTTTAATCTGCTAATCAATATTAAATCCTACTTTAATTACCGCCCTAAAGACCCTGCGTACACTCAATAATGAGATGAAAAGCCCCAAAAGGCAAATCCTCGTGTACCAGTTTGAGTAGGGAAAAGCGTCACAAATTATAAATGTCTTGTTTCACCACGAATAATGACATTGCACGACATTTATACATGCTATTCAAACTTCACATAGTAACAACACTGTGCTTCCATAATTACCAATTACAAATCAACACATGATATTGAAACATTACATATATACAAAGAAGTATGTAAGCCTTGCAATATGCTGTAATGACTGTAATGTTGTACAGGTGGAGCTGAGGTGGAGGGAGGAACTTTAAATGGTTGTGATGGTGATCGAACTGACCTGTCTCCTTTGCCTTCGACAAATGTGCGCCTAGCTAGGCGCTGATATTACTACGCAGACTAATCACTTCCGTAATGCTGCTCATGATCTCATTCTCGGTGATGCCCGCGTAAACCACATAAAACGAGTTTTAATGTATATTTATACGGCACTTCAGCAAGAAAGGAAATACATACGAGTTTGAACTGAAATATGTTCGTTTCTTAAGGATATTTATATATATATATATATATATATATATATATATATACACATACACACACACACACACACACACACACACACACACACACACACACACACACACACACACACACACACACACACACACACACACACACACACACACACACACACACACACACACACACACACACACACACACACACACACACACACACATACATATATATATGTGTGTGAGTGTGTGTGTTTGTGTGTGTATATATATATATATATTTATTTATGTGTATATATATATATATCCTTAAGAAACGGCCATATTTTCTATAAGCCATACGTTTTCATGCCCAGTTGACTGCCGGCGTTGTTAGATTGGGACAGCGGGCCGTGTTAAATCTGGCTCAATCTTAATGAGCCCAGCCACGTTCCAGTTTCTTGACATGTCGTAACGATCAAGCAAGACGTTGGCACATCCATATAAAAATTGTGCTTTGCTGTACTAGCTTTTAGACACCATGCATTACATACTGACATATACAATGTCATATATCATCTATATTAATATTTCACGAATTTGTTGTCTTTATGCATGCGCACATTGGTACATTGTATAGCCTGTCGATCAGTAAAATCACGTGTCATCCTAAACAAGGATAATGCTGGTGATTGTTTTCTAAATTGTACAATGTTTTGCATAGATATTAAATAATTTACGTTATCAATACAAATTTTAAGTTATCCTTATAGGTTCCACTCTTGGAGAATCTACGTATATGGAAAACCTACATCAAACAGGCGCACTGGGTTCACTTAATTGACGACCAGTGACAGAAACCCACGCAACAGATACATTCTGGTGTGGGTACTAAAATGAAGAGGTGTCTCCTGCTAATTTATCTTGCCGACATTTTAATGGTTTAATCTTCGCACCTGCATCGTCGTGACGTCAAGCTTTGGTGAAAAGCAACTTATATAACCGGCCCAGTGCGATGTCTGTCATTCGGATTTTGCGAAGAGGCAACGAAGGTAAGGCTGATCTGGACTCGCTATTTACGGAATTATATGTTTCTTTTCCATACAACAGTTATTTCCACTGTTTATATTGACGATCGCGAACCAGAGTAGTTTTTTTAAAATAAAACATGTAGTGTGTGACCAGTTTAAGTAATAAGCGCTGTCGAGCAAACCTATTTGAATAATTAGATACGTTATTATATTGAACAATAATTGAAAAGTGAATAGTTTTCCTGCGATTTCATCAAATCTAAACAACGCAATGTGCACAAGCGAACTTGCATATCCTATAGATACTATATTGGTTTGACGTTTTGTGAAACGAGTTTTAAAAGCACGACGAACGAATTAATAAATTTCGGAGTCAACGTTAATACGCTGTTAAACGAAGAATCGGGATAGGAATGGACGCGAAAAACCCAAACCATTATGACTATCTCCTGCTTTACTTTCAGCAATATGAAGGGATCATTGATCGTTGCTGTGTTGTCTGCTCTCGTCCTGGTGACGGGTAAGTATTCGAACAAATTAGTTTCCATATTATTTTCATTGACACTATAGATATGTGATCACTGTACGAATATGAAAAATGTAGTCTTCACTAAAAATAACATGATGGCATCAACGTAGAGCGTGTCTTTGTGCGACAGTAAGTTAAACGCTAAACAGAATAACAATGTTTCGTGGTTTTGAACGTACATGGTAGTTGCATATGTATGTTTGCCGGTTTAATGGGGTGATCACATACAATGATCACACGAAAACAGGAAACACAGGTCATCATCTTAATAGTTTTCGATAATGTATTACCTAACTTAAATACTGCAAGTAGCCGCTCGGGTCTACTGCCGCCACGACGCCTTATACATTGCGTCGTCTTCAACAACCGCTTCAACCTAACTTCGTCATCAGTCATGCCCCCAATCTGTGGCCTGTAACCTTCCTGGTCGCGTCATGTTCCTCTTCACCGTACCATATGTCCAAACTACCACAGTCTTGTCATTCTTGTTTCATTTGTTGCACACACACACACACACACACACACACACACACACACACACACACACACACACACACACACACACACACACACACACACACACACACACACACACACACACACACACACACACACACACACACACACACACACACACACACACACACACACACACACACACACACACACACACACACACCACTGTGACCACACCCATATCCCTTTATTTTCAATGTGTATTCTTTCTATCAAGGTTATTTCTGCAATCCCTCTGAGCATTCATATCTCCTTTTCGCGAACCTGTCTTCATTAATTGGGTATTGCAAAGATACATGTGAATGTGTACAAGGTGACTTTGGTTTCAGCGGCCGACTGGGACGCGTGGTCGGAGTGGAGCCCATGTCTGTGTAGCCTCGTCAGAATCAGGAGTCGTGAGTGTCAGGCAGAACCTTGTGTGGGAGACGACGAGGAGAGTGAAGCATGTAGTTGCGTACCAACGAATCCGGCGAGTAAGTATTGGTTGAACAAGATTAAATACGATTGCTGTGTGAACCAGAAAGCTCTTCCGTAAGGCAACTGGACAAGGAAACCGTTGCATATCGTGCATACACCCTTTTTAATAATGAGCGATTCATATGTTTAATGTAGTTTTAAAAGCATTCGCACTGCTAGCATTTTATATTCCTATGCTCATGCTTCAGTCAATTTTACCCTCGACGAAAATGTAGCGTAGTTGTAAAAGGTATCTTCGTCATTATAATGTCATATATGAACTCCGGCCGATTGGAAATGTTTCTTTCATAACACCAAGTATGTGCCTTTGGACTGATCATAATTGCGCTAGGCAGATTGCATAAAATCAGCTTCGACAGTTTCTCAATTGCATAGTCCGGGTGATAAGTAGATGCCATTGTAACATAAATGTTGTGAGTTGAGGCTAAATCCGCTGATGTTTAGCAATTGCTGCATTCACTCGTTACAGTCGACTGTCCGATGGTCCACGGGGCGAATAGCGTCGATGGAATCCTCGCAGACAACTGCAACTGCTCCAATTACGTGCAGTGCGTGCGAGACCAAGAGACGAACGAGTTCACGGGTCACTTCCGGTCGTGCAACCCGTGCGAGGTCTGGGACCAAGTGGTGCTGACGTGTGTGCTCGACTTGAGCCAGCCCGACTGCGTGTTCCAGCCTTCGACGGAGGCGCCGGGCCCGTGTCCGCTTGGCGTCGTCGACGGCAACGAGTATCAGTTCTTGCTCGGCAACGTCTCGATCATGGATTGCGCCCCGGGAACCAAGTTCAACCTGTCCGCGTGCACGTGTGTGCACTATGACCCAGGTAGGTTCCCACTTTCGGTGCACTGACAGTATCATCTGCGTATCCTTTTGTGTTCAATGACGACTGCTATCCACTGTCTGCCTCACCAGTCATCAACATACTAATACAATTTTATCTAGTCTCAGATTCATTCGCCTCTCTATATTTATTCGTTTCCTTAGACCATTGGGCCCTGATCTACAAATTGGCGATGTATTTGAAGAACAAACTCAAAGGAAGTTATTTTGAGTTGTTGTTTCCTTAGTGAGTTCAAACTCTGTGCAGAGGTACACATAAGTGAAAGAGTATCTTTAGCGCAGTGATTGCAGCATAACGTAATGGAGTGCGTTTTTGCAATGAGAATATCTACCACGAGTCAACTTGAAAAGGCTTTGAGTAGAATTCCCCGTTGTTTAAGAATATATTTTTAAATCGGGTTGTGTTTGACATTGGCCATGCAGAACAGATTTTCCTGAAAGTTTCACTGATGTTCTTGCAGGAGTCCCGGAGTTCGACAGCATCACGTGTCTGAAGTTCAACGGTAACTTCGAAGCGACCAAGGGACTTTGGCTCTACAACAGTGGCGTGGAACTGGATGCGGGTGGCATGGACGGTGAGTGCGCAGTCTTCAACAGCGCCAATAAGTCGAAACTTGAGTTGCCTTACTTCAGCAACGCTCTCGACAAGTTCTCGCAGTTCGCCGTCAGCTTATGGTTCAAGAGAGCTCCTGGTATATCCGGAATTCGATCGGTCGTCGACAACTCCGACTGTGATAACGCCGCCTCTATCCAGCTCACGTCCACCGCTGGCGCCATGGACGGCGTCCTCAGAACAGACGGCGACAACTACAGCGAGTTGTTTGATGCTCAAATCGCCAACGACATGATCGCCTCAGCCAGTTCATCGGTAATAATAACAATAATAACAATAAATACAGCGCTATTTCTCTCCTGTATTTTGTTCACAAACGTATAAGTCTTCTCAATAAATGTCCTCAATTTAAATAATGTAAGTTATTTCAAAAATATGTCTCTTCAGCGCTATCTTAAAGGTTGTCCGTTCATCGCGTTTTAATAGAAATTCTTGAAGGTGTGCAATCTAGCTTTAGCCTTGGAAATTGTTTGCGATTTGAATTTTCCACGCGAAAAATGTAAACTCTCTGTGTTCTCACATTCAAGACAACTAGCTGAGCGAACATCCAGCCAGTAATCACATTTACTGATTCCAGGTAACGGTATGGTATTATATTGCGCTACACTGCTCCATAGTACAGGTGCTGCTTTAGAGAGACCCGGTCTACGCAGGTCTTGTGAAGTTCAGTGAGCACAGGCAACGAACGCGCAGAATTAAATCGCATGGAGGCTGTATATTGATAACCACTCATAAACTCTGATGTGTAAAGATGACGCAAATCCGTGGAGTAGTTGTGTGGGAGATTAGAAGAATGTTATCTTAATGCCGTAAATAATATATATTATACAATATAAACATAATAATTTAGGGCAGTAACAACACTGCTGTTCCATTTTTCATTTCCTGTGTGATAACCACTATGCACAATTTAATGTACAATTTCCAAACACAAATCTTTCGGGTTAATTCAGCAGCAGCTCTTTCGCTGATATCACGCATGCTATATTGAGCGGGGTTCACAAAGGCATCAATGTTATAATTAATTTCTGGCAGGTTTCTTATCCTAATGTAAAAAGTGTCGTGTAAATATAATTATTGTCTTGAGGCAAAACACATTATCCTGGAGAGTTTTTCCAGCTGAACATGATATGAAAATTGAACATAATACTCTCTGCCGTTGTAGGCTTCTGACGACGCATGGCATCATTACGTCATGTCTTTCAACGGAACGATCGTTAAATTCTACCTCGACAAAATCGAAATCGGCTCAAAATATGTGACCGGTAAGTACCATATTCATATAATCGCAATAGCAACACACCGCAATGTATACGTCACATAGAATTTGCATTCTGAGTTAAAATGCAATGTTGTACTGTTTTTAAGAAAGTGTATGTGCAGCATGAACAATATTTATTTATTTTATCATACTAGCTATCACATATGTCACTTTGGCATTTGTTTTGTTATTCGACAAAAATTGCAAAATTACCGCCAGCGGAATTATAAATGTATGGCACGCGGTTATAAATATTCGTCTTTTGCGTCTTTGGCAGTATGTGAAAAAACGTTTATATTGAGTTGGGGGAAGTGATATACTAATGGGGCGTGTTGATTCACTGGGAATTTATATTTAATAGATGGACGATCTCAGAATGCAACTTTAATAAGCAATGGTATTTTATGCGAAAATAAATATTTACACATTGACGTTAAACCTACAGTCAAACCGCCAGCACGTGGTCTCTTGAAACTGCGATATTTATTTTCTCTATCATTACAGTTCATTATAAAAAAATAATTGCAATACAACAAATTAATAATGGTAAAGATGACGAGCCAGTCTACATTCAGAATTTGTGGACTTGGTAATTGTGTAACAATATACTGCTTCGTGAGCGGAGTTGTGACTGGTGCACGTCGTTCTGTCTACAGGGAGACCCTACCGCGTGAAGGCCCCGATGGTCATGGGCGGCTGCGCTTGTGGGGGAAGCTGCTTCTTCGACGGATACATGGACACGGTAGGGACACAGCTCTAGTAGTGGTAGTTGTGGGGATTGTGTAATTATAAGCGTAGGAGTAGTCGTTAGGAAAGCGGCAGTATTAGAGATATGAGGAATGGTACCGTACGGGTGATAGTCGGTATGGCAGTGGTTGTTCGAAGGTGAATTTGTTGGCGTCGTAGCAGGTGTTGTTGTTGTTGTATGCATATGATGTTGTGGTTGGTGTGGGAATAGGGGTGGAGATAGTGATAGGGTAGAGGTGAAGTTATTTTTATTGATAGTCATATTACTAAGGGCTCTGGTTCTGCTAGTGGTAGTGGTAGAGTCAGTAATAAGCTTCTGACAGCAACATCAGCAGCAGCATCAGCAACAACAACACGAACAGCAAAAGATCCACATATATACTATCATTAACTCTTCACGCAAATATAGGCTGTATCAGCAAAACAAGTGGTGCCATCTGACGGTAAAGATAAAACCATGTGTTCGAGGTTAAACTTTCTCCCGGCGGGTTCTCGCGGCTGGGCGAGGGTTCGCTAAGTGAGCCTGGTATTGGTATATACCAGCTTATCCATGGACCATGAAGCTGTAAACCAAGGGTAACTATATGTACAGTATTCTGGACAGCAGCAGCAGCATCAGCAACAACGACACGAACAGCAAAAGATCCACATTATCACTACCACCACGAGCAACATCAAAAATAACAACAATAACAAGAACAACAACCAGAATTACAACTACTGCTGCTGTTGTTGCTTCTGCTGGTGGTGGTGGGGGTGCAGCGGCTGCTGCTGCTGCTGCTGCAAGTACAACACAAATAACAACTGTATACAGTTACAATATATGGAGTAGTACACATTCTTGTTGTTGTCTACAGATCTCGTACCTGAGGGTCCCTCTGAGCCCTGAAGACGTCGACTACTTGTACGACAATCCAGAGGAGTGTCTGCCCCCGTCTTAACCAGCGCTTACGTTTTAGTGTGAACGTAACAAGCACGACACGTGTTGATTTACAACCATTGTCTTGTTATCTGTGGCACTGACGTTAATAATAAATTCACCTGTGTTGAACATGGTTCGTGTTTCTAACAGTTGTATTCGACATAAAGCCTGACATAATAGTATTTTTTGTGTGTTACATGTTCCCTAATTTTTTGGTAGGTACCGTAGATATTTAGGAAATTGGGTTAACTAGGTTCAAGTACCTTATATTAAGGATTTTGAACATGAAAGAGGACCTTAATGTACTAGCTATGGAGTAAGCTTAGGCATGGCAGGGTTTCTTTCGTTTATTATTTATTTGGGGAGAACATTTAAGGCAAATAGGTGTTTCATTATATATTCTGGATAACTGTTTATTTTTTTGCGAAGATGTCACCCACCATTTTTCACAACAATATGAGGGAGTTATTTCTGCTATTTTGGCATCTACATGTTGAATCAGGCGGCAAAGCGTGATATATTTCTTGTTTGGATTTATAAGTGGTCGTAAATAAATTGTGTTTGTCCCTGAGAATATCATGGCACCGTTGCGACATCCATTACCCTGCAATTATGATCGACGTATGGTTACATATGTAATCTGACTCGGCCTGAGTGCTACTATTAATTCAACTATAACACCATGCATTTTACAAAAGTACAATTTTGATTTAAAACCCAAACGTCAACAATGTCTTTTCTAATCATCCCAGTTTATGTTATGATAAAATGTATGTTTATGATAAAATGTAATAAAGGATTGGGGCCAAAAATGTCTCACTATTTTTGAGACTTTACTTCCACCCAACCGAATCATATATCCCACCTATTGTGTGAACCAACCTCGTACTTTCCACGTCTTGCCATAATCCTTGTCACACGTAGGACCAAGCCTTATTAACATACACATCTTATGGAATGCAATTACTATGTCCACACATACAAACCACACAGCACTACTCATACCACACACACACGTACACGCACGCACGCACAAACACACACACACACACACACACACACACACACACACACACACACACACACACACACACACACACACACACACACACACACACAATCATACTGCTGTCTCTTCTGATTGCTGCCCGTCTGCAGCTTTCACATATTAATACAGCTTCGACTATCCAGGCCCCGTGGTTTGGTGCCTCCGTTTGTCATTTACATGAGAGCCTCATTTCGAAGACATGTTCGCCTTGTGACGACGACATTTGTCTTATCCAAAACACTTTTTGTATACTATCATTAACTCTTCACGCAAATATAGGCTGTATCAGCAAAACAAGTGGTGCCATCTGACGGTAAAGGTAAAACCATGTGTTCGAGGTTAAACTTTCTCCCGGCGGGTTCTCGAGGCTGGGCGAGAGTTGGCTAAGTGAGCCTGGTATTAGTATATACCAGCTTATCCATGGACCATGAAGCTGTAAACCAAGGGTAATTATATTTACAGTATTCTATGATGGCCGAGGAGTACCATCGCTTCCTTGTTTGGATTTTCGTAACGCCAAGGGGCGATGACGCGATGCGTGATGCCATGGGTGATGCGATGAGCGATGCGCGATGGGATGGGCGATGCGATGGAAAATGCGCGATGCTATGCGCGATGCGATGGACGATGCGCGATGCGATGCGAGATACGCTGCGCGATGCGATGCGCTATGCGATGCACGGTGCGATACGCGATGCAATGCGCGATGCGATGCGTGATGCGATGGGCGATGCGATGGAAAATGCGCGATGCTATGCGCGATGCGATGGACGATGCGCGATGCGATGCGAGATACGCTGCGCGATGCGATGCGCTATGCGATGCACGGTGCGATACGCGATGCAATGCGCGATGCGATGCGTGATGCGATGGGCGATGCGATGGAAAATGCGCGATGCTATGCGCGATGCGATGGACGATGCGCGATGCGATGCGAGATACGCTGCGCGATGCGATGCGCTATGCGATGCACGGTGCGATACGCGATGCAATGCGCGATGCGATGCGTGATGCGATGGGCGATGCGATGGAAAATGCGCGATGCTATGCGCGATGCGATGGACGATGCGCGATGCGATGCGAGATACGCTGCGCGATGCGATGCGCTATGCGATGCACGGTGCGATACGCGATGCGATTCGCGATGCGATGGTACAAATGGTAAAGATGCAGCAATTTTACTGTTGTAAATACAGTTGTAGCATCATTGCCAGGTCAAATAAAAGCTAAAGCTAACTGCTGCAAACTTGTCGCGTATTTTTTATGAGTGTGCATTTAATAAAAGCTGTATACATTCCATCTCAGTTCACAGTTTAGTAAGACAGTGTTTCGTGGCAGGATACACTGATGTTGGAATATGTGCGATACTCAGCCACAATGGAATATCCATCAGGTTTGTTTATAAATATATTATGGTAATAATATAATAATCTGGATAAAAAGCATAATGTGTTCCTATAGAACATCTTCGCACGCCAGGGGGCGCTGCTGATTACATCAGTCCCAGTACTCCCTGCCAACTCGGAATATAAGCTAAGGCCACACCAATTTTATTGTTAGGATTACGGATTTTTGAGACATTTTGTTAGGGAGGAGGGGGGAATAACAATTAAAATTAAAGTAATTTCACAAGAAAGGTTTTTCGTGTAAATACATGAATTATCATATGAGCCATACAGTACATTGCTAAAACATAATTTATACTTGTATCAAAACTTACTAGACACGTACTTTTATGAAAGTTTAATAAAAGTTGAAGACGATTAGAATTTAGAATAACAAGTACTGATAACAAGACTTGGCAGATACCCTTATGGTGTGTTAACATTATAGCCATAAACGTGTAGATTTGAGATAGGATATATCTTGCTGTAATAATATTAATTTGATTGGCATAATTAGGATTTGATTGTTGTACCTCCAAATATAACCACAGTATTCTATTCCGAAGTAATGCAATGCGATGCTGATTATGCAGGCATTGAAGAGAGTGTCCACAAACCGTTTTCTCAGCGCCAAACTAAAATTTCTTGATACAAAACCACACTGCAGCGTCAGGTTCAGCCATGGTTTAAACCAATTAATGAAAAGTTGGACTTTCGCGGATCGTAGACTAGAGATGCGCGACAACAAATGAAACGGTTTTAACCTACAAGGTTTTTATTTTTATTTATGTCAAAAACAACGTCGGCGGGTCCGTAATCCGAATAATAAAATTGGTGTCGCCTAAGCCAATAATATCGCTTGCCCGCAAATTCCAGTGATCTTCATTTCAGCCACATGAGTTAGTCTCGCTTAACCGACTTTCGCCTGGCTGCGTGACTTCGCCAGAAAGAAAGTCTGGCTCAGAATCGCGTTTTGACTGCTCACTGCCAGTTAGCACGTCTATCCCCCAGAATGTTTATATATTATGTATGTTTTCGATAACGAAATTAAATTACGAAATAGTGACCATAATAGCACTATACAAAATAAAATGAATCATAACCTAAATGAACACAAACAAAAGTGCCAAGTACTCTGTGGGATTCGAACCGAGGACCCTAAATACAGCAGCTCGATACGCTACCAATTTAGACACCAAGATCAACACGTTTTTGTTGTACGTTGGCATATATTAGTTAGCAGTCCAACCGTTGAGCGAGACATCGATTGCACTTTGCTTAGTTAAATTTGTCCTTGTTTGGTATTTATATCATGCTTATTCACACTTAGTCTTTTGTTTCTGCTCGAGCATAAGCAACAAAAGTTAATACGGAATCTTCGACAGCCACGATAGCTGCCACCTAGTGAATATGCATGTGATTAAAAGGCACTAAACTATGAACACAAATTAATGTCGATTTATTTTGTGTGTGACATGTTTCAATATAAGTTCAATGTTGAATAGTTGTTATAGTATAATATTATCTGATAAAAGTGTATCCTTACTTAACTTGCTATTTCATAGTTGATCTGAGAGCCAATCATCGTCTCTACCCGAATCTGGGGTAAGCCCCCTACCGGTAACATTGGCTGCAACTTAATAATCCAGACCGTAGTGATGGGACCATGCTGCCACCTCACGGCGCCTGGATAATCGAGGCTACCACATGAGTTTGCTAATGTCATGTGTGGTGTTGGGGCAGTAGAAGTAATTATTTGAATACACAATACTGCTTAGCTCATCGTGAGAATGTTGGGATTCCTTGAAGTCACTGGTTTTCTTAGAATTGAGGTGCGGATGGGGCGGGTGTCTACACTTAACTGTTCTCATGGTTGGTACAGTTGCGGCGAAACTAATTACAAGTTTGAATCTGCTGAATTCCACAGATTGCATAGGATATCCGCCAGGGGTAGTTTACGTTGTCATCGACCTGGCCTGCGAGGATATAGAGGATATTGTTTCAAATTGTATTTGTCGCTTAGGCCCCTACTACTCAATTGTTTAGATAACTGTTGCCTTTCCATTCGCAATTTGTAAAGAGAATGACTGTATGTTCTTGAGTAACTGCGTCCTACGACATTGCGGATCACTTGCCTATATTTTGTTTAATTGGTGAACGGAAATCACCCAATTCATTACACGAGCTGCTTGTCTTCAAACATAGGTTAGTTTCTGAAGCATCCATCCATCATATAGCTCCCGTTCTTAAAGACATTGAAAAAGAAACTCACTTACATCGGTTAGATATAAATAATACATTTAAAGAATTTATTACTCAACTCCATAATGTTGTTGATTCTTTTGCCCCAGATACTATTATTAAGATCAAATCAAAATACGTAACCAGGAATGAATGGATGACCAAAGGTCTAATGAAACCTACTACAACATCCAGTAAGCTTTATCGAAAATGTGTTGGTAAATCAAGGACACATTCCACTTTCGTTCGTTATACTACGTACACAAATCTTTATAATAAACTGAAGCATTTTGTTAAAACAACTTACTATTTTAACCTATTATACGAATTCAAGAATGATTATAAAAAGACAAGGCAGATACTTCGAACAATAATCGGGAAAAAAAAAACCAAAAAAGTATTCCTACACATTTAAAGTTCAACAATGACTTAATTAATGACCCTGGTCAAATTTCGAAGACATTTTGTAATTTCTTTACAAACATTGAGCCAAGTTACGCTAAAGCAATCCCTAAGCCCCAAACCAATTTTATCGCTTACTTTAACAAAAGCCATGGTAAATATATGAATAGTATGTTTATGAATCCCACTGATGCAAGTGAAGTCAGCCAAATAATAAAGTCTCATCAACCTAAGAAAAGTTGTGGGTCTGACAATTTTAGTACGTACTTTATAAAACAAATGGTGAAGGAGTGTCACTACCAATAGCTATTCTGATCAACAAGTTTTTAAGTGAGGGAACTGTTCCAGACGAATTAAAAATTGCTAAAATTATACCAGTTTATAAATCAAAAGCTAACAATGAATTTTGTAACTACATACATATATCTTTACTTCACGCTATTTCAAAGATATTAGGAAGGATTGTATATAAAAGGACCTATATGTTTTTTAAAACAAATAATAACATCTTAAATACTAATCAATATGGTTTCCGATCGCAAAAATTCCACAATTAACGCGGCATCTACATTAGTTTCTGATGTAGTAAATGCATTAAATAAAGAATCACTCATCAATGTATTTCTTGATTTAAGTAAGGCATTCGATACCATAGACCATAAGATGTTATTACATAAGTTAGATTACTACGGAATAAGGATACCCCTCTCAACTGGTTCAGGAGCTATATCTTACAAATAGAAAACAATAGTAAGTTGTAGCAACAGTGCTTCGCTTCCACAAAATATCACATTCGGTGTGTCGCAGAGCTCTATTCTTGGTCCACTTTTACTTATTGTATACATAAATGATCTCCCCTTTTTTCTGATGCAAAGCAAAACAATATTATTTGCTGATGACAGGACGGTATATATGAATGGAAATCATATTACGAAACTTTACAATGACATAGATAAAGAACTCAAAGTATTAGCAGACTGGTTTCATGCTAGTAATCCAAATCAAAATATATGTTTTTTTTTAGGTCGCGACATTTACTTGGTGAACAAATCACCTTAAAGATGTCAGATCAGATAATTCAGCCGACCCATTGTGTTACCTTCTTACTGATGATAAACTTGACTGACACGAACACATAAATGTCTGCAGAAAAAAACTTTCAAGTGCTTTATATGTTATAAATAAAGTGAATCGCTTTCTTCCTGTAGACTCCCTAAAGACAATTTACTATTCATTAGTATTTCCATATTTGACATATGGAGTAATCCTTTAGGGATCTGCACATCAAAGTTACACAACGAAATTATTCATTAAGCAGAAAAAATGTTTCTTAGTATTCTTCGAACTGATTTCCATAAGCATACTCATCCCCTGTTCACACGGTTAAATATACTAAAATGTAAGGATATTTATAGAGTGTAAATTGCTAAATTTTTTTACAATTATTTTCA
This sequence comes from Escarpia spicata, assembly GCA_963995525.1. Taxonomy (NCBI): domain Eukaryota; kingdom Metazoa; phylum Annelida; class Polychaeta; order Sabellida; family Siboglinidae; genus Escarpia; species Escarpia spicata. Next base: position 15,089,626 of record OZ023208.1, on the reverse strand, counting down.
TAAAAATCTGTCAGTGTCGTTATTCGTTATATATTATTTATACTTTAACCTGTGATATTCACAATCATGACACAAGGCAACTTAGACATATTCGTCCACTCAGCAGTTCTACCCTACGATCATCGTTTAATATGCAATAGGTCGATAGTATGGAATAATATTTCGCCTGATATTCAAAATAAACCTAATATTACCAGCTTCGTATCTTCTCTAAAGTCGTGTCTTAAAACACTATGTTTATGAAGATACTACACCATTTTAAATGCGTCATCACTTTTGTGTTTTTTATTATTTGATTATTCTTAAACGATTTATGAAACTACTACTACATATTACATTCTTAATACTGGATTGTTCTTCTGCAATCTAGTATTAGTGTTGTATATAGAAGAAAAGAAAAACTACCAACCACGTCACTACTGTTACGTATTATTTATGGTAGTGTATTAACTGTCTGCTTGTAGTTATTAATTGCACGTTGTATCTACAACAATTCAGTTTACCGTTGTTAGTGGTTGCCAGCGACCAGTGACTCAAGTTATATTGTTTATGTTGTAACATTGTATAACTACTCGTAACAGCCTTGGCTCTGCTGCCAACCAGGCATTGTATAGATTGTGTACGCTTTTTCTTTCATTTATTTTCTGTATTATACTATTCCGAAACAAAACACCTACCACCTTCTAAATACTGAAAACGCATTGATTAACTAACCATACATATTGGACGCATTAATGTTTACAAACTCAATAAATTAATACGTACCCACACGCACGCCAAGGTAGGGCGGTATGAACGGAGGGAGAGAGGGAGGGAAGAAAAGGAGGGAGGCAGGGAGAGAAGGAGGGACGAAGGGAGAGAGGGAGGGAGGGAGGGAGGGAGTGAGGGAGGGAGGGAGGGAGGGAGGAAGGGAGGGAGGGAGGGAGGGAGGGAGGGAGGGAGGGAGGGAGGGAGGGAGGGAGGGAGGGAGGGAGGGAGGGAGGGAGGGAGGGAGGGAGGGAGGGAGGGAGGGAGGGAGGGAGGGAGGGAGGGAGGGAGGGAGGGAGTTATAGTAAAAGCAATAATGCATTCAATAAGCACAATTATTTAATACAAGCGGGCTTAATGAAAGGTGTGTATGTAAATCATTTAATGTTGTGCTGTGTGCAGACGTTAACACGCCTTCTGGAAAGACTTGGTTTAAGGCGGAAACAAGTAATTGACTACGCTAGGGTTGCAACAGTAATGCGGGTACTTTCAAATTTAAATAACTACTCATGTCTATGTTGCACATGCTCACGGCTGCTGGAAATAATTAAAGATGATATTGATGTAACACAAGAGGTAAAAGGAAAGTTCGTAAATGAAGTAGATTTTCAATATATTTGAATATGTGATAAATATGAGTAGCGATTCAGTATTAAATAAATTCGTCATGATGTTATACATTCCAGTACACCCTTGAAACAATATACATGTAATGATTAGCATCATGTCAAAGAAAATAGCACAGTGTGTTAGGGTATATTCCACGATAACAAGTTGAATCATCACTATGAAAATGTGAAATATGTCATACATGTCTATCAATAAAGGCACACAGTTGAATAGTTGTCTTGTTGAGTGTGCTAACCTGCTTATGCAATATGTATCAATACCTTAAAAACTAGTTAAATAGATGCGCTTTGTTGTATATAATGTATACCTCATGAGAGTAAAGTATAGTTCATTGCTTTAACGATTTAACACATTGATGTAAAACCACGTATATATGAATGATACACTATTTTTAATGTGTGTGTTCTTTGGTTTACAAATATATATATATATAACATATATATATATATATATATATATATATCTATATATATATATATATATGTTAATCTCTTTTCCACATAATAATTGTTTTAGCACGAGTTGGAAGGACGCTGTTTTGGCTACAGGAGCATGACATCTTTTTTACATATTTGTTTTTTTATGTTTTTTTATAACTTTTATGACTTTTTATCTCTTAACTTCTTAGTATAGTTTATTCATTTATATATTTTACTTATTATTTTTAATGGTGTATGTATGTGTTACTTAATTGTACATGTACTATGGGTTTTTGTACCTGGAATAAAAAGCATTCTTTCAAATATATATATATATATTCTTTCACATATATATATATATATATATATATATATATATATATATATATATATATATATATATATATATATATATAGATAGATAGATAGATAGATAGATATATGTGTGTGTGTCAAACTTTTTTACCTGCTCCAAATGTTATCCTTGATTTAGTTTAATTATGTTAATGAAATATGTGGTACTATTACCGGAGATTGTATTGTGGGATAAGAGCGACAAAGCCAAAAAACGCTCAGACGTGGGCGTTTGAAATTTTTTATTTTCATCTGATTTTTATATTTTATTGCCCATAACCTGGCCATTTTTAATTGTAAGATAATATTATTAGCCTATTAACTTATTTTATCAGTTTCCTGTGGCTACTCTACTGTGATAAATACGAAGTCTTTTGCTACTGTTGCAACAAGTGTTCTAAACCTGATCTCACACCTTGGTTGCCAGTCGGACGTAATTTATATGAGATTTCAACGCAAAGATTGCCGCTATCGTGGAAGAAGTAATTTTGATGTCTAGCTGCTACTGCAGGGCATACTGTAACTAAGTGATGTGAGGCTCCATCCGGCTCACATATTCCCCTTTGCATTGGTACTACCGTTACACTTATGTGAATTGATTTCTCATAGTTTATTTCATTGACAGGGACCCGGTAATAACAATGCTGCAAATAACGGATCCGGAAAGAGTATCTGAGCGAAGGCTTAACCGATTTTCAAGGAGGTAATACAAGATTTAACAAGATTGCCATCCAGAAAATTACTCTGGATGGCAGTTGGACAAGGAAGCCTTTTGGCTTATCGAGAGTCCAATACTTTTTATCTACATGTATCCCGCCTTTTTAAGGTGTGTGTCGATTTTATTTTTAAACATATTCACGCTACTAGCACCAACACAATCAGGAGATAATCTGTTCCATTCATTTACAGTCCTTTGTGAGAATGAGAACTTTCTTATATCTAATCTACACTGCTCCTTTACTAATGTAGCTTCATGTCCTCTGGTCCTTCTATCTTTCTTAACTGAGAAAAAAATGTTTCTATCAATATTTTCATAACCATTCAATATTTTAAACACTTCTATCTGATCTCCTCTCAATCTCCTGGTCTCTAGTGTTGTTAAACCACATTCTTTTAGGCGTATTTCGTAACTAAGATCCCTCAGATTTGGTATCATTTTAGTCGCTCTCCTCTGTACTCTTTCTAGCATATCTATGTCCTTCTTGCGATATGGCCTCCATGCTTGTATACAATATTCTAAATGAGGCCTCACTATTGTTTTGTACAGCGGTACTATTAATTCTTTTTTCTTATACGCTATATTTCGCCTAATTAATCCAAGGATTTAATTTCCCTTTGACGCTGCAATTCCGCACTGCTCTGAAACCTTCATATCAGCACTAATGGTTAACCCTAAGTCCTTTTCTTTTAGAGTAGTACTTAGAACAGTACCCCCCATTTTATATTTTACCTCTTCATTCCCATGACCTGTGTGGAGGCATTTACATTTCCCAAAATTGAACAGCATTTGCCACTTTTCAGACCATTTGATCAACCTATCAAGATCATCTTGTAAATGCTGTCTGTCTCCATCACTTTTAATCCTCTAAACACTTTTGTATCATCCGCAAATTTTAACACCTTGCTTGTTATATCATCGTCCAAATCGTTGATATATATTAAGAATAATATAGGTCCTAGTACTGATCCCTGTGGTACCCCACTCAATACCGATTTCCAGTTTGAAGCCTCCCCATCAACTACTACACGTTGTCTTCTGTCATTCAGCCATTTTTCTATCCAGTTTATTATACGATTTCCTATGCCATGGGCCTTTAGCTTAAGGAGTAATCTTTGATGTGGTACTTTGTCGAAAGCTTTTTGAAAATCTAAATAGATGATATCTACTGGTGATCCCTCATCTACCCACCTAGTGATGTCTTCCAAAAAACATAACATATTTGTTAAGCATGACCTCGCTTTTAAAAACCCATGTTGAGATGGGTTTATCAAGTTATGTTTAACAAGAAAATCCACCATGTGATCTTTAATTAGTCTTTCTAATAATTTGCAAATCACTGATGTTAAACTCACTGGTCTATAGTTCTCTGACTTGTTTCTCGAACCTTTTTTAAATAACGGTATAATGTTTGCCTCTTTCCATTCTAAAGGAACCACTCCCTCTTCTAATGACAAATTGAAAACTGTTGCAAGCGGTGCGCTAATTTGTTCTACAATTTCCAATAGTAGTTTGGGCGGAATCCCGTCCACTCCAGGTGATTTATTATCCTTCATAGCCCTTATTTTCTTAGCTACCATTTCCGAGGTTACAACTAACTGTCCTAAATAGTCTGAATCTGCCCCCTTGAACTTAGCCTCTGGTACTGGCAGTGAACTAATATCTTCCCTGGTAAACACTGAACTAAAATACTCATTCAGGTCTTCTGCCATTAAGAATCCCTCTGATATTGTATTTCCAGCACTATCTTCTAGAGGACCGACCTTATCCTGAACTTTCTGTTTGCTTCGAATATACGCATAAAAACTCTTACTGTCATGTTTTATATTACTAGCTAATTTTTTTTCATAGCTTCTCTTTGAATTTCTAATTTCAGCTGTAGCTTGATTAAGTGCTTCTTTAAAAACGTTGTAGTCTTCATCATTTCCAGTACATCTATATGACTTCCACATCATTTGTTTATACTTAATTTTTCTAATGGCTTCTTTCGATAAGTGTTTCTTTTTAGACCGTTTCCTTGTTTTTTGAAAGGTACCCATTTATCGACTATGCACTTAATTTCACTATTTAAGATATTCCAGCATTCGGTTGCTGTCTTATTCTTCAGTGTGTTATTCCAGTCTATTTTTGCTAAATATTTCCTCATGTCCTTATACCTTCCTTTGTGGAAATTTCTCCTATACTGCTTTTTACTATTCCTTTCTGATTTTACTTTGATGGTAAAATGTATCTGGTTGTGATCACTACTCCCCAGTGGCTCACATATCTTGACATTGTCAACTAATTCTTTCTGTGAGGACAAAACTAAGTCTAACACATTCTCTCCCCTGGTTGGGTCTAGCACATGTTGAGAAAGGAAACTATCTTGTACTAAAACTAAAAACTTGTGGTCCTCACTCCCCATACTCTGTAGAGATTTCCATTGTATATGCCCATGGTTAAAGTCCCCCATAATAATACAGTTCCGTTTTCCAATACTACAGCAAGGGGCCCAACTATCTAGTTCACATTGATGGCGTTTGGTTTTCCCACACATGGTGCAACGTGCGGATGATGCCAGTTTGTTCTTTTTGGTTATGTTTAATGATGTGTTTATGTAACGACTAACCACGCCGCTCGCTTTTGTTATCCAATGTGTAATGAAAATATGTTCCACTCGATAGGTGGCGCCACAGTTACAATTAATTTCATCTTGCTACAACCAAGCCACATGCAATAGGCCTACTGTGTTTGGAAGAGTTTTGGGATAGTTTGGAGTCAGTTTTAATTTTATTTGTATAGTCAGATGCAAAAAACACTACTTGAATAGTAACCTAGAGGTCTGCCGAAGACATTGGCTGATACATATATGTGTAATATATATATATATATACATATATGTATATATATATGTATTTATATATATATATATAGTTTTATGTCTGCGGTTCAATTGTGTCATTAAGTTAAACTAGATGTGCTGATTCAGATTCTCCAGGAAAATACTATGGCTTAAGGTAGGGAAAAACCAACAAAGACCCTATGTTGTCGCCCATCATTTCATGGAGTTTGTAGAGGACACCAGTGGTAACGTGTTCTTTATTGGCATTTACATATACAAAATGCATGTGAACCACACACACGCACGCATGCACTCACTAGCGTAGTATATACAAACTTATCCATCGGTGTGCGTGTGTGCGTGCGCGCGTGTGCATGCATACGTACCTGCCTGCATGCGTATGTTTATGTGTGTATGTATGTATGTATGTATGTATGTATGTATGTATGTATGTATGTATGTATGTATGTCTCTCCATAATGACAACGTTAACAATATAATATACATTACTTAACTTGGGGAGCATATGTATGACAGATCTACGTTGCACTTGCACGGTTCGCGCTCAAACAACTCGTTTCTTTGTTTTACCACAAAACGAAACACGTGCGTAAAGAGAGGGGGAAGGCTGAGGGAGAGGGAGTTAGAGAGTTAGAGGGGGAGAGAGGGGAAAGAGAGAGAGAGACAAACAACAGACAGACAGACAGACAGACAGACATACAGACAGACAGACAGACAGACAGACAGACAGACAGACATACAGACAGACAGACATACAGACAGACAGACAGACAGACAGACAGACAGACAGACAGACAGACAGACAGACAGACAGACAGAAAGACAGCCAGACAGACAGACAGACAGTCGGGCAGACGGACAGGCGGACAGGCGGACAGGCAGACAGACAGACAGCCAGACAGACAGACAGACAGGCAGGCAGACAGGCAGGCAGGCAGGCAGGCAGGCAGGCAGGCAGGCAGGCAGGCAGGCAGGCAGGCAGGCAGGCAGGCAGGCAGGCAGGCAGGCAGGCAGACATACAGGCAGACAGACAGACAGACAGACAGACAGACAGACAGACAGACAGACAGACAGACAGACAGAGAGATACATACAGAGATATCATACATACGCACGCACTCACTCACACACACACACTCAGAAACACACACACACACAAAACAAACACACACACACTCACACACGCACACACGCACACACGCACACACGCACACACGCACACACGCACACACACACTCACGCACGCACGCACACACACATACAACAAGAACGGAGTAGTATGTTACGTAACTTTGGATGTTGTACCATGTGCACACGTAGTGTGAAGTTACCATACTATTGTATTATGGTAAGTCTACCTTTCTCTGGTCGTATGGAAAACAATGCAGTAGAATAATCGTATTGAACATAAACCTTTATAAAGATAAAATTCGTGTTTTCCCTCGTCTACACACATATCGCAATCCTTTGTTTAAAAAGGTAATTCAACGTCAACGTATAGCACAACAAACGCCTTACAAATGATTACAAGAGAGTATAGTATATCTATATACTGGAATTTTGTGACTATGTTGAACGTTTTGGCTGCATCACATTTATACATCCTATTCAAACTTCACGTAGTAACAACTCTGTGCTTCAATAATTACTAATTACAAATCTACACATGATACTCAAACATTACATTGTGCCTATGCAAAGAAGTATGTAAGCCTTCGACAAATACAAACAAAGATGACGCCTAGAGTTTTAGTGTGTATTTATACGGCACTTCAGCAAGAAAGGAAACACATATGAGTTTGAACTGAAATATGGCTGTTTCTTAAGGACACACACACACACACACACACACACACACACACACACACACACACACACACACACACACACACACACACACACACACACACACACACACACACACACACACACACACACACACACACACACACACACACACACACACACACACACACACACACACACACACACACACACACACACACACACACACACACACACATATATATACTCACACGCACACACACACAAACACATACACACACAGATATATATATATATATATATATACATACATACACACACAAACACATACACACACACATATATATATACATATATATATATATATGTGTGTGTATGTGTTTGTGTGTGTATGTGCGTGTGTGTTCATGTATATATATATATATGTACACTATATATATATATATATACTGGAACTGAAACATCTTTATTTGACAGATAATCGAGCGTATGTCTGTGTAATTATATGTTTGTAAACCAATACATGAATCGTATAAATGTAACAAACTACTGGGCCAATTAAGAGACTATGGGAGGTGTATGTGTCACTTCCAATGGTCAAGGGGAAACTGCCTTTGGTAACATGAATGTCCCGTCCATTAGCAGTAGTACTCGTAGTGACATTAACCCCCTAGTGGCCACTTGTGACTAAAGTCACAATTGAAACTACAAAACTAATACATTTACAATGATTACATTAACAATGCTCTAGCAACATGTGGCTAACACACTGTGATGGGCTCAGTGTAAGGAAAAGAACACGATATGAGAATATTTCTCTGAGAGTACGATACACGAATTGAACGAAACGTCTCATGATTGCAGAGTGACTATATTAAAAGTGACACCAGTTCTTCCCCTTGTCTTCTGTACAGGGGTCAGTCAGGTATAGTATTGTTGAAACACTCGGTCTGTTCTATCTTTCCGTAACTTCCTCTCAGCCGCCCCCTCTCTCCATCAGCTGCTCGTCTTATGTCCCTTCTCACACAATTCTCCATCTTGGTTGTGGCCTTCCGATTCTCTTGCGTCCTTGTTGTTGTTCCGCCTCTTCTCTCTGCAAATTTGCTTGCATCCATCCTTGCCAAGAGGCCGGCCCGTCTCATTCATTCTTCTGTTAGGCGCATTCCATCCCAACCTCTTTCTTGAGGTCGGAATTGTAAGATTCAGTTATTTTGGATTTTTATATTCTTGTTTCACCATGAATAATGATAGTGCACCACATTTAAACATGCTATTCAAACTTCACATAGTAACAACTCTGTGCTTCCATAATTACCAATTACAAATCTACAAATGATATTCAAACATTACATTGTGACTATGCAAAGAAGGATGTAAGCCTTGATATATGCAGTAATGACTGTAATGTTGTACAGGTGGAGCTGGGGTGGAGGGAGGAACTTTAAATCGTTGCGATGGTGATCGAACTAACCTGTCTCCTTTGCATTCGACAAATGCAAACAAAGATGGCGCCTAGCCAGGCGCTATATTACTAAGCAGCCTAATCACTTCCGTAATGACTGACAGGATATGTAATGTTTAGAAAAGATGGAATAGGAAGAAAGGGAGGTGGGGTTATTTTATATATTAAAGAATCTATTCAGGCTTATGAAATAAAATTAGAAAGAGAAGCAGATTGGGAAGAAGCTGTTTTGTGTAAAATAGTTACAGGAAACTCAACGTTAACAGTTCGGTTAGCTTATATTATGTCCAACCATAAGCATAGAAGAGAATGAAAAATACAAAACGCTATAAAGGAAGTAAGTAAACGGGACTGTATTATTATGGGGAATTTTAACCACGGGCATATACAATGGAAATCTCTACAGAGTACGGGGAGTGAGGACCACAAGTTTTTAGTTTTAGTTCAAGATACATTCCTTTCTCAACATGTGCTAGAACCAACCAGGGGTGAGAATGTGTTAGACATAGTTTTGTCCTCACAGAATTAATTAGTTGACAACATTAAGATATGTGAGCCATTGGGGAGTAGCGATCACAACCAGATACATTTTACCATCAAAGTAAAATCAGAAAGGAATAGTAAAAAGCATATAGGAGAAATTTCCACAAAGGAAGGTATAAGGACATGAGGAAATATTTAGCAAAGATAGACTGGAATAACACACTGAAAAATAAGACGGCAACAGAATGCTGGAATATAATAAAGAGTGAAATTAATTGCATAGTCGATAAATTTGTACCCTTCAAAAAACAAGGAAAACGGTCCAAAAAGAAACACTTATCGAAAGAAGCCATTAGAAAAATTTAGTATAAACAAATGATGTGGAAGTCATATATATGTACTGGAAATTATGAAGACTACAACAGTTATAAAGAAGCACTTAACCAAGCTACAGCTGAAATGAGAAATTCAAAGAGAAGCTATGAACAACAATTACCTAGTAATATAAAACATGACAGCAAGAGTTTTTATGCGTATGTTCGAAGCAAACAGAAAGTTCAAGATAAGGTCGGTCCTCTAGAAGATAGTGCTGGAAATATAATATCAGAGGGATTCTTAATGGAAGAAGACCTGAATGAGTACTTTAGTTCAGTGTTTACCAGGGAAGATATTAGATCACTGCCAGTACCAGAGGCTAAGTTCAAGGGGGCAGATTCAGACTATTTAGGACAATTAATTGTAACCCCGGAAATGGTAGCTAAGAAAATAAGGGCTATGAAGGATAATAAATCACCTGGAGTGGATGGTATTCCACCCAAACTACTATTGGAAATTGTAGAACAAATTAGCATACTGCTTGCAACAGTTTTCAACTTGTCATTAGAAGAGGGAGTGGTTCCTTTAGAATGTAAAGAAGCAAACATTATACCGTTATTCAAAAAGGTTCGAGAAACAAGTCAGAGAACTATAGACCAGTGAGTTTAACATCAGTGATTTGCAAATTATTAGAAAGACTAATTAAAGATCACATGGTGGATTTTCTTGTTAAACATAACTTGATAAACCCATCTCAACATGGGTTTTTAAAAGCGAGGTCATGCTTAACAAATATGTTATGTTTTTTGGAAGACATCACTAGGTGGGTAGATGAGGGATCACCAGTAGATATCATCTATTTAGATTTTCAAAAAGCTTTCGACAAAGTACCACATCAAAGATTACTCCTTAAGCTAAAGGCCCATGGCATAGGAAATGGTATAATAAACTGGATAGAAAAATGGCTGAATGACAGAAGACAACGTGTAGTAGTTGATGGGGAGGCTTCAAACTGGAAATCGGTATTGAGTGGGGTACCACAGGGATCAGTACTAGGACCTATATTATTCTTAATATATATCAACGATTTGGACGATGATATAACAAGCAAGGTGTTAAAATTTGCGGATGATACAAAAGTGTTTAGAGGATTAAAAGTGATGGAGACAGACAGCATTTACAAGATGATCTTGATAGGTTGATCAAATGGTCTGAAAAGTGGCAAATGCTGTTCAATTTTGGGAAATGTAAATGCCTCCACACAGGTCATGGGAATGAAGAGGTAAAATATAAAATGGGGGGTACTGTTCTAAGTACTACTCTAAAAGAAAAGGACTTAGGGTTAACCATTAGTGCTGATATGAAGGTTTCAGAGCAGTGCGGAATTGCAGCGTCAAAGGGAAATTAAATCCTTGGATTAATTAGGCGAAACATAACGTATAAGGAAAAAGAGCTAATAATACCGCTGTACAAAACAATAGTTAGGCCTCATTTAGAATATTGTATTCAAGCGTGGAGGCCATATCGCAGGAAGGACATAGATATGCTAGAAAGAGTGCAGAGGAGAGCAACTAAAATGATACCAAATCTGAGGGATCTTAGTTACGAAATACGCCTAAAAAATGCGGTTTAACAACACTAGAGACCAGGAGATTGAGAGGAGATCAGATAGAAGTGTTTAAAATATTGAAGGGTTATGAAAATATTGATAGAGATATGTTTTTCTCAGTTAAGAAAGATAGAAGGACTAGAGGACATGATATTGCATTAGCAAAAGAGCAGAGTAGATTGGATATAAGAAAGTTTTCATTTTCACAAAGGACTGTAAATGAATGGAACAGATTACCTGCTGATTGTGTGGGTGCTAGTAGCGTGAATATGTTTAAAAATAAAATCGACACATACCTCAGACGGGCGGGATACACATAGATAAAAGGGTCGGACTCTCGATAAGCCATGGGCTTCCTTGTCCACCTGCTACCTAGAGTTAATTCTCTGGGTGGCAATCTTGTTAAATCTGGTTAAATCACTAGCTATGGGGTAAGCTTAGGCATGGCACGGTTTCTTTCGTTTATTATTTATTTTGGGAGGACGTTTAAGGCAAGTAAGTGTTTTATAATATATTCTGGATAACTGTTTTTTTTTTGCGAAGATGTCACCCACGAATTATTTCTGCTATTTTGGCAGCTACATGTTGAATCAGGCGGCAAAGCGTGATATATTTCTTCTTTGGATTTATAAGTGGTCGTAAATAAATTGTGTTTGTCCCTGTGAATACCATGGCACCGTTGCGACATCCATTACCCTGCAATTATGATCGACGTATGGTTACATGTGTAATCTGACTCGGCCTAAGTGCAACTATTAATTCAACTATAACACCATGCATTTTACAAAAGGACAATTTTGATTTAAAACCCAAACGTCAACAATGCCTTTTCTAATCAACCCAGTTTACGTTATGATAAAATGTATGTTTATGGTAAAATGTAATAAAGGATTGGGGCCAACGATGTCTCACTATCTTTGAGACTTTACTTCCACCGAACCGAATCATATATCCCACCTATTGTGTGAACCAACCTCGTACTTTCCACGTCTTGCTATGATCCTAGCCACAAGTAGGGCCAAGTCTTATTAACATACACATCTTATGGAATGCAATTTCTATGTTCACACATACACACCACACAACACTACTCTACCACACACACACGTACACGCACGCACACAGTATGATACAAACACAATCATATTGTTGTTTCTTGTGATTGCTGCACGTCTGCAGCTTGCACATATTAATACAGCTTCGACTATCCAGGCGCCTCCGTTTGTCACTCACACGAGAGCCTCAACTCTAAGACGTCTTCGCGTTGTGACGACGACATTTGCCTTATCCAAAACACTTTTGGTATACTAGCATTAACTCTTCACGCAAATATAGGCTGAATCAGTAAAAACAAGTGGTGCCATCTGACGGTAAAGGTAAAACCATGTGTTCGAGGTTAAACTTTCTCCCGGCGGCGGGTTCTCGAGGCTGGGCGAGAGTTAGCTAAGTGAGCCTGGTATTAGTATACACCAGCTTATCCATGGACCATGAAGCTGTAAACCAAGGGTAACTATATTTACAGTATTCTATGATGGCCGAGAAGTACCATCGTTTGTTTTGAATTTTCGTAACGCCAAGGGGCGATGACGCGATGCGTGATGCGATGGGCGATGCGATCAGCGATGCGCGATGGGATGGGCGATGCGATGGAAAATGCGCAATGCGATGCGAGATACGATGCGCGTTGCGATGCGCTATGCGATGCTTGATGCGATACGCGATGCAATGCGCGATGCGATGCGTGATGCGATGGTATAAATGGTACAGTTGCCGTAATGAGTATGCGTACGCCGAAAACGAGACTTCGGCAGCTATTTGTATGTTTTTATGTTCAGAGCATGTGATGATGGCCGATGACGATGACTGAACGTATGCGGTAACACATACGATTGTTTTGCACAAAGGATTTGTTGTGTTCGTAAATATATAACTTATTTTGTATACATGGGAAGAGACGGCAACTTGAAGCTGGTTTTTTATACTTTAGCTTACTGCAAATGCCGTTCCTTTGTGCCCAGATTTATAAGGCTTCAAAATTATAAATAGCTACAATATTCGAAGTCGATTTAATAAGAAACATGTACATTTGTTTAAATCATCAACAAAACAAAATTTATTCGTCATTTGTATCACACTTTTTCTTTCTGTCTACTGTGTAATTGTTTCTTTTTCAATAAGTGAATCGAACTGCTGAGACACTGTTTACCAAAACGTAGCTACGCAACAATGTAACTGCCTGTCAATCGCAACGGTTTACAATGCTACCCAAAATGGCATGCTGCCCGAAGGGGGAATTATTGAGACAGTCTGGTCATAGTTGTGTGTAGGCAACTGCTTTGATGTGGTCACAATCATGTGGATACGATTATTGTTTTTAAGTAGGTGTCACTACTGAAGCCTGAAACATTCATTAGAACAGCATACAGTGAATTTGTACCCATGATTGTCACACATTATGAATATCTTGTATGTGTCTGTCTGTTGAAGTACTGTGAAGGCAGTCATTCTATGAATCGCCTATCTTGCAAACCCCCAGTAAATTCCAACCATGGAAGATACATTTTTAATATATTCCCATGTATGTTTGTGTGTGTGTGTGTTTGTGTGCGTGCGTGCGTGCGTGCGTGCGTGCGTGCGTGCGTGCGTGTGTAATTATTAACCTATAATTATAGCCTACATGTTTGTACATTTTACTGTTGTAAATACAGTTGTAACATCATTGCCAGGCCAAATAAAAGCTAAAGTTAACTGCTGCAAATTTGTCGCGTATTTTTTTCATGTGCGTGCATTTCACAAAAGCTGTACATGTTCCATTTCAGTTCACAGTTTAGTATGACAGTGTTTCGTGGCAGGATACACTAATGTTGAAATATGTGCGATACTCAGCCACAATGGAATAACCACCAGGTGTGTTCTTTATAAATGTAATATGGTAATAATATAATAATCTGAGTAAAAAGCATAATGTGCTCATATACAACAGCCTCGCGCCCCCTTCGCGCGCCAGGGGGCGCTGCTGATTACTCCCTGCCAACTCGGAATATAAGTTAAGGCCACACCAATTTTACTGTTAGGATTACGGATTTTTGAGACATTTTTGTTAGGGAGGAGGGGGGAATAAAAATAAAAGTAATTGCACAAGAAAGGTGTTTTGTGTAAATACATGAATTATCATACGAGCCAATCAGTACATTGCTAAAGCATTATTTATCCTTGTATCAAAACTTACTAGACACGTACTTTTATGGAAGTTTAATAAAAGTTGAAGATGACTAGAATTTAGAATAACAAGTACTGATAACAAGACTTGGCAGATACCAATACGGTGTGTTAACATTACAGCTATAAACGTGTAGATTAGAGGTAGGATAGATCTTGCTGTGATAGTATTAATTTGATTGGCATAATTATGATTTGATTGTTATACTTATATAACCACATTATTCTATTCGGAAGTAATGCAATGCGATGCTGACTATGCAGGCATTGAAGAGTGTCTACAACCCGTTTACGCAGCATGTTAAATTGATTGGCCAAAATCCGATGTTCAGATTTTGCATGTAATTGTAGACAGAATGAGTAGCCGAGTAGCGCGTTAAACTTGCGCACGTTACTGGTTTCGCCAGTGTTGCGCGTTGGCAGTTTATTTTCTTTATTGCTATTTTGCATCGTGTCTATAATGTCAGCCTTCGGGTTGCTTTAATGTTGTCATCGTTCAAGAAAATAAATGTGTTAAACGTTGAATTGCTCACGTAGCATCCGCAAGGACGCTCGCTGTCATTTCAACAATAATCAGCGCATTCGACGCCAAAACATACTTTCGATATCAGAGCGGCGTCGCTACAAACACGGGAAATTACAGTGTTGATCGTGTCGGTCAATTTAAATTTTGTTACTTCCTTTTGGATAGTAGCACCAAACTTAAATTTCTTGATACAAAACCACACTGCAGCGTCTGGTTCAGCCATGGTTAAGACCAATTAATGACAAGTTGGATTTTCGCGGATCGTAGACCAAAGTAGCCTCGATTATCCAGACGCCGTGAGGTGGCAGCATTAGCTTGGCCCACTCGACGGCCTGGAGCTCCTGCCAATGTTACCGTAGATTCGGGTAGAGACGAAGATTGGCTCAGGCCAACTATGAAATACCAAATTAAATAAGGATACAGTTTTATCAGATAATACTATACTATAACAACCATTCAACATTAAACTTATATTGAAACATGTCACACACAAAATAAACCGACATTAAACTTTTTTGGTAGTTTAGAGCCTTTTTTTAATCACATGCATATTCACTAGGTGGCAGCTCTCATGGCTGTCAACAAGTGGGCAGTCAAAACGCGACTCTGAGCCAGACTATCGTTATGATGAAGTGACGCAGCCAGGCGAAAGTCAGATAAGCGAGACTAAGACCAAAGATGCACGACAGCCAATGAAACGGTGTTTAACATACAATGTTCGGTATGATGCGTATATGCTCGATGAATCGATACAAGATCATTGGTTCGGAATTTTCATCAGAAATAAAAGTTAAAAATTGCAATTTTATTTTTATTTCCGTTTTATCAAAAACAACGTCGGCAGGTCCGTAATCCGAATAATAAAATCGGTGTCACCTAGGCCAATAATATCGCTTGCGCGCAAATTCCGGTGATCTTCATTTCAGCCACATGCGTTAGTCTTGCTTAAACGACTCTCGCCTGGCTGCGTGACTTTGCCAGAAAGATAGTCTGTCAGGCTCTGAATGGCCCTTCTGAATGTTATCCAATATATGGCAACACTGGTATACTTATGAATTAAAGCGTCATCAATTTATGAAGTTATACGTGACGTATTGTCAGGAGTTGCCGTGTATTAATAATTATTAGTCTCACTTAACCGACTCTCGCCTGGCTGCGTGACTTCGCCAGGAAGATAGTCTGGCTCAGTATCGCGTTTAGACTGTTCACTGCCCAAAATAGTATTATACAAAATAAAATGAATCTTAAACTAAATGAAGATAAACAAAAGATTCGAGTACCCTGTGGAATTCGAACCGAGTACTCTAAAATAGCACTTCGACACGCTACCGCTTTAGCCACCAAGATCAGCACGTTTTGGTTGTACTTTGGCGACTACATATATTAGTTAGCAGTCCGACCGTTGCGCGAGACATCGATTGTACTTTGTTTAGTTAAATTTGTCCTTGTTTGGTATTTATGGCATGTTTATTCACACTTAGTCTTGTTTCTGCTCGAGCATAAGCAAAGAAAATCAATACGGAATCTTCGACAGCCATGAGAGCTGCCACGTAGTGAATATGCATGTGATTAAAAGGCACTAAACTACGAAAAAAGTGTACTGCCGGTTTATTTTGTTTGTGACATGTTTCAATATAAGTTTAATGTTGAATGGTTGTTATAGTATAGCATTATCTGATAAAAGTGTATCCTTATTTAATTTGTTATTCCATAGTTGGTCTGAGATCCAATCATCGTCTCTACCGGAATTTAGGGTAAAGCCTCCTACCGGTAACATTGGCTGTAGCTTAATAATCCAGGCCGTAGTGATGGGACAATGCTGTCACATCATCATAATCGAGGCTACCACACGAGTTTGCTAATGTTATGTGCAATGTTAGGGAAGTAGAAGTATTTATTTGAATGCACAATACTGCTTAGCTGATCGTGAGAATGTTGGGATTCCTTGAAGTCACTGGCTTTCGTAGAATTTAGGTGCGGGTGGGGCGGGTGTCTGCACTTAACTGTTCTCAAGGCTGGTACAGTTGCGGCAAAACTAATTACAAGTTTGAATCAGCTGACTTCCAAACTTTGCGTAGGATATCTGCCAGTGGTAGTTTACGAAATGGATTGCGAGGATGATAGAGGATACTCTTTCAAATTGTATTTGTCCCTTAGGCCCCTACAGCTCAATTGCTTAGATAATTGTTGCATTTCCATTCGCTATTTGTAAAGAGAATGACTGTATGTTCTTGAGTAACTGATTGTGTAGCGCCTTGGTGCAGTGGCTAGAGATTCGGACTCTCAACCGAGAGAACCCGGGTTACCTGGCTATAGACAGTGGTGGATATTTTTGTACGAATAGTCTTCGCGCATTGATTGCAGTGTGGCTGGATGCTTCCCAGAGAAGTCGGGACGGTGTTCGATTGAACAGGTCTGCCAGGGAGTAAAGTGTAAAGCGCTTTGAGCAGTCTTGTGGACTGGATACTGCGCTATATAAGAATTTACTTTTTTAAACTGCGTCCTACAAAATATCGGATCACTTGCCTGTATTTTTTTTAATTGGTAAACGGAAATCACCCAAACCATTACACGGGGCCGCTTACTTTCAAATATAAGTCAGTTTCTGAAGCATCCATCCATCATATAACTTCCGCTCTTAAAGAAATTGATTGGACTCACGTCGGTTAGATATAAATAATGCATTTAAAGAATGTATGACACAACTCCATAATGTTGTTGATTCCTTTGCCCCAGATAAATTATTAAGTTCAAATCAAAATATGTAATCAGGAATGAATGGACGACCATAGGTCTAATGAAATCTTCTACAACATCCACTAAGCTTTATCGAAAATGTATTGGTAAATCAAGGACACTTTCTACTTACGTTCGTTATACTAAGTACATAAATCTTTATAATAAACTAAAACATATTGCTAAAACAACTTACTATTCTAACCTGTTACACAACTTCAAGAATGATTATAAAAAGACATTGCAGATACTTCGAACAATAATCGGGAAACATAATGATAAATCAGGTATTCCTACACATTTCAAGCTCAACAATGACTTAATTAATGACCCCGATCAAATTTCGAAAACATTTTGTAATTTCTTTACAAACATTGGACCAAGTTACGCTAAAGCAATCCCTAAGCCCCAAACCATTTTTACCGCTTACCTTAACAAAAACCATGGTAAAAGTATGAATAGTATGTTTATGAATCCCACTGATGCAAGTGAAGTCAGCCAAATAATAAAGTCTCTTCAACCTAAGAAAAATTGTGGATCTAACAATTATAGTCGGTGCTTTATAAAACACATTGGTGAAGAAGTGTCTCTACCAATAACTATTCTGATGAACAAGTCTTTAAGTGAGGGAATTGTACCAGACGAATTAAAAATTGTTAAAATTATACCAGTCTATAGATAAAAAGCTAAAAATGAATTTAGTAACTACATACCGATATCTTTACTTCCAGCTATTTCAGGTATTAGGTTGTATATAAAAGGACCTATACTTTTTTTTTAAATAACAACATCTTAAATACTAATCAATATGGTTTCCGATCCAAAAATCCCACCATTACTGCGGCATCAACATTAGTTTCTGATGTAGTAAATCCGGAAAGGGTATCTGAGCGAAGGCTTAACAGATTTTCCAGGAGGCAATACTACAGCAAGGGGCGCAACTATCTAGTTCACATTGATGGTTACGATAAGCTGAAGCCGTTTGGTTTTGCCATACATGGTGCAACGTGCGGGTGATGCCAGTTTTTTCTTTATTGTTAGGTTTAATGATATGTTTATGTAACGACTAACCACGCTACCCGCTTCTGTTATCAAATGTGTAATGAAAATATGTTCCACTCGGTAGGTGGCGCCACATAAACAATTTATCTCCTCTTAGGTATGTTGCGACAACCAAAGCCACCCATGCGCAATAGGCCTACTGTGTTTGGAAGAGTTTTGGGGTAGTTTGTAGTAAGTTTTAATTTTACTTGTAAAGTCAGATGCAAACAACACTACTTGAATAATAACCTTGTGGTCTGCTGAACACATTGGCTAGTAGATATGTGTATAATATATATAGTTTTATGTCTGCGGTTCAAGTGTGTCAGGAAATTAAACTAGATGTGCTGATTCAGATTCTCCAGGAAAATACTATGGCTTAAGGTAGGGAAAAACCAACAAAGACCCTATGTTGTCGCCCATCATTTCACGGAGTTTGTGGAGGACACCAGTGGTAACGTGTTCTTTATTGGCATTTACATATACAAAATGCATATAAACCGCACTCACTAGCATAGCATATACAAACTTATCCATGGGTGTGTGTGCCCGTGTGCGTGCGTGCATACATACGTACGTGCCTGCATGCGTATGTTTATGTATGTATGTATGTGTGTATGTATGTATGTATGCATGTATGCATGTATGTATGTATGTACGTATGTATGTATGTATGTATGTATGTATGTATGTATGTATGTACGTATGTATGTATGTATGCATGCACGCTTGCACGCATGCATGTATGGGCGCATGTAAGTATGTATTTATGTGTGTGTGTATGTATGTATGTATGTATGTATGTATGTATGTATGTATGTATATATGTATGTATTGAACAAAAAGACTGATGATATCGTAACACTTAATTGGTGTAAGATGCACATGTTACAGCCGTCAGGATGGGCCGGGGAATTGAGAATGTCTTCATGGAGAATATACAACGAGCCTGGGACCATTTGGATGGCATGGCGCGAAACACCAGTGTGGTGTGTGGGAGTTCCCATAGAAACCAGGTGTATACACCTTAACAATATATATCTATATTTATATATTTGTATATTTGTCTATCTATCTATATATATGTCTATCTATGTATCTATATATCTGTCTGTCTGTCTGGTTCATCCTCATCAGAGTGGAATCTGCACCTTCTCAGCGTACGTCGCATAAGCGACTCGGTCGTCCGAGGAAAACCAGACCTGCTGTATTTCTTACCAGAGGTTTATTGTAACGTAGCTAATACAATGTTAATGTTACTAAGCCTGATAATATTTATATATAAAGGTATATTAATGTCACAGTACTAGACCTACTTGCTAAAAAATTATATGTCACCAGAGCCGCATGGCCGTTATTGTATTTTGCCCATAAACCCTTCCTATATATACTATTGTTGTGCACTGGTAATAATGCATGAGTGTATAAATACAGTACGCCACGTTCAAAGTAATGGAAGAAAATCATTCAGCCATGCCAATTATGTTCAATCAGAATGACTGACCCAACAACAGTTTCCAATGTAACATTCTAGAAGTGTTGAGAAACAAACCATATTGCTTAGAGTCACTATCAACTGTTCACCCCTACCCTCTTGACACTATCATGCCAAGTGATTTCGGTTTTCTCTTTCTACCACACATGTTTTCCTTGTTCTCTGTCAGTATCAAATGGAGTACCATGTTGTACCTGTTTCAAAATACCGTGGTAGTATACCAGCGGATATGAGTCAAATTCACTGACATGTATTTAAATACAAATAATCTTGAAGGGTTCAAATACGATAACATGAAAAAGTATGTATTTCAATACAAACATGTATTTCAGGTTCTTTTCAGAATTCTTTATACAAAACCGCTGAGAGCAAAATATTGTCAAATCTTATATTGAGATATGTTGTTTACCAAAATAATTTGACGATGTTATGTACAAAAATGACATGAGATGTCGCTTATTGACTGGCAATCTTTGGTGTTTGTACCATGCATGAAAATACCATGTTGTACCTATTTCAGTATACCCGAGTATAGTGCATATCAAGTCACTGGCATTGGAACAGGGAAGGGGTCGTTCCAAAAAACCCACCTTGAGGTTCTCCAGACATCTCGATCTGCACCCCCTTGAGGCTCGCTGAAAAAAAACCACCTTAAGGCACTCTGAAAACAAAACATTTGCTCCCAAAATGCACCCCCATTCCCCAATATTTAGGGGTAATCCTATCTCCAGCCCCCATACACCACACACCCCTTCGTAAATGTTGGGGAGCTAAGCTCCTAATCCACAAATATTAGGGACTAAGCTCCCCAGCAGGTTCCATTGCCTATGTAAGAAAAAAACAAGTATTACCATGTTTAATTTGTTTCCTACATGGATGTTAATTAATGTATATTTTAGCAGTAATATGTGTAATGTCTCCAACAATATTTGTCTTGCTATCCCTGTTGTGAATATCTTTATGACAAGTAGTCTATGCTATTTCAGATAATGGCTCATTACTGTCCACAGGTATTTAAGGATGAATTTCTTGACATGTTGTATGCTCAATAGTAAATGTGTTGTATTTATCATATACTTAATTGTTCATATTGTATTATAATGTATACATAAGGATTTGATCAATGATTTGTGTCATTATTAGCATTGCTTGTATTTATGTACATGTATGCTCAATAGACTTTATTTTGTATTTGTTTTATTTGGTCATTCAATATGCTTGGATATTACTGCAGATTGCCTGTATGATTAATGTATTTGAATATATAATATAATATCTGAAGATTAACATGCACCTCTGTTAAAGAGTATGTCATACAGAATATTTTCTTCAGGATATATTCTGCAGGATATATCCTATAGGAAATATTATATAGAAAATACTATAGGATATTCTATAAATCCTATAGAATTTATAGAATTTACTTTTGCTTAGCTCCTAAAAGCCTATAGAATATTCTTTAAAAAAACTATAGAAAATTTCCTATAAACTGCCAAAAAATCCTATCGTTTTCTATAGAAAATTTCCTATAGAATATTCTATAAAAACTATAGACAATTTCCTATAGTTTTCTATAGAAAACCATGTGCAAAAATCCTGTAGTTTTGTATAGAAAATCTATAGTTTTTTTGCTAAGGGTTAATTGCATGTTTATGCCTCAATGTGGGTGTTTTGGCGAGCCTCAGAGGCGGGGTGCAAATCGAGATTTTGGAAGAGCCGGAAGATTTATTTTGGCGAGCTTCAATGGGGTGCAAATTGTGGTTTGGGAGAGTCTCCAGATGGGTGTTTTGGCGAGCTTCAAGAGGGGGAGTGCAAGTCGAGGTTTTGCCTCAAACCCCCAATATCCACCATGTTCCGACGCCAGTGTTTTAGGTTTGGCTTTGTTGTCTGGGCTTGAACAAATTCGTGACCTTTGGCAACACTGAAGGCCTTTTATGTTCAACGCATGTGTCCATGGTTGACGACTCTGAGTGTACGTATACTGTTACACTTCTGTTTATTTTGCATACAGAATTGTATATTCGTACTTTTAAATATTGTGATAGAAGCCTAATGCGATTTAATTTATTTAGACTAAGATAAATGGGACATGCGGGCAATCACCTCACAACATGTAATCTAGGTCCTCGCACCAAAACCGAAGACCAAAAACGAGCCACTTCATAGCATGATGTTTGAATCTCTTCTTGAATTGTTTCAACTGAATATCCTTGATCGAAAATATAAACGATAATTCATATACCTCCACACATGAAAAACAGGGATGTTGATAGCATCTTTCAGTTGAGCATTAACCGTGGGCTTTAAAGTGTACATTTCTTCCCTCATTAATACATTATATATTTTTATAGTTGAACATACCATGTTAGTTATGCCTTACATAATACAAAAAATAATATAAAATAAAAATCAGTTAAACCCTACTAAAATAAAGTGTCTTTAGTTTATGATAAAATATCTAAATCGTTAACTAAAATAATATTGTCTCTAATTATTATACCAAACCTACATGCAAAAATGCACAAACGAGGTAGCTGTAATAGTCTGTCAGACAGAGGTGGTTTGTATACTTTATTGATGGCAACGCAAACAGAAACATGCTCCACTCCGCCATTATACGGGGGCTATCCTCCTGTAATCATTGTCCTCGTAAATATTATAGCAGCTAAGTATTATAGGTGGCGACACGTTACTGTCACGATAGTACATCCCTCCCTAAAATAAGAAATGTCACAAACACGGACTGTTACTAATAACTTAAAGAAGTATTAATGTATAATAAAGGCATAGTCAGTGATGTATACGAGTGTCTACATAAGTTCGAGCAGCCGTTGTGGCGGCTTACGGAGACGCGACGATTTTCTCGGTTCGCCTACCACGACAGGCGACATCGGGATGTCGTCATCCGCCACAGGCAGCGTTGCCTCTGGAATGGCTGCCAACTCGCTCTCGTCATCGAAGTCGTCTTCGACGTCGGCTTCAAGTAACAGTGACTCGAACGGAAGTAAGTGAAACATCGACGTGTTTCTCGTCACTCGCGATCCGTTAGCGCGACGAGCAGTTACCATTGAACCCTTCCGACTGGTCACAACCAACGGATTTGGGTCAAACGGTGTGGACAGTTTGCCCTTCTTGTGTCGTCGTACGAGCACAACGTCTGACTTCGGGCAGTTTGGTGCGAGGATTTCTTCCGAACATTAGTCGATGCGGAGTGAACGCTGTCGTCACATGGGGAGTACATCGATAAGCTCGCAGAAACCCTCGCATCTCTTTCCTCCATGCTCTGCCGCCGATGTTGGCTGCTTTCAGTGCTTTCATGAGTGGTTTGTTGAAAGCCTCTGCCTGAGCGTTTGCCCGAGGCCAGAGTGGCGTTATCTTGCGATGACGTACGTTGTTCTCCTGCAGGAATGACTTCCAGGCGTGTCCGTTGAACGGCGGCCCGTTGTCTGACTTCACGACCTCCGGGTAGCCAAGAAGGCTAAACACATCGTCGACCACAGGGATCACCGTCTCTGCTGAGATGCTCCTTACGATCTTTACTACTGGGAAGCGCGAGAACTCATCCACCATTACTAGTAGATATTCTCCAGTGGGAAGTGGCCCGCAGAAGTCTATGCTGATCTCCGGCCATGGACCTCTTGGTAGTGTCGACATCGTCAGCGGTTGTGTATCTCGACGTGTAGTATTCGCCTGACACGGAATGCATCTTTTAACTGCTTCTTCTACCGCCGCGTCGATTCCGGGGAACCACACTTTCGAGCGTAGTAATGCCTTTGTTTTGGACATTCCTTGATGTCCCTCATGCGCTAGTTCGATGACGCGTTTCTGTAGAGTGCTGGGAATGACATTCTGGTAGTCTCGCATCACCAAATCAGCACTCTCATTGACTGTCAAGGCATCTCTTACTTTGTTGTAGCTGCACAGACTCTCATAGTTGACACCGGTTCCCTGATACTGCACAATGTCATGACATTTGCTCGTCTGCACTAGCTTGATGACAGCCTGAAGTGTTGCGTCTTTGGCCGTTTCTCGCTTCACCTCCTCGACAGTCAGTGCAATCGGTGTTGCAACGGAAGCTAGTGCGTTTACATAATGTTCTGCCATCTGCTGTTCACGGCTCTGTTTGATGTTTGATTTGGCCGGGTGCCGGGACATGTAATCAGCGGGATTGCTGACGCCGGGACGATACTTTATGATCATGTTGTAGGGCTGGAGGCGTAGTCCCCAACGTTCGATCCGCAGTGGAGGCCTTGCCTTCTGCCAGATGGCCTCAAGAGGCTTGTGGTCGCTGATGACCATGAATCTAGGCGCAACCTAGATGAACCTGTTGAAGTGCTCGCGCGCCCAGCCAACAGCCAAAGCTTCGCGCTCTGTCTGACTGTATAGCGCGTCTCGACATTGGTCAATGCCCTACTAGCATATATGACGACACGCTCCTCCTGGACCAGCAGTGCTGCTAACCCGACTGGGCTTGCATCGACCACGATCGCGATGTCCTTCTGCATGTCGAAGTATGCAGTTGTCGCTGACTTCTCTAGACTAGCTTTCACCCTCTGGAATGCTGCTGATCCTTCGCACCCCATCTCCATTCCGTAGTCTGCTTTGTGAGCTCACGCAAGGGCTCAGTGATGGTTGCAAAGTTCTTTATGAACCTGGTGCTGAACTGCGCCATGCCCAAGAATGAACGAACCTCGGATGCGTTCTGCGGCTCCTTAGCCTCGTGAAGGTCAGCTACCTTCTTCGGGTCGGGTGAGACTCCCTCGCTAGAGAATACAAGCCCGAAAAACTAAATTTTCCTTTTGCCAAACTCGCATTTGTCCAGGTTCGCTGTGAGTCCCGCATTCTGAAGTCTGTCTAGCACGTCATTCAGTGCTTTGTCGTGAGCACTCTCGTCAACACCGAAGACAGCGATGTCGTCGCTGATATTGACGGCTCCTGCCATCCCTTCTATGACTGTCTGAATCTCGTACTGAAATACCTCAGCGGCTGCGTTTATTCCGAACGAGGGTCGCTTGTACTGGTGCAGGCCCACATGCATTGAGAATGTCGTTATGTAACGACAGGATGGGTGTAATACCAATTGATGATATCCTGACCGCAGATTGATCTTACTGAAGACGGTCGCGCCATTGAACTTTGTGATCAGCTCATCTACGGTTGGCGTCACGTATCGCGTACGCAGAATGGCCTTGTTTGCCGCTCTCATGTCAACACACAGCCTGATTTCCTCAGGTTTTTTGGTTTAGGCGGCGTCACCACTCTAGACACCCACTCTGTGGGGCCTGACACTGTTTCTATTATGTCAGCGGCTTCCAGTTTGGCGATTTCCTTCGCGACCTTCTGCTGTTGGTGAAACGGAACTCGATTGTGTCTCACTGTGACAGGAGGTATCGATTTGTCGATGTGAAGTTTTACCTCCACGCACTTCAGACAACCAATGCCAGTCCACAATTTGGGAAAACGATTGACCATGTTCTGACCGTACTCGTCCGAGCCTATGACTCGACACACACCGACTCGTAGAAGACACAGCGACTCAGCTGTCGCTGAGAACTGCTCGGCCATCGTCTAGCGTGATGTTAGCATTTACTAACTGACGTACATGAATCGGCGGTCAGCTGTACGGATGAATCTTGCGACGACATGCAGTTAGTGGATCACCCTGCTCAACAAGCTGTTCTTTGCATGCTGTGTTGATGATGTTGCATGTCGACCCAGAATCGATCAGCATGGTTGTTTTGATGTTGTCAATTGTCACTGTTTTACCATTTGTAGTTGAGACCGTACATTCATGGTCATAGTCCTCCTCAGAGCCACCCGTCTGCTCACTGACGTGTCTGACGTCATGCTTCGATTGGGGCTGTGCACGTGACTGCGCACGTGGCTGAGCATGCGTATTGTGGTAGCCGCACATTTTACTGAAATGTCCAGTCCTGCCACATTTGAAGCACTTCGCGTTGTGAGTGCACTGACATGCCTCAGCCCTGTGTCCCCGTCGACCACATCTTGTACAATTATGTTGCCCCGAACCGTTGTCTGAGTGCATTGGGCGCGGTTGGCGCTTCGTGTTTTGCTGTTTGGTTTGTTGTTTGGGTCTGTTGTTTCGCCTTGCTCGCTCTACCATACACGAACGCTCACCCCTTCAGTGATCTGTGCCGCTTGCCGTTCCGACGCTTCCATTGCAGCTGCGAGGTCAAGGACGCGCTCCAATGTGAGGTCCCTCTCCGCCAGCAGCTTCGTCCGTAGACGCTTCGACCATCAGTTGTCGATAACCCGGTCCCTGATGAAGTCCTCTACCTGATCTCCTAATTCACATAGGTTGGCTAGTTGACGTAGGCGTGTAACGAACTGCGCCACACTCTCCCCATCGTTTTGTCCAGCCTTCCTAAACATGTGTCTGTTGTACGACGTGTATTTACGAGGCGTAAAATAAGCTGTTATTTTAGCCTTAGCTGTTTCATACGTAGTGCCAGTATTAGCTATTGTGAAGAAAATGTCCTGCACGACTTCATCAGCGCAGTGTAGCAACAATTGTCGTTTCTGGCTATCATCTGTGATGCCTGACGCACCTAAGTACAGTTCGAATGAGCGAAGCCATCTTTCCCAACGTTGACACATACTATTTGCGTTACCGTCTGCATCGAACGGTTGCACCGCATGTACGTTCAATGCCACCGCCATCGGTTCGGTGTTTTTACTCGTCGCCAATGTAATAGTTTGTCAGACAGAGATGGTTTGTATACTTTATTGATGGCAACGCAAACAGAAACATGCTCCACTCCGCCAATATACGGGGCTGTCCTCCTGTAATAATTGTCTTCGTAAATATTATAGCAGCTAAGTATTATAGGTGGCGACACTTTACTGTCAGGATAGTACAGTAGCGAATCATTGTTCCTAGAGAATAGTTTCATTTTTTTGCTAAGGGATCATCTCAGAACGTCGATGTCCGATTTCAGATGAAATTATTTTCGTTTGGGGAAGGGGGTCTGAGGCAGTTTCATCTGGCGTCGGACATCGATATTTACGCTTCTGACCGACTGCTAATTATACTGGTACCATCATATTTAATGCTTAAAACTTTCGTCTGTGGTAGAGGGTGGGGGGAGAGGCTAAGGCCAGATGAACGTAATTTCGTCTGATATCGGACATCGACGTTCTGAGATGATCCTTGAGTGAATAAAATTGTAGACGCACCGTGTACCTCCTAGCAGACCTGCTACAAGTTAACTGCCTGTCAATTTTGGCTGTTGATTACGTCGCCCAATAACGCAGGTAGCCTGAATTGAAAAAGTATATTTATTGACACTCTTACTCGTACTTGTACTACGACGCAACGCTGCTTTTATATGCTACTACGGTCATTAAACATCACTGCATTTGATTCGAAGATCATCTCACAGAATATATGTCATTTTTTTCCCAGACATGGAAGTACTGGGGTAAATCAAGAAGCATAAAGTATTAAATTTTTATATTTTGAATTTATATAAGGCACAAATAACATGTTTTGAATTCCGAACAGATATTCATTAATGAATACAAACAAATAGGCTTCAAAACTGTTGAGAAATGCCATAACCATCCCTGGTTCATCGTGTCTGGAGGCACACAAAATATTGTTTGTATTTACGATCAGGTTTATCCAGATGGAAACAATTTAACAAATAGAATTGGGAACCGTTGAATAGGTACATATTTCATGTTATAAAGTAATATATCTCGGCCCCTAGTCTCGTTTTTGCTAAGAGGCTGCCTGCCTGGCACCCATTTTTGTTTGGCTAAAATCAATCCCAATAGACTTCCGTGACAATATTTAGAAGTACAAACACATAATCCTTTGTGCACAATAACTATATATAATATAACCGTATAAGCACAGTCAGCGTCATCAGCTTTATAATTTATACCATCGCATCTCGCATCACATCGCGAATCGCATCGCGCATCGTCCATCGCGCATCGCCCATCGCATCGCCCATCGCATTGCGCATCACGTCATCTCCCCGCGGCGTTGCGAATTTCCATACAAAACTGTGATGGCCCTTCTCGGCCATCTTATCAAACATTAACGGTGGGCTTTTGGGACGTATCATATTGTAAAGTATAGACACGATGCAGGCATTTGCACTACAATTATACGTGTTTGCGTATATTCCAGTTTATAATTACAGTCCCAATTCAGGCAAGTCTTCCCTGTTCGACTTTTCTGTACATCCTTTTCTAAAACCAAAGCCGGCTGTGGCAACGGACAGCGTGAGTGGTCTGACACTCCGGGATGGGGTCACGTTAGTTTCTTGGTATTATTTGTCCATTCTGCGCAATGTTTATTCATGAAGGCGCGGAACTCGACGTGTTGTGGCGGCGGGCCGTACGAGCAGAAGTATTCGCCGTATCCGTCGCCGTCCAGATACACCGCTATCCAATGTTTGCCCGGTCTATCGAACGGTCGACTCCGTTTGCGAGTCCATGGCGTGTAAGGGAGCGATCTGCAGAGTTTCCATCATCAGAAGTCGTAGATGACGTTGTGCATGCTCTTGTCAATTTCCAACATGGACTCGAAATCGGCGATTACGTTCACGGTGGTCGTCAGCGCATTGCTGAAATGAATGTCGATGCACAGGTTGCCTTTATGTACAGGATGGAAGCAGGCGCACGCGTCAGGGGTGAGATCCAAACTGAAGAAGGTGTGGCCGTGATGGAAGTCGGCGCGAGTCAGTCCGTTCCCTTCGTCCTGCAACACCTTATCGATCGAGGTGAACAGGTTGAGGTACCTTCTTATAAAGAGGTCGTCGTCGAAATTCGGTTGGAAAGGTTTGGAGGGCAGCTGTCGTCCGTCCACGTACACGGCGAGGAAGTTGATGTCGTTGTTCTTGGCGTGGAACGGGTTCTTCTCAAACAACCCATGGTAGGCGTCGTTATTGATGCAGCACAGCACTAGACGTTTCGGTAAGGTTCCGAGGAACAGACTTTCGTGCGTGTGCGTCCGGTCTCCCGTCCACGTACACGGCGAGGAAGTTGATGTCGTTGTTCTTGGCGTGGAACGGGTTCTTCTCAAACAACCCATGGTAGGCGTCGTTATTGATGCAGCACAGCACTAGACGTTTCGGTAAGGTTCCGAGGAACAGACTTTCGTGCGTGTGCGTCCGGTCTCCCGTCCACGTACACGGCGAGGAAGTTGATGTCGTTGTTCTTGGCGTGGAACGGGTTCTTCTCAAACAACCCATGGTAGGCGTCGTTATTGATGCAGCACAGCACTAGACGTTTCGGTAGGGTTCCGAGGAACAGACTTTCGTGCGTGTGCGACCGGGCTCCCCTGGAATGGAGTAGACCTGGCAGTCGATGGGGCGGATACTTAGCCGTGGTCTTCTCGAGGGCTTTGATTTGCGCCATCTGCACGGTCGGATTCAGAGTGGTCTTCTTTACGAATTAGGTGGCTTTGACGATCTTGATCTTGTAGTCGGGGTTGCCTACACCAGCCATGAGCGCTGGTGCGTTCTTTGCTACGTACTAGTCGTATCTTGAGCTCGACGCCGTTTATGAGGAATTTATCGTGGAGGAACAGGTGTAGACGACCCATCATGTCGACGACGCGACTCCGGACGATCTTTTCTAGTCGAGCTACGAAGCCCATGTTGGACGCCTCTCCTGCGGCGATATCGACGGCCTCCATACGATTGCCCGTGTCCTTTTGCAACAGTTGACTCGACAGTTGCGTCGTCTTGGCATCGCCGCCGTAATTCAGCAGCGTCTCGATGGATGTAGGCGCGGTACGGATACGTGTTGGTTGAGGGGGTCACGAGCGTACCGTCCAGTTAGACGTTGTCTTAACTGAACAGCGAATGGAGCCAATTATTCACCGGATCCACGGGATCGGCGGCCAAGAAGTCGGTTCCTTTGGCTCGGGTCACCTTCGCTTGAACGTGTAGCATCGCATTGGCGAGATCCAGGTAATCGTTTCCCAATCCGGGTATCACGAATTCTATCGGGTCACGCAGACTTAGTGTTGGAACCAATCAGACGAGAATAAACAGTTAATGTGGAATGCCTTTATTCATTAGGGTTAAGATTATTATTAATTATGATTGGAGCAAGTTATAATTGGGGCTAGGGTAATAGGAACAAATCAGATGACGGGAATAAATAGTTAGTGTGAAATGTCATTATTAATTAGTGTTGACATTATTATTATTATAATTAGTTGTGGTTGGAGTCAGCTATGGTTGGGGTTGGTAATAGCTGGATTTGTTTATGGTTAGGGTTAAGTATTCAACGATTACACCGACGACCTCACTGTATGCCTATACTTATGAACTAATACATCAAAATCTGTTCATTTTACCAATCTAGATCTATTAAGCTAGTAATTACGCTAACATGATTATATGCTTAAGCTTACAGCGGCGTATTTAGGATCTCTGGGGAACGAAGCCATACACGAGTCTCAATTCCACCTCCACAGCTATTAACTTCGCCCACCCCACACGTATTTTGAATACGAACATCCCCCGGACGTTTCCCCCAGACGTCCCCCCGCCGACGATAAGTAATTTAAAATAATAAAATGACGCTAGATACGAAATCGTGCACTCTATGAACTCATCGCTGACACGACGAAGTTTATTAATAACATCAGTCTGGTATCAATAGCTGTTTTTAATCTTTACGTAACCCTTATTACCAAGATATCCTACCTCATGTAAAGCTTCGTATCGTTTGCCCAGAGACCCCCGACCTCCTATCAAGCGAGACGTACTTTATGAATGGCCCCAAACACGTAGAAAATGAAAAAATCGAGAAAAACGTATGGGTATAGTGTTTTGAAAGTACGCTCAAAACAACACTACGATAGTGTTTTTGATGGGTAGTGTTGTCAACTTACTACACCGGTACCAACTCCACTACTGGCAGCCCCGGCAGCGACAGCCCTGACAGCGCTCGCACCACTACCGTCCGGGAGCCGGTTTCATGAGCGTATTTACGACGTCGTAGCGACCGCTACGACGTCGTAAGTTTAGAACGTCGTAAAGTTACGTTATTTGGGTTTCATGAGTATCCTAAGTGCGATTAGCCGTTGCTAGTTGGTCGTAACTTTGCGCTTGGTATATAACAGGCGTAAGCTTACGTTATTTGAAATATTCGCAGGATGCACCCCAAGTTCTAAGATAAAAGCACACACGAGACATGTATATTTACAATCATCAATAGCTTGGTGTTTGGTGCATGAACTGCAAAGAAGACACATTAGACGAGAAAGAGTGTTCAGAGATAGGAATAACCCTCTTGATTCGTTAAATGACGATGAACAAGTTGAGCATTATAGGTTTAGAAGAAATTATATATTATTGTGGCTCACCGATGCTGCTGGTACACCTCCAATAGCACTGTCACCTCTCCGTCTGAAAAAAATTAGCTTTACGCTGTCTATTTACTGCCGACTCGAACGCTACCGGTACTTTCGACATTTTCCCAGCGTCGTAACTTCTTAAGTGTAGGGTTAGCAAAGCCAAAGGCAAGCGAGACGTCAGACGCTGTGATTCGCGTCTTTCATAGTTTGTTCAAATGTGGCAGTATTCGTGCTAATTTCACTCTGTACAACTACATATACATTTTCTATGCAAAGCCAAACTTAGCAATAAAATATGCATTCGTTCGAAATTACACCATACGAACTTTTATGGCTCATTATTATTTCCTGCGTGCTTACATTTTACTGCGGACACAGGAATTCCCATCGCAACGTAACTAGGTCAATTCTACGTCGACGTAGTTACGCGAATGTTAAATTGTTCTCATGAAACCGGTCGTAAGTCACACCAGCTAGTTGCACTTAACTACGACCAGTATAACGTCTAGTTGTGCGTAAAGTTACCCCGCTTCATGAAACCGGCCCCTGGGTGGTAGGTGTTTATTGATATTATGTTTCTATTGTTTATATGTGTAATTATTTACCATTAAGACAGTATGAAAACACGACGTCTAATAACAATCGTTCGTGATTTTAGAAAGTCGTCCGTCGGACTCCTGGCGGCTTCCGAAGTACTTTCGTTAAAATGGCGGATCTATACAGTAAATACAATGTGACATATACAATTTATAACATGCAAATACAACCGACAATAGCCAGCAGCCAGATATTCTACTGTGAATGCAATGAATAATTTCAATCATTATTTTTTATAGAGAATTATTTTTGCTTGCACACTTGTTTATAGAGGGTTCTAACATTATATTAATGTAAACAGACGACTTCAGTATTATCGACAGTTAGACTTGATCACACCTTTTCAAAGATACAGGCTGTATTAACTTACTCTGATTCAGTGAAAACGAGCGTGTCATAGAAGTCACTGACCACAACGTCCCTCACCAGTTACAACACAATATTGACAAAATGTAAACACGACTAAATTATTTATAACATTTTGCGGATTGAAAACATACATATATTAAGCAGACACGACTTAAAATGAATACATATTATATGTAGCTTATAAAAACACGTATTATTGTGTTGTTTGCCATCAATCAGAGGCCTAAGAAAAATAACGCATTGCATCAAAGATTGTGACCCTAGAAAACACATATCCATAAAATTGTAGATCTGGAACCTTCCACTCCCCAATTAATTGTTACCCTAATTGTTACCCTAATCCTCAGATCGTTTGTACTCCTGCATAATAAAGGTGGTGCAATCTTTGACTGCCTTGTTATTGAAATTACTGTAAATACTAGCTGAATTGTTGCACCTTAACAACAAATTGTTGCTTGCTGCATGTTGTCAGGAGAGTACATGATTCAGGTGTGGGGGAACGGACTGCACTCTCCAAGGTCATCATCATCATCATCATCATCGTCATCATCATCCAACACAGCACCTTAAAGTTGACAGGTAATATAGCATCAAATAACCAGAGCCACTGCATTACATGAAAATATGAAATATTGTAAACATAAAACAGCAATGAAATAGCATAATTCCTTCTGGTATCATATACGATGGAATAGGATGAGGAGCAAATGTCATAAATCACAACATTAATCAGTTTTATATTTAATCCAGCATAAATTGCCAATACGTCTTGAACATAACAGTATTCACAAAACAAGCCAGACGTAATATTACACTTAACTTCCATTACTTTCCAGTCAATAAAGCATCAACTTACCATTCACAAATTTAATTGTGAATGTCACTGTTGGATCAAATATTAGTTTCTCTTATACACCACATATACCATCACAAAGAACAGACACACGTAGATATGACTCATTGAACAGTTAAAAACATCCAATGGCAGAGTAACTCATCTGAGCATCAAAATCATTTCAAATGTTGTTTACATATTAATGAAGTAGTTTAAATTGCACTTACTATGACATAAGTATTGGAATATGTCAAATGTTATATATATATATACAACTAAAAAACACATCGAAATTATGTAATTATTTTAAATATACGTCTAAACTACAGAGATGTAAGCTTATCCAAGGTTTAACATCTGTGGTTATGCTCTGCCAATACTAGCTCATGTTGAACTTCTTCAAAGTAACAGTAATGCCTCGGTAGCCCCCGCTTCCTGGGCCACCATGGCATTCTGTCAACGTAGCCTCTGTCTCCTGTGTACTCTTCAGTACCCATCGCACAGTTTGTCCTTTTGTTGCCAGGCATAACTTGTCTCCTATGATAGACACCATGCTTCAGCAAATAAAAAATGTACAATAAAATTTAATATTTTAATATAGAAAATAAAAAAAAAATGTAAACAACAGTGGTTTTAATGCTCTATGCCATAGGCATCAGGGTTGGCACATTCTTCCCACCATGGTAAATACTGGTCCTGGGAAACCCTCAAATAGTGGTAAAACAGCGATAAATTGGGATAAACACTTAAAAAGATTATATTTGAAACATAGTTGCAATAAAACATATTGTTTCATCACCAGAATAAATTAACAATGAACCAATATTGGATAAACGTAATATATTGTGACAGAAAACAGCAACAAACATTACATTATAAATAACATATTCAGTCAGCTGTCTACATGTACTGGCAATGTAGCTACATGGTCACCTCTACATGTGGCTAATATATATTAACCATAAACTTTGAGGAATGGATATTATAAAAAAAATCATAAACACAACACTAACACTTTTTACTACTAAAACACTGGAATAACGACATGTTCGTCGTGTGTCTCGGACGGTACAGATGTATTATGTAACAGTACTGAGGGGGCTGCTTTGTATTTAGCACAATTTTTTCAATTTTGTATGTTGATCGTTGCTTGGGGTTCTTCTTTCTTTTGTTTACGTTCTAAATATGGCGGGAACATTTTTATTTAGAGTTAAGTTATATTGGCGATCCTAGAGGATATCATTTGTTTTATATATTCTTGTACTATAAACAGTATCTTGTTTAATTCATGTTGTAAGTTGAAGTGTTAGTTAAAGAGCTTTGGATTATTAGTACACTATACTTATTTAGACCAGCTGTTGCTGCTTACGCTTGTCACATGAACAGGAACCGATTAACATACACACCTTCTAGACGAAACTTCTGGGCAGCTCTTTGAACACCATCTATTTAATTTTTACCCTGGACAGATGTGTGACAACATCTGTTCCGCAAATAAAAATTAATGTGGTCCAACCTTGGTGGATCAGCGGTTAGATTCATTCCTGTCCATTCCAATCTGAAATATAACGAGGCCTGCAAATTCAGCTTGTTAACATGTAACAAGCCCTGATGTCTCCCCGCGAAAAACTCTACTTCCGGACATGCGTATTAAAGGTCGGTGCGGCAGTATTTTACAGCGGCAGGATTTGTTGCTCCTTGCTAACATATAACAAGCCCAGACGTCTCCCCGCGAAAAACTTTACTTGCGGGCATGCGCAGTAAAGGTCGGTGCGACAGTATTTTTAGCGGCAGCCTCTACTTATTGCACAGTTGACTGCTTCATAAAGGGTGTTTTCAAGAATGTACTATATTCACGTTCATTTGTTACCTACACTATCTTAGACGGTTTGGAATTGCCATTGATTGCCATCATTTCAAGCAACGGTACGTAGACACTTGTATGTGGTTATTGTTTACACGAACTGCACAATAATAACACTATTGGCACAGTTCCGATTGTTGATTGGTAATACTAAATTCCGGCAGTCGAAGTGTGTATCTTTAAGCACACATACGCCACCAAAAGTATTCGAGTCCGCCCACGTTATTCCTTGTCATTTGTTGTCCCCATAAGCTTACATCATACAGATCGCTTGGTTTGTACATATGGTTTCATGAGTCACGACATCTGGATGTCGGTTTAACATATTTAGACGTCGACATAAGAATAATATAGAACATAGAAGAAGTTGTGACCAGCTGTATTAGGCTTGGGTGACTTCTAGTTCTGGAAAGAGCCAACCTGCGCGTTATGCTCTGTTTATAAGCTCGACGGGGGATGAGGCTTCGTCTTGTGACACGTATTATCTATGTTCGACTACATTCGTATTATAAAAAAATAGATAAGCGAGCGAAAAATGTACAACTAAAAACACGTCAAAACTAAATTAAATGGCCGCTAATACCATCAAAGTATTTAAATAACCAAGCATAGCACTCGCGCAGCGCACTCTGTTATTCATGTGTGAACGTAATAACGGTTGGATTAGTTTATCGAAGTCCAAACATAAGCATAGAAGAGAATGAAAAAATAAAAACGCTATAAGGGAAGTGAGCAAACGGGACTGTGTTATTATGGGGGATTTTAACCATGGGCATATAAAATGGAAATCTCTACAGAGTATGGGTAGTGAGGACCACAAGTTTTTAGTTTTAGTACAAGATAGTTTCCTTTCTCAACATGTGCTAGAACCAGGGGAGAGAATGTGTTAGACTTAGTTTTGTCCTCACAGAATGAATTAGTTGACAATGTAAAATTATGTGAGCCTCTGGAAGTAGTGATCACAACCAGATACATTTTACCATCAAAGTAAAATCAGAATGAAATAATAAAAAGCAGTTCAGGAGAAATTTCCACAGAGGAAGATATAAGGAACTGAGGAAATATTTAGCAAAGATAGACTGGAATAACACACTGAAGAATAAGACAGCAACAGAATGCTGGAATATCTTAAAGAATGAAATAGAGTGCATTGTAGATAAATTTGTTCCCTTCAAAAAACAAGGGAAACGGACCAGAACGAAATACTTATCGAAAGAAGCCATTAGAAAAATTAATTATAAACAAATGATGTGGAAGTCATATAGATGTACTGGAAATGACGAAGACTACAACATTTATAAAGAAGCACTAAACCAAGCTACAGCAAGAGTTTTTATGCGTATGTTCGAAGCAAACAGAAAGTTCAGGATAAGGTTGGTCCTCTAGAAAATAGTGCTGGAAACATAATATCAGAAGGATTCTTAATGGCAGAAGACCTGAATGAGTATTTTAGTTCAGTGTTTACCAGAGAAGACACTAGTTCACTGCCAGTACCAGAGGCTAAGTTCAAGGGGGCAGAATCAGACTATTTAAGACAGTTAATTGTAACCCCAGAAATGGTAGCTAAGAAAATTAGGGCTATGAAGGATAATAAATCACCTGGAGTGGATGGTATTCCACCCAAACTACTATTGGAAATTGTAGAACAAATCAGCATACCGCTTGCAACAGTTTTCAACTTGTCATTAGAAGAGGGAGTGGTTCCTTTAGAATGGAAAGAAGCAAACATTATACCGTTATTTAAAAAAGGTTCGAGAAACAAGTCAAATAATTATAGACTAGTTAGTTTAACATCGGTGATTTGTAAATTATTAGAAAGACTAATTAAAGATCACATGATGGATTTTCTTGTTAAACATAACTTGATAAACCCATCTCAACATGGGTTTCTAAAAGCGAGGTCATGCTTAACAAATATGTTATGTTTTTTGGAAGATATCACTAAGTGGGTAGATGATGGATCACCAGTAGATATCATCTACTTAGATTTTCAAAAAGCTTTTGACAAAGTGCCACATCAAAGATTACTGCTTAAACTAAAGGCCCATGGCATAGGATATGGTATAATTAACTAGATAGAAAAATGACTGATTGACAGAAAACAACGGGTTGTTGTTGATGGGGAGGCTTCAAACTGGAAATCAGTTTTGAGTGGGGTTCCACAGTGATCAGTACTGGGATCTATATTATTCTTAATATATATCAACGATATGGACGATGATATACCTAGCAAGGTGTTGAAATTTGCAGATGATACAAAAGTGTTTAGAAGGATTAAAAGTGATGGAGATAGACAGCATTTACAAGATGATCTTGACAGGTTGATCAAATGGTCTGAAAAGTGGCAAATGTTGTTCAATTTAGGGAAATGTAAATGCCTTCACACAGGACATGGGAACGAATATGTAGAATATACAATGGGGAGAACTGTACTAAGTACTACTATAGAAGAAAAAGACTTAGGTCTGTATAAAAACACTTAGGTACATCAGGGCGTTTTTATTTACGAACAAAGTGCGTGTCATTACCCCAGCCATTTCACTTGCCCCTAGTCAGGATAATTTGCTGTCCCCAAGCATACCCCTATCCAGCATTATCATAAATTATAGTGTACCTTTCGTATATATATAATTATATATATATATTATTTTTTATCAGAATATGTTAATAAATCTACGTTGTACAACATTTTCAATAAAGTCCTCAAAAGACACTTGTAATAGTAACAAAGCAAATTGTCATGCAAATGGCAGTTTATAGAGAGGAAGATCCTCAACATAGCAAAATGCATTTCGTCGTCATAAAATGCAGCTAGTTCGGATCAATGTCCATGTCAAAATAGGCCAATTGTTCTATGAAAAGACAATCTACTGATAACAATATATAAAAAGGGGTATTCTTAAAAGCTGATTTAACAAGTACTAAATTGGCCAATCTTGTATTAAAAGGACGTCTATACGGGAGCAGATACCCGAGAAGATACTTTCCATTGCAAACAGGGCAAGATTCTCCGTAAAAGGACCAATGTTGGGGGCAAGTCTCAAAAAGTATTATAACAGAAAGTAAATCGTGGGGAAAAATACCAACTTAATGGATACAACCATAAAATGTTCCAAAAGAGCCCGTTTGGTATCAAAGGATTCGTTAACCTTAAAAACAAATTGTATATTTTGTCTTCATAAAAGGGCAAACCCAAAGGTTGCATTCCTTTGTCATTGCGCCAAAATAGTTTGTTATTGGGAACAAGGTCCCAAAAATGGTAATTTCAGTGTTTCACCTTCACACCATTTACCAGAAGGCATAACATTTTGTGTTAAAAACAAAGCAAATGGTTTATAAAAGGGCAAATTACAGGTATAGTGGTCCAAACTTGCGCTTTAAATGTCACAAAAGATCTCCATGGCAAAAGGGAATGCATGCTACACATTGTTTCCATCACCTGATAGTCCAGGCAAACTACGGTTTCACTTGGAACAAATTGCAACAACATTTCTTTTAGCTCAGTGTGTTTTGTATATGCTACCCAGACCACCATTCTAAAAGATCTTAGAAATTCCTGCAGGGGAGCTATGTATAATTGGAATAAATCCAATATGGCCACCACAAATATAAATGTTGGAATATATTTGCTGCCAGATTTGAATGATTTCAAATCCTAGAAAGAGGTTTTGTGCACAAGGATGAATATGCATACTTTACTATTTTATTGGAATTGTATTTAATTTGCATAATTCCGATATGGCTTATTATGTTGTGCTATGAAAATTATAGTTGTATATACGTTTCGCATACAGGTGATGAATGTTCGAAATTTTTGAATAACGTCATAAAGTTACAATGGCTGTGTACCTGCTTCATTTCCATGTACATATCACATAATATGTGAAAGGACAATTTATTTTAGTTAAAATCGTATATGACGTGGAGCTGTCAGTTGGTGCAGTATGTGTGGAGCGACGTTCAGAGTCACCGTTAGCTGATGAATGTTCGAAACTTCGCCATCCCGCAAACATTGTGCGATATCAATGGTTGAGTATCTACTGTACCTAATTATTCATGGTCCTGCTATACGCCGTTAGAAAGTATACTGTCTCCCCGACAAACGGATGTATATCATGGAGTTATAAAGCGTTGTAGTATGTCTGTAGTGAAGGTAAAAAAGGTCACCATTAATGTGGCTCGGGCGGCAAAGACATGCTTGTTTTGTATTAATCATTTCTAGTAAAAGTTTTGAAGATGCACTAATACTCGGGTTTGTTTTGTGAACAAATGCATATTAAGCGTGGTACAGCTTCATAAAAATGTTACAACAATGTTGAAAGACAGCTAAAACTTGAAGTGTATATTTGAAACAACCTCTTCACCGATCGTAAATCAATCCCGTGCAGTTTGGCGCACATGTAAGGCCAGCATGCATGCCAAGTTACAGCTTCGTAACTATTGCAGTTTAAAAAAGCATTAAGTAATGTTTTCTGGTTGTCATTGATAACATACATGTCACCAGATAGGCGGGTTTTACATAAAATATGACGTGTTTTTTATTGGCAACCAGTTTATTTTAATACAAATTAACGGATACATTTTTATATATCCCCGTGTTTTCCAGCTAACTAGGCCCTGCAATCTGTATTTGTAACGACTAAATGTCGAACGACTTCGTGTTAAACATAACTTGATCAACCAATCTGAACATGGGTTTCTAAATGCGAGGTCATGCTTAACAAATATGTTATGTTTTTTTGAAGATATCACTAAGTGGGTAGACGAGAGATCACCAGTAGATACTTAGATTTTCAGAAAGCTTTCGGTAAAGTGCCTCATAAAAATTACTGCTTAAACTAAAGGCTCATGACATAGGAAATGGTACAGTTAACTGGATAGAAACGTGGCTGATTGACAGAAGACAACGGGTAGTAGAGGAGGCTTCAAACTGGAAATCACTTTTGAGTGAGGTGCCACAGGGATCAGTTCTGGGACCTATATCATTCTTAATATATATCAACGATTTGGACGATGACATATAAGTAAGGTGTTGAAATTTGCGGATGACACAAAAGTGTTTAGAAGGGTTAAACGTGATGGAGATAAATAGGATTTGCAAGATGATCTTGACAGGTTGATCAAATGGTCGAAAAGTGGCAAATGTTCTTCAATTTTGGGACACGTAAATGCCTCCACACAGGACATGGGAACGAAGATTTACAATATACAATGGGGGGTACTGTACTAAGTACTACTGTAAAAGAAAAGGACTTACAGTTAACCATTATTGCTGATATGAAGGTTTCGGAGCAGTGCGGAATTGCAGCTTCAAAGGGAAATCAAATCCTTGGATTAATTAGACGAAATATAGCGTATAAGGAACACAACTAATAATACCGCAGTACAAAACAATAGTTAGACCTCATTTAGAATAATGTATATAAGTGTGGAGGCCATATCGCAAGAAGGACATAGATATGCTAGAAAGAATACAGAAGAGAGCGACTAAAATGATACAAAAACCGAGGGATCTTAATTACGAAATACGCCTAAAAGAATGTGGTTAAACAAAACAGAGACCAGGAGATTGAGAGGAGATCAGATAGATGTGTTTAAAATATTGAATGGTTATGAAAATATTGAAAAAAATATGTTTTCTTTAGTTAAGAAAGATAGAAGGACTAGAGGACATGAAGATACATTAGTAAAGCACCAGTGTAGATTATATATAAGAAAGTTCTCATTTTCACAAAGGACTGTAAATGAATGGAACAAATTATCTGCTGATTCTGTGGGTGCTAGTAGAGCTAATATGTTTTAAAATAAAATCGACATATACCTCAGAAGGGCGGGATACACGTATATAAAAAAGTGACTCTCGATAAGCCAAAAGGCTTCCTTGACCACCTGCCATCTAGAGGTAATTCTCTGGGTGGCAATTTTATTAAATCTTGTTATGACTGGCCTACGGCCCCACGTTCTAGTCTGTGTTTTGGTACACCTGGTTGGTCAGGGGTCAACCCCGGGTTATTGACAAATGTCGGCGTTGTCGAGCGCGGAACGGCGTTCGGTCGCAAAACAAGAAGACTACCGCCAGTTAGTTGGTTATTGAACATCGCGATGCAATTACGTAATCTTCATCAAACAAGATACTGGTATCAGAATAACCAGACTATGATATGCGTTCACGGCGAGCGAATCTACACTCGTGGACATCTGTGCTGGCGTGAAACTGACGTCATCGTTTCAACGGAAACGTCGTTATAGTTTCCAAGAATTTGAAGGGGAATTCCACTGAGACACATAAAGTAGTATATTTAAAGGAATAACTTGTGACACGTGGAATTAATGCCATGTTTCATGTTTTCTTTTGTAATACATATGTTCATGCCAACACCTACTAATGTTCTATGAAGAAAAAAGTAAAGAAATCAACTAACACGATAACCACCACTCAAACTTTAAATGGTGAATGTTTAGATCGGCTTTAGATTCCACGAGCCACTTCACTCTTCTCTCACGACGAAGTGTTTGGTTTGTGGCATATCAGTAATTTTCTCGACTTCAGCTTCTAGATGATGCCCAGTTCCGCATTGTTGGTTTTCCGCATTGTGACGTGACCACGAAAAATGGCTATCGGCACTGGCCCTATCGTGTTGCCGAGAACGGTTGTCATAGAAGCACCATATCTGCACATTGCAAACGATAAGGCTTTGTGGAACACAATTTCTGGACAACTGACTTACCAAACACGTGACATGTTGCCTAAAAATATGTCCGTCAGTCCGCTGAATGTTTGTAGAGCTACACGTGCTCGGCATTCATTTCTCATGACTAGACGGACCTTTTGTCAAGCAACAGTTCACGTGATGGATAGGACAGTAGCAGCTTATCATAACTGTGCAGCCGTTGTATCCCGTAGTTGGGCGAAGGCCTCCAGCCTATCGTTTCCAGATCTGCCTGTATTGCGCTATCCTCTGTCAGTACTCATCTAGTTCGTCTCTCCACCGTCTCGCCGGCCTTCCTCTAGATCGTTTCCCATCGTAAGGTTTTCAGATGGTGATACACGATGTCCATCCGACATCTCGAATTCTACTGATATGCCCTGCCAAGGACCACTTCCGTCTTCTGACTTGTCCTATCACGTCTGTGACCTTTGTATTCTCTATTACCCAGATGTTTATTTTCTCTCCCGATATGTGATGTCTAACATACTTCTTTCCATCTTCGTTTTTTTGTGGCTTCTAGCTTGTTCTTTGCCTGGACGGTGAGTGTCCTTGTTTCCGCGCCGTATGTCATCGCCGAAAGTACGCATGAGTTGTAGACTTGTCTCTTCAAGCAGGTTCCGAAGTTACCTTTGAATAGAATTTGAATTTGGCATAAATAATACAACGACAAAGTACATGTGATAGCTATGAATGCCAGGACGTCAGTAAGAAAAAACTATTAGAAGCAACTGGACGCCCTAAATGCAATAGAATATAAGTATATGCATATATTTGTAGATGTTGTATATAACATTAATAATAATAATACAAAATAAAAATAATACTACATACATGTAATATGTATAAATAATGCATATCAATACAATTTAATGGTAAATCAGTCTGATTAATATGAATTTAACTTAAGAAATGTTACATCAGTAATTACCAATAATGATCAAACAGGAATAACAATAAATTTTTTAAACATGCCTCTGAATAAGAGATGGAGATTACATTTTAAGGTGATGTCTTTTATTGTAGGCGGAGCACATTTGCGACATGCAACATTACAGTCTACAGCTTGTAGCTCAATCCATGACTTTTAGTTTTTGTTCTGATTTCACCTGTCAATATTCTTGCTCAATCTGGTAACATGACTATTTATTTTGACATATGTGGTGAGATAACTTTTTAATTTTATCAAACAACTGGACACCTCGTATAATGCATAGATGTTCTAATTTAAGAATTCCATACATTTTGAATAGACCATCAAAAAGAAAGTGAAGGAGGACGTCAGGAAATACAATTAAGAGATCATACGAGAAACGATTATGTCATCAGAGAGCCTGAAGAAAGCAAGACGAACACAGGCACTAGGCCGAGACAGACTGGTTACACTTCTCGACAAGCAGGGTACAGAAATACAAGACCAAGATATGATTATGGAAAGAATAGAGGAATTCTACACCGAGCTATACGACAGTGAACATAATACCTTAATTCACACCGACCCGAAAGACGAACCAGATATAACACCATGGGGGGTGGAAG
Organism: Escarpia spicata; assembly: GCA_963995525.1. Classification (NCBI taxonomy): domain Eukaryota; kingdom Metazoa; phylum Annelida; class Polychaeta; order Sabellida; family Siboglinidae; genus Escarpia; species Escarpia spicata. The sequence goes on along the minus strand of OZ023208.1, from coordinate 15,045,987 downwards.
CAGCGCTAAGACACATGAAGAAAGGGAAGACATCAGGCAACGACTATGTAAACATTGAAACATTAAAAGCAGGAGAAAAGACCATCTCGACACTGGCTTAGCTGTATACTAAATGGTTATCACAAAGACGAATACCCACCGAATGGAAGAACGCAAAGATGGTAATAATCTTCAAGAAGGGAAATAAGAAAGACTTAAAGAACTGCAGACCGATATGTCTGTTATCAAACACTCCACAAATTACTCACAAAAATACTAACGAATAGGCTCGAGAAAACACTCGACGAAAACCAGCCACGAGAGAAACCAGGATTCAGAAGCAGGTACTAAACGACAGACCACATACACGTCGTAAACCAACTGAAAGAGAAGTGCCGAGAATATAATACCACGCTCTGCATCGCTTTCGTCGACTACGAAAAGGTTTTCGACTCGGTGCAAACTCAAGCAATACTGACCTTGCTTCAAGATAGAAGACGTGTTCATCGAACTCCTGAAAGACATCTACACTAACAGCTCGGTGACAGTCCACCTACACAAAAAGAGAGGAGTACGACAGGGTGACACCATATCGCCCAAGCTGTTTATGGCAACACTCGATAGCATATTCCGGAGACTGACCCGGGAAACCAGAGGCTTGAGGATAGACGACATACTTATGTACGCTACTACACCGCAAGAACTACAAAACATGCTGCAGGAGCTAGCTGATAAAACAAGGTCTGAAGATGAACATCTCAAAGACAAAAGTGACGCTAAAAAATATATATCAACACCACGCAGATAGAGAACGTTGAAAGCTACATCTACATGGACAGCGATAGAGTATCAGATACAAAAAACAAGACAAGGAGATTAAAAGAAGAATCACCACCGGCTGGACAGCATTCGCCAAACACCGCGACCTCTTCAAGGGTAACTTTGGAACCTGCTTGAAGAGACAAGTATTCAACTCATTCGTACATCCTGCGACGACATACGGCCTGGACACATGGGCACTCACCATCCAGGCAAAGAACAAGTTAGCGGCCGCACAAACATAGATGGAAAGAAGTATGTTAAACGTCTCATATGGGGAGATAAAAACAAACTTTTGGAGATGACAGAAGACACAGGTCATAGACGTGATAGAACAAATCAGAAGGCAGAAGTGGACCTGGATAGAGCACATCAGCAGACTACGAGATAACCGATGGACATCGCGTATCACAACCTGGAGACCTTACGGAGGGAATTGATCTAGGGGAAGACCGGCGAGACGGTGGAGAGATGAACTAGACGAGTACTGGAAGGGCACCATCTGACAGAGGATAGGACAAGACAGGCAGATTTGGAAACGACATGCTTAGGCCTTCGCCCAACCACGGGACACTACGGCTGCACAGTGTTGATGCTGATGATGACATTTTGAAGATGGGATCTGTATGTGCAAGTACTTTTTGCTGGATCTCCCTTTCACCATCAAATGTTGAATGTTCACAATTGCGACATTCCACAAACGTTGTACAATTATAATGGTTACGTATTAACTTTACCCAAGGCCACGTCATATATCATTGTAAACCTTATTGAAGCCCAGTAAAAACGAGTTATGAGAAGGTGCTGTCAGATGAGGCAGTATGTGTGGAGCAACGTTCAGAGTCGATGTCATCTGATGAATATATTTTTCATATCAAACGATGATGTCATTGCTGGTATGATAGAATATCAATTTATTTCATTATACTCTCGCAAGATGTTTGTCAAAATTGCCTAGTCTATGAAGTATAGTAAAGACAAGCCAAGCCGCATGCGATAAAACAAATCACAATCTGAGGGGAGTTTTCACCTATTCGTGATCGACTATGTCTTGGTTTAGTAAGTTTTACTTTGATTAACATTAATCTAACTAACAGGTATTGGCAACGAGAAAGTACACAGGTTCGACAGGTTTGTCTGCATTGTTTATTCGAATAAATCACCCAGGAAAGACAAAAAGCTGCATAAAATTAAACATTTTATCGGGCCACCAACCTGAAGAAGGCTGCAATTCTATGAGGGAACGAAGAAACAGTACACAACATATCGGAGTATAACCTGATAACTGAGGTCTACAGCCTACAGTCAACGTGTATTTTACACACCGAGTAAAACACATCTGAAAGCTAAGACATCGTCGTCAGCAGTTACGACTCAGTGTTCTTATGACGCTGCACAATACAGCTGGATTCAAGAGATAGACAACGACGTGATGTTCTACAAGAAAGAACTCTTGCTTGCCAAACTAGTAGACCGATACAAATGCCTTCTTCCTGAAGATGTAGACTGTGAAAACTACAAAAATACCACACTGCTGTCACGGCTGGAAAAACCAATACGGTAGGGCCATTTTAATTCTCGTTAAACACGGACACGGACTGTCTACTAGTGTTTTGCTTGAACTTAGCTTCACACTTACCATACAAAGTAACAGTTCCATCGTACCTTATTTTGAAATATATAACATGTCCATTTGCTAATTAAGCAAAGTAGATACGCAACCACTGTAATATGATGGTGACCTTGTTTGACTTTCGATTCACGTTCACTGCACCACTTGGCAGCCCTACGATGGGCCTCGTTGTGATGGGTGTCCATACCACCCACATATACGGCAATGGAACCAGAAGGATGCATATATATTGCAGCGTCTTGATACACACGATATATCATTCAGGATACGTATAACTGCAAATTATGCTAATCTACCAGAAATGCATCAAGATGTCCACCAGAAAATTGTCGACGGATACCACGTAGCGAGCAGGTAGTGAGCAGAATTGTTCACATATCATATTACTGTGCACGTTTTGATGAGAACTGTGAAAACATCTTGCCTGACAAGATAAAAAGCAATGACTGAGACTCACAGCCCATGGAATAGGCCCTTTCCATGCCAGTATGTGCAGCTGTCAACGAGGCCATTCAGGCGTTCAGCGGTATATCGTATGAAACACGCTACTGACCAGCACAAGGACATATCAACCATCTAAGACAGTACAAGGGAGAGAGGGTGGGATAGAGGGGAAAGTGTTGTCGGGAGAGAGGGACAGAAGTAGATAAGGAGAAAGGGTATAAATCCAATATAAAGGAAGATGGCGTTTGAGGGATAGGCGGATAGGGGAGGGAAGAAGGGCAGAGGAGAAAGGGGAGAGGTGAAGAAGGTGATGACACGGACTGGGTATTCTTCCTACGTGCGTCTTTCCGAAATGGACACACATGAGTTGCTCCTAGTACAGGAGGCCAGACAAGCCTAAACCCAATATGTTGCATAAAGCTTTTTGGTTCTGATTTGTTTGAACATATTACAGGCTTTATTCATTCAATTATTGGTTGGGTCACACAAGCTCTAACCTGTTTGGATTGGAAAGGGTATGGCAGTACATAAGATCAAGGAGATGGCCTGTTCTGTCAGCAAGCTAACATGTTCAGCCGAGCAGGACTAATGGCAAAGAAGGACATCATTGTGGCAGGAGAAAAAACACTCATCAATATGTGATGACGCAAAAGAGGAAGTGATGGATACTTTAAAATGCAAAAGTGTTTGCGACAATCTTTCTAAGAGCACATTACATATAGAACCACAAATACTCAGTAGGTACAAGGAAGAATAGCCTCCGTTTCTACTATCAGAAGGTGGAGTGGAAAGCGACAGGTATTGAAAATGCCACCCAATACAGATCGAGCAATTCGCTGCACCAACATTGAATATCATATGCAGCAGATGTAAGACAGATTGTACTAAGAGGTGGTGCACATGCCAAAAATATGGGCTAGATTGCACTGCGATGATCAGAAAATGCCGTTATACCAACTGTACCAACTCAATCGTGTCAGAATTAATTAATCACGGTAATCTGCTTGGTATGTCTTTTGAATAAGATACTGAACACACGTAACACGCAATATATATATATATATATTGCGTGTTATATATATATATATATATGCATTGAAACTAAATTTAGCATGTCTGACCTGTTACCTATTGAGCAAATATACAGAAAAATAATATTGCTGTTTGGAGGCCATATTCGAGCTATGAACTGACCCAATCAAATTTTGATGTATTTTAAATGCATACTTGTGTCCAAAACCCGATTTTAGAATTAATAATTACGAAACAAAATATCATCTGACAGCAAGGATATTGATTTGTAGCGGCCATATTGAGTTTATGCTAACTGTATACTTTTAGTATGGTGATCAGGAAATCTCATAGAACAAAAACACTGTGGTAAACAAATGGGCTACTTTTCTTGGACTATAAAGTTTGTTGTAACAGTACAGAATTTGATTGGACACAGTCAGTTATTACACACGCACGCAACTGAGCAAGCCTGTGTATTTGTCAGAGTTTTCCCCTTGAACGGCTTGCACCTCGAGTCTCAAACTTTCAGAGATGAATCTATGACCCAACGATTGTAACGTAATACCTCAATTTCTTTTCTCAAAATACCCCATATATGTAAACGTTTCTCACCTTTTATAGAGTAAATCCATTGTTTTCTGAACACAAAACGTAAAGCGCGCGTGAAACGTAAAATGTAATTTTACAATCGCAGAAACCACTCGCGCACGGCAAATACTTCTTGAAACCTGAACTAAGTTGATGGCCGCTTGAAGCAGACGCTGATACAGTAGGATTACGTCTACCCTTATGCCAATTCCGTAGCAATAAGAATACTATTTGACAATTCTATGCTATCACGACTAGGGCGATGAATATGAATTTCACTTTCTTTCCGACCTACGACATGTTGAATATACAACGAGTGTTGCAGCACGTGCGTGACGCGGTTGTGCACACCTGACGTGCACTGAAACCAACGTATGCGAGCGCGTTATGGTTTGTATGTGCCCATGCCACATACACCTTTCTGTGCAAAGCAACGATACAAGACCAATGTTGATTGAAACAGGCCAACTTAATGACATTTATTCACTAACACATATCAAACAACACCATATATACATACATCAATACATATCCACAACAAGTATGCCGGTCCCAACAGTATTGTTAAGCAATACCTACAATCTCTAAGCATATAACCTCTATGACATGTAATTACTAACATGACTAACTACATGACTTCACTATGTTTACCACTACCACCGTAACGATGGTGGTCACTCCGCCACTAGGTTACTTGAAATCAAATGTGACATTTGATCAGTATTGTTATGAACTACCAAGTTATCCCGTCAGTAGACGGACAGTTTTGCTAGTATTTATAGCAAATTAGTTAATACCTACTCAAGGAGCAACACATCAAGGGCATCGATTGCCAGAATTACAATATTTAGATTTTAAAGTTAAAGAAAAAATCATACAAAAACAATTATGTATAATCAAACTTCAATTTTTATTTATTTTTCGGTTATCTAATACTATGTAGTAGACAGGTTAAAACGACCCTGTAAACTACTTTAACAATTTTTGTAAGATAGCATTTTTATGACATATTTGCATTTTAGACAAACGTGTTTATTCCGACATCCGCATTTTGATGCACGTTACAACAGGCTAACATTTTCCAACTGTATATGATTATTTTATTAGAATAGGGTGTATACCTCATCATAATTATTAAAATAATAGCCAAATGTAAAATGTAGAATATACGTTTAGAAAAGACATTGATATTTTACTTCGAAAAATCAATGACATTCAACCAATGCTTAATGTTAAGCAAAACTACTCTGGTAAAAAGAATACACCAGAGATACACACAAATATACCATAAGATTCTGTTTTATTAAATAAACGCGTCTTCGACAAAATGCGGTTATCGTAATAAACGGCGATGTCATAATAAACATTGTAGAGTTTGTGTTATACAGCTGAGCTAATAACAATACAGTTGCAGGACATTTGGCATTACTTGACTTCTTGTGTCATATATTAACTGATCACACAAATTGTATGAGTAATATATAGTTTAGGAGAAGTACGGTGTATTAGTAAACATTCCTGAAAAGGGTCGCACCATTTATGTAATTTCAAACAAGTCTGATGATTTCTTGGTTGAAAGTAGTATAGAAATTATTCTTTTCTTGCATATGTATGTATGTATGTATGTATGTATGTATGTATGTGTGTATATATGTATGTATGTATGTATGTATGTATGTATGTATGTATGTACGTATGTATATATGTATATTTCAAATGTCTTATGATGCACTGTTTTTCTTCAGATTTTACTCTCGTTGTCACGTTTGCTTATCTTGCTTTAACAAATGATATCGAAAAACTCAATGTTAAATCTTTGTTGTAGCAAACACGCACGTGAAGGCAGGCGGCACGTATGACTTTGCAAATTTATGCGATAGTGGTTTGTTTTGCATCGTCTGCCCAGACCAAAACAGCGCAAAGTGCTTGTCTGGTGAGTCACCACCTAAACGTGAACTGTGCTGTATTCAGTACGCGTAACGGCACGATAACGCTTAGAAAAACTAATTTTAAAAATGACATGAAAATTGTGTTGTTGCGCGTTCCATGTGCACTCCACCGAATGTGGAATGTTCACTACCTTATCTTTGTTACATTTGTACTTTTTGGCCTATATATATATATATATGCCAAAAACGGGCTAGCCCGGAGCTCGCAATCCCGCAGCACGCTAAACACAAGCTACCAACTAAGAAAACTTAAAGCTATTATAACAAGAAGACGACAAAACACAACGTATACTATAGCTACTATAATATATAGCTAGTTTTTTTATTTAACACTAAAACAACATTAACATCTTATCATTGTTCATGCACTGAAGTGCTTAATGAAATATACTGAATAGTGTTTAAATAGAATTACCAAAATTGTGTTTAGTTATATAAATCTACTAGTACTGTCTACTGGTCGACTAACTTACTATCTCCTATGAGTCACTTTTCACATTTTCAGCAATAATCCAAAAACAATAGTTTGTAACATTACAATTACACTATCATCTAGACACGAATGTCTAAACTGAGGAGACCTTCACATTTGTGAGGATGAGGCATGTGATTTTCAAGTAGAAGCAAATTAGTCAAAACGTATGACGTCATAGTGCTACAGGTGACATATTTAATTAGGGAAATATGTAGGCTGAAACCCAGGCTTGAGTAAACGTGGGTTATATTCAATTGGAGTAGACTTCCTTTTTCACACAAAGGGGATTAGCAGGCAGGTGCCCCTAATTGGTTATCCCTGTAAATAAACCTGGTCCAGTGAGAAATAAAATGAGATAAGACCCGACCGGTCTAACGTGGACTGTACTGTCTTTTGGCAGAAACTTAACACTTGACAGAAGAAAGAGTATTGTGGGTTTAGAGAAATCGTTATTTCAGTGAAAAACAAATTATAAATATAAGTCCTCACAGTAGGTAACATAAACATATTACAGAGCCATTACTATACGAAGACTTTCCAGAAGATGGTAACTAAGTTCTCTGTATTTATTTATGAGAGCTTCTTCTGGGACACATGCATAATCCTTTAGTTTTTACTCACACTAACAGTAATTTGCTTACAAGAAACATGTATTAACTGCTTTGGAAATGTCAGTAGATTATTCAAGTATTAAATTACAAAGCCATGATTATGAAACAATGAGCGTATTTCATGTTCACGTTCCACCAGATAGTTTATAAACGGTTTCTCCTTGGGTCTGGGACGGATATTATTAATATACATCAAAATACTTATAGGTAAACTATTTTGTGAAAATCGTATTCGTTATGGGTTTGAAGATACCAATGAAAAGGATATGGTGTCGTGACTGTAACGGGAAAATGCAAATATTACATAAAAAGTAACCACAATATGATCACATCGTTGCGATCCTTGTTCCAGGTGCGAGTCAACTGTCAGTAAATCTGCTAGCGCTCTGTGGTCTGTTTGTGACCGCCATGCTTAACAAGTTCATATGAGAGCCCGGAGTCAAGTACCTCCGGACAGAGTCGAACAACGACTTAGAGAGCAAACGCTTCACGTTAGTTGTATATATCTTAATGTACTGTATTTTTGCCCTAAAATCTAACTGACCAATATGAAACTGGTGTAAATTTCAATGAATCACAACACAAAATGAATTAAGGCTTTTGTCACGCTGTGAATTCCATCGTGTTTTGTACTTTTGTGTGTGAGTATTCTACATGTTGGTTTACGCCGTAGCTGATACATGTTCAATGATACACATACCATATGCCAAACTAAATTAATGGTGTTGTTGGATAGATATGTTACATTATTATAAGCGTACACGAAGGTCGCCTTATTTACATTTATACTATTTAACTACACAGATACATGATGGCGTTGCCTGTTCCATCCGGCTATTTATTTCTGGACACATTTACTTTTTAGTATGTATTTGTTTGTATCATTATAATTTTACTTAGGTGTGCCCTAATAAACTGATAGTTAGAAAGGTTTCTGGTTACAGGCATAAAGAGTGTAATGCTTCATAATAAAGTTATGTTTAGCAAATTTGAGATTTATGCTCAGTGTCATTGTATACGCAATTGGGACACGCACGTTTGTTTAATGATGTAGTAGGATGCAATGCTTCTTAAATAGGTCTAGATGGTTTCGAGTGAACATGAAACGTAAACCGCCTTGAGCAGTCCTAAGAACTGGACACCTTGCAATATAGGACATGTTTTTTGTAGAAATGCTTTTTGTTGTGCTGTATCTAATCTGATGCACAAGATGTGTTGTATATTTAGTACGCACTTGGGTATTTAATAAATCTATAACTTTTCATTATTGTGTTTTGTAGTGCCTTTATTTGGTAGCAAATATTTGATTGCAGTTGTATACGGAGTGTAGTGCATGAATATGTAATGTCAAACAAACGGTCTGCGCGGAGGTTATTCACGCCAACTCAAAGACACACGCCATCAGCATTAGGTTGCCTAGTCTGAGTTGAACGGAGAAGTGACCTCACAGGAAATGTTGGTATATTGCTGGACACTCGTGTTCAAGCTGTGTCATATGTGCATAATACACAGGTAGGTGCTTGCTTAGTTCATCTTCAGAGCGAGCATCAGGGGATAAGCAGGTTTTCACCATGTACGTCATCCAGAACCGTGCCACATGGCCACGATTTTGACGCCGAACATCCAGGCAGGTCACAAACAAATCCGAGATCATTATGCGTGAAACAAGAGTCACGGCAGCAATAACAGTTTCGTGAGTAGTTGAATACAACGTATGTAGGCAGCACATGGCGGTGGAAGGTGGAAATGATGTCACTTCCTGTGGAAGGTCAAGGTCAACGATCAAAGGTCAAGGTCAAATATGAAGTGGCGCTACTAGCGGAAAGAAGGTGAATGACAAACAATAATTCAAACTTCGTATGATGGTTATTTCGGACGGTGGTGCTTAAATTCGTGCTTCTTATGTGGTGAACTATAAAAATAGATCGATGACGCCATGAAATAGGTCATTGCGCGTTCGCAATGGTGTATTTTCATACGATTGGTAGGTGGAGAATTATCCGGTCACGTGATCATGATGTTATATATGTTATAAAGCGAAGCACCGAGTCATGTCTCTGGAACCATGACAGCACTCCAGTGCCAGTAATACCGACCACCCGGTTATGTTGGGTCATATCTATGTACTCCATCAGTAATGACTTCACCACCAAGCAGATCAATCTTAGAGTCGGACACTTACATAGCTTTTTTGTCAATCTCTTGTTACTACTCTCCAGTAACATTACCCAACACCATTTCGGGAATGTGTTATTTGTCAGAAATGTGTATGAATAAATACATTTTACTTTTACCAAGCCTGGACATGTAGGTTTGATTTTAAAAGAAAATCACTTGTAACGGTACATTTTTCTCTTGTCGAAACCTAGTAGGTGTTTAGGTGTCACCTGACAAATACGTATTGTGACAACAGTCCGTTCTTTGTCGCAAGACGTAGTAGTGCCTACACATATATTGACCAAAGCTTTGTTGACCTTAGTACCTACGTAGTGTTGGACCAGGGGTTCTCCCCTGGTGGCACCTTTTATATAATTTCTGCGTGTTACCATCTTAAATTCTTAATGATTTACTATCTCAATAGAAATTGTATATATTACATTTCTGCGTGTTAGCCTGTTAACGTCTTGTATTATTAACGTTTTACCACAGTAAATTGGAGGAAAAGGTAGGAAAATTGAGGAGGAAAGGGAGGAAAAGTAAGTAAACTGGAGGAAATAGGAGGAAAAGGGAGAAAATGTGAGGAAAAGGGAGGATAGGGGAGGAAATAGGTGGAAAGAGAGAAGGAAATGGGAGGAATAGGGAGGAAGAGGGGGGAAATTGGAGGAAAGGGGAGGAAAAGGGAGGAAGAAAGTGATGATGAAATGGGAAGAATAGGGAGGAAAATAAAATAAATGGGAGGAAATGGAAAGACATTGGAGGAAACGGGAAGAAATTGGAGGAAACGGGACGAAACGGGAGGAGGAAAGGGGAAGAGGAGGAGGAAATGGGAAGAAAATGGAGGAAAAGTGAAGAGGAATAGGGAGGAAAAGAAAGTAAATGGGAGGAAATGGAAGGAATGGGGAGGAGGAGGAAATGGGAACAGGAAATGGAAGGAAACAGGAAGAGGAAACTGGAGGAAAAGTGATAAAACTGGAGGAGGGTGTAATAGTGGAAGGAGAAAGAGAGGAGGGGAAAAGGCGAAACAGACAACTCGTTGTTCTTTCCGTTGTTTACATCTGAACGATAAAACGCTACATCAAGAGCTTCTTGTAGAATACCACTCGTCTACCGGCTGCCAACAAGCCCACACCACCGCCATCCTTGGCACCGTTCCAGTGATCGACGTGCAGCAACTATTTTTCACGGAAGGACTACTGGAAACGCCACAACACCCGCGGCCGCTGTGTTACTTCAACAATCACCACGTCATCGGAGCCACTTGCCTTGGTGGCCACTATGACATCCGCGCCTCTGACCCCGGCGACAAGCTCAACGTTGCTGTCACCGGCCCTGGCAACCAACCCGACACAAGTGGTGCTGGTCGATCCCCTTGTTTTGGAGAACGTTCAATAACAACTTCCTGATGTTACCGCTATCGTAAAAGTGTCGTAACGATTCGACGACGAAATACGAGGCATCCTAGAATGAGGCGATTCACATCAGAGGGAGATGGTCGTGTTATATAATCAGGTGTTGAACCGTTACAATGATATTTCCGACAAGCGTAGGCAAGAACCTCTGCTTGTTGCCATCGACAAACTTCCCACTAAAGGGAAAAACAATGTAGAACCTCCGTTCGAAACAGAAATCATCGACAGTGAACCGAAATAAACCCCGTGGCCGTGGTCGTCATCGAAGGCGTCCTTCGTCATTGCGCACAGCTGTTTTGGCCACGCCGTTGCAATCTATGCGTTGGGAACCTTATTAATAGTCTTACACGAAACTACACCATTAATACGCCATGGCTCCTCGACCTCGTGTAGGTAAGGAGACAAGTTCAAACCCGGTTTGAAAGTCGGCGATCACGTGCGCATAAGCAAAGCCAAGATATAGTTCAAGAAGGCTTATTTACCCGACTGGAGTGTTCAAATACTCGCGTGTCCGGCGTGCAAGAGGCCTTTTACCAGGAAGGACGCATTGAAGTGGAAAGTCGCCAAACGTTATGCAAGTCCCCGATACTTGCATTGACAATACGGACAGCCTCTGTTTGGTCGTGAACTCATTACTTCGTCCGGTACATCGGTATTACTGGCACTGGGGGGTGTTGACATCGGTCCTGCGACGTGACTTGGTGCTTCGCTTCGATGCTCGTCACGTTTCATCAACGGATTAGGTAAGAGGTAACCGAGGCAACTGCGAGTCACGTTTTGAAAAACGATGGGTTGCCTCGTCGAAAGTGAAGCGTCACCGTCACTTTGCCGCGTTCGAATGGCACGAGACGTCCCATATCGTCTCTTATATTGATATCGATCGTCATTAATGCTTTATGCAAGACGGGAACGTATTGTACATTGTCGAAACGTGTTGGTACCATCCTCAAAAGAGGGACGACGCTGTCTCCGACCACACGTCATTCCACGACGTTGGTGTAAACATAGAGTGAAGGAAAGCCCTGTGCCACGTTTACCACAAATTCGGCTGTTTAAAGTAGGTATAATATGTCGTGTTTGATATGTTCACATTATTAAGGACTGAATAATGGATTCCAAGTATTTTATCCAGTGACATAGAAAATACAGTATTCGACAAAATCTTCAATGTCACTTTTTGTGTAAACTCGCTGTATGTCAGTTCTTCTCTCGTCTTTTTGAATTTCTTCTTGATGGTTACGTTGATTGCATGAATCAGTGTTTCAGGTTTATCGTAGTATCCACATTCAATTCTGGCTCTATGAATAATTTCTTCACCTGAATCTACCGGGCAATATTGTACTGCAAACCAAATATTATCTTCTCTCACGTTGTACCAACTGTATCGGTATTGAATGTCGACCAATCCGCACTCCCACTGACCGACTAGAATTATGCGTTGCGGTAACGCCGTGACATAGTGAGTCAACGTATTGTCGTGATGTAAATCCAGGGACGCATTGCTAGGTAATGTCAGGTAAAAGTCAGACGACATGCTCACCACGTTTCAATGACGGATTAGGTAACAGGTAACTGAGACAACAGCTCAACAGTGTTGTGCAAAGATTGGAGTTTCCGTCGACTCTAGTCAAGTTGTAGACGATGACTAAAATAACTATGTACAATACCTCGATTTGACAGAAGACGATTTCCGCGTTCGGGCAGGAATCCCAAACAACACCCAACGTCTGTTGTTACTTTCGGTGTCTTCCAGACCAGTGTTTCCCAAACGTACATCCGTGCGAATCTTCCATGACACGAATGGTGACTCGATCGGCGACGAGTGATGTCTTGTCCAACCAGCTGTTAAACGAATCGGGATGTCGCGGTGGTTGGCGGGGTGGGATCGTCGACGCGGAAGTGCGTGACGCGGCCGATGATGGCAGAGCTGGCTTCCACTTCGGCGGCAAGGACACTTTGATGAATTTCTACAACAGTAATTAAAAATCGGAGACGCTATGGCTGGACACCACGTGACCAAACCTCAGGTGACAAGAACTATGGTGACCAGAAGTACGCGCATAATAGACGTGCAGGTACTATAAGAGATAGTCCGGCATTCAAACGTCCTTTTGAAGGTGGACCGTGCAATTAGGGTCCGCAAGATGTTTTCTTGCATTTTTGTGACCTTCTAGGTCAATAATCCGACTGGTGCCACTCAGGCACCCTTGAGCGTTTTTGTATTAACCCATTAACATGCACATTATTAGTCATCGCGATTAAAAGAAATACTGCTTTCCTGAATATACCGATTTGTAAACACCAATTGTAAACAATCAAAATAATAAGATAAGATAAGAGAAGTTTATTGCCATGTGCCAATGTTGTAAAATACAATAAAGCATAGGAATATGTTGCGGTGTCGGACTTTGGGTACCCACATAGGCATACACTTATACAGCCAATAAATTAAATAATAATGTAAGCATAAATATAAGCAAAAATCACATAGGCAATACATATTAACACGCACACACACATACACTACACACACACGCACGTACGCCCGCACATACTCGCACGCATCCCACACACCCAGAGCTGTAACAAGTACATTTATTTTGTACTTGAATAAAAGTACAAATAACTCTGGAAAAAGCTGCTGAAGTATAAGTAAAAGTACTTTTTGAAAAATTTTGGTCGAATGAAATTAAACTAGAACATCATACCTCCTTACAACATTTGCCTTTAATGATAATATAAAACTATTTAAATTGGGTTTATTTTGTAAAACAGTTGAAATTGTATTCCAGATCATCGGACCTTTACATAGCAAACTGTTCGAAGATCTTTGAGTAAAACTGATAATAGGACGTATATTACAGGTTTGTCTTGTTTTGTAAAAGTGAATGTCATAGGTAAATGTAAAAATATCCGATAATGAATGTGACAGACTACCGTGGACATAATTATACGTGAATTTTCCAACATCAATTTCATAAATATCATGCAATTTTATTAGATTTAAACATGTAAAGAGGGGATGTGAATGTTCCCAATAGTTTGTTTTAAGAATGGAACGATCTATTTTTTTGCATAATGAATACTTTTTCGATATGTGTTTTGTATGTGGATCCTCACAAAATGATTCCGTATGTCAAGTAGGGGTAAACTAAAGTGTAATAAATTGTTTTAAGTGCAGCTACTGGAAGGTAGTACGGTGGCTGGGAGAGGACATAGCAACATTTTATTTTTTGGGAGAGAATATAGCAAAATTTTATTTTTTGTCTTCGAAAAATAATTTTTATGGTGGCTGGGAGAGGATATAGCTAAATTTTATTTTTTGTTATTTTTATCTCGAGATCTCGACGTTTTATCTCGAGATCTCGAGTTATGAAAGCGAGGCGAGTGAGAAGAACGTCGTGATTCATGGTCATGGATGCGGAAAAGTCGTTTGATTGGTAAGTTTATTAGCTGAAATCATTTAGATTGGTATAATTCGTAAGGCACACCACATGTCCATTATGATCGTTCGTGAGTGTGTAGGTGGAGTCGTAGTCCTTACGGCAAGTTACGCCACGGACACGGTTTAAGTTAGGAGTTAGGTGATCGATAGACGATAGCTGGGCCAACTAACCAAATTTTGTATAGTTGTGGCTTAGGACCATACATAACTTATACATATATACGGTCTCTACTTATTGCTATAAGCTTACGTCATGCCATTCGATCAACGCCAGATATTAAAATTATTGTCAAAAACGTCACATGACATTCGCCTTGCTACGAGGTTTGCGCTGCATACGCTAGATGGCAGCATTTATCAGTTCTCCAGCAGACAACACTGGAAGAAGAGGAAAATGTCAAAACTTGTTCCTATTTTGGCAACTGCAAAACGCAAAGCAAATTAATACAAGCTTGTATTATCCCCATTGAGCAGTGGTAGTAGCAGCAGCATTTGTTTGCGGTCGCCTCTGAATTAGCAAGTGGTTCTTGGACATGGGAAACAGAGGTTTGACCATTAATGCTGCATTCAATAAATACAGATTCAAATTCCCCCTCCACGAAGATATCAAGGTCTTCACAGTGATTATACTGAATATTATCATGTACATACATTGCGACACCACCTTTAGATAAAAAATTCCTATTCTTGTAGATAAAATTATAATTAGGCAATTTAAAAAGATGCGCATTGTTCTCATTTAAAAAGGTTTCACATAATAAGATATAATCAATTTCAACATGTGCATCAGATAGCTGTGACAGAAATATTTTAAGTTGATCAAAGTTTGATGAAAGTCCTTGTATGTTGAGATGAAGTACTTTGTGCTGAAAACGGGTATGGCAAAATTTAGCGGGAAGAATATTATGAACATCATAGTAATCACTATTTATATCAGCTAGGTTAAAATGATTTATTTCAACCTCTTCGTTTTCAAACAAGTGCCTTATGCCTAATTCAGTATAATTACTTAGCATTTCATCCATTGCTTCTTGAATGTAGTTAGCTTACGAATCAGACAGTATACTGTTAAGTCATAATATAACGAAGACGCTTTTGTGGTGAGGTTGCGTCAGTACAAAATATGTTTCAACAGCCTCATTATACTCCAATACCAGGGCGCCAAAACCTTACCATGGAACTGATGTTTGCACCCCACACTGAATATGTACCAACATTTTAAAGAACAATAAATACAAGTTTTTAAATTATGTACCACTCTAGGACATACCAACATGTTAAAGAACAATAAATGAAAATACGTTTTTAAACTACATGCGCATATACCTCACAAAGTGACTATAACAACAGCTACTGCTACAGGTGTAACTAGTGTGACAAAGGAATGTGCATTTACAAAATGACGATAAGGATGATATGTGCAAGACACGTGAGTTTTATGTTTCAACCAATGTATATCCGAGTGTTGTGTCTGTGAATGAATATATGTTCAAATACCATTGAGAGTACCACTGAGACATACTGATTTATCATTGAATGGTATTGAATTATATGTTCAAATGCCATTGAGAGTACCACTGAAACCTGATTTATCATTGAATGGTCCAGTGGTACTGAATGATATGTTCAAATACCATTGAGACTACCACTGAGACATACTGATTTATCATTGAATGGTATTGAATGATATGTTCAAATACCATTGAAACATGATTTATTATTAAATGGTCTATTGGTACTGAATGATATGTTCAAATACCATTGAGAGTACCACTGAGACATACTGATTTATCATTGAATGGTATTGAATGATATGTTCTAGTACCATTGAGCCACTGATTTATCATTGAATGGTATTGAATGATATGTTCAAATACCATTGAGAGTACCATTGAGAAACTGATTTATCATTGAATGGCCCAATGGTACTGAATGGTATATTTAAATACCATTGAAAGTACCACTGAGTCCTACTGATTTACCATTGAATGGTCCAACGGTACCGAATGGTATTCAATGGTATAACATTGGCTCTTTTTTGTAAGGGAATGGTCTCCCCTTCACGCTGATCGTGCTGCCAAAACTTTTATATCTCAAACACCTTGTTTTTCTAGGTTCACAATATTCTTTGAACTTTCGGAGCACATGCTCCCAGTTTGTGTCTTTATCGTCATCGGTATTTGCAAAGACAAGCTTCGGGGCCTGTACAGTACAGGAGTATAGCTAACTGTGTTTTCGCTGCCTTCTTGCTTAGTTCTGTTGCTGCGAAATAGAATCGAAATTGTTGCTCCCTGTCGAAGAATGGCTTTCCAATCGTGGTGACCATAGACCCTCAGTCGAGTAGTGCTGTACATGTTTTACCCTCAATGGTAATCCCGATTTGGTATGAGCCGCCGACCAAGTCACAAATAGGGTTGTGATTATGTTTCGTATTACTGACCCATGTTTGCCCTCCAAAAGGGATTAATTTGCGTGTAAATGCACTATGCAACTCTTGGACAGATGCCCCTTCTGTTTGCAACGGTGGAATTCGATACTGGTATTCTTGCGACAACCAAAATATTTAATATGTCCAGGTATACCGCAATCATTGCAGGTAAGTGGCTCCTTCCTTTGTTTCATCTGTGCCCTGGACTGTCTTTTCTTGATCATTCCTTCCAAGTCTTCCACTTTCTTCACAATAGCTTGCAAGGTTGGTTCTGTCTGTTGCCCTTGTTGTACATGAACTTGCAGTGCATTCTGGTTTCCAAACTCTTCCTCCAGGTTCCGCGCCTCGATCACAATCTCCTCGAAGTTGAGAGAATCTATTTTGGGGCGAAGTGCACTTTTGATCTGCTCCCTGACGCTTGCCCAGAATCTGTCTCGCAAAATAGTGGGCATGGATTCCTTAGACACAACACCCTTTTCCACGGCAATATAAAAGAGGTCTTCCAGTCTTGTCTACAACTTTGTACAAGGTTCACCTACACGCTGCGGTTCGCTGTAGAACTGTTCTAGTACGGTATTACCTGACATCACTGTACCATACAGTGATTGTAATTTGTAGAGAATGTTGGCGAGTGTAGCCTTTTTCCCAAATAGATAATTTCATCTGCAGCAGGGCTTCTCAATGATTTCCTCACACATGTAATAATATCACATTCTGTATACTGTGACTCCTCCACCAAGCAATTCACCTCACACTTCCACCTCGCATATGTGGCATCCTTGTTGGTTCCAGAGAATACTGGCAGTTTGGGGATTTCCCGCAATACATATGGCGACAATCCCACATGCAGAGACTCACTGGGCTCCTCTGTGAGAGACCCTAGCAATTTCTCCTTTTGTAAAGTAGACATGGTCTTGAATAGACCCAGCAACTGGTGATCTATGTCACCCCATTTATCCTCTACTATGTCACCCTTCTCATCTCTTTCCACTACTATGACATCAGCTTCAGCCATATTCACCAATAATTTTTCAGTACAGGTAATCACCAATCAATCATTCAATTTGCACCTTCACAATTACATATTTCAAAGTTTAACAAACATTAAGCATCATACTCCATAATGGAGGACAACAAATACATTCAACAATAGACACAATCAATGTTCCGCTTCAACGCACTTGCCCAGTGCAGTAGCTAGACACCTGCACCTGCAGCACCACTCCCTGTCTGCTTCTCTGCCAGTCACAGGGGCTGACCAGGCCTATGGTTATCTACAGTCAGTGTCCCAAGTTTTAACAAGCTGTTGATACGGCCTCTCCTGTCCCACATCGGGCGGCACTCTCGCGGTCTGCTCAGTTCGGTTGTTCGAGAGAATCACTACAACTCCACACCTGTAAAAAGGTGTAATGCTGTTTTAATAGCAGAATCTATATAAAAACATGTGGCTTTACCAGCCAGTGCCATGACTCTCTCCAGTACATGTACAATACAATAGATACAAGGAACAATTGCTACAACTGTATCAATGTCTTGTATCAAACACAGAACATATTAAGTAAAACACCTGTAGACATAGTGTTGTTGACATATCTGATAGGTAACAATTAGTTATTGTCAATGACTATATAACAGTAATATAACAAGTAGCAATTAAACGCAACATATATTTCAAAATAACATAATTAGACTATGCACTTTTAGTTTACAATAACATAAAGGTAGATCATGTAACATACATGTAAAAAGGTGTAATGCTGTTTTAATAGCAGAGTCTATGTACAAACATGTGGCTTTACCAGCCAGTGCCAGGACGCTGCCTAGGTTGACACCTCAATCCCTTGATGGATAATGTGTCAAGTATACCCTTTTATTAAATACCTGCCACAGCGTATGACAACTATAGTGTTTAACTATAGTGCCTGCTACACATACATACATGCATACACGCATACATGCATACACGCGCACACACGCATTCACACACACACACAACCCCCACACACACTCACACATACACACATACAAACATACACACACATACACACACATTTCAGTTAGATTGATATCAAGTCGTATTGGTATACACGCACTTATCCGGGTGGTGTCGTGCTGCGGGTGCTAACAAAATCACTTATCCAAAGAAATGTCAATGCTTATATGAGAGGTCAATGGTCACATGCTTTAGAAAGGTTTTTTCAAAAACGTTCTATATTTACCCTCACTTATTACCTACACTACCTTAGACGGTTTGGAATTGCCATTGAGGATTTCTCAGTTCAAGCAAAGGTAGGTAGACACTTGTGTGTGGTTATTGTTTACACCTATTGCATAATAATAACACTATAGGCACAGTTCCGATTGTTGATTAGTAATACTATATTCCGGCAGTCGAAGTGCGTATCTTTAAGCACACACACACGCCACCAAAGTGTATTAACAGGTAGACAAAGTACGCGAGTCCGCCGACATTACTCCTTGTCATTTGTTGTCCCCATCAGCTTACGTCATACAGGTCGCTTGGTTTGTACATAATGGTTTCATGAGCCACGGCGTGTGGATGTCGGCTTCACGTATTTAGACGTCGACATAAAAATACAGAACGTAGAAGAAGAAATCAAGACAAGCAATGTCACGCTTGGGTGACTTCTAGTTCCGATAAGAGCCAACCAGCATATAATGCTCTGTTTAGATGCTCGACGGGGGATGGGGCCTCGTCTTGTGACACGTATTCTGTATGTTCGACTAGATTCGTATTGTGTATATTCGGTCGGGCTTGGAAGTTTTATGTTAACATATATTTTCCTTCACGTTCTTTATCACGTAATGGCAAAACCCAACTTTACACAAGTTGACGTAAACATGAAGACGTACATCTTTGTGTAATAGCGACATGTCTATATTATAAAACAATACGGTTCTCTTTTTGATTGTATGCCTGTCTGTGTGTGTGTCTGTCTGTCTTTCTGCCTGTCTGTCTGTATGTGTGTCTGTCTATGTGTCTGTGTGTCTGTGTGTCTGTCTGTCTGTCTGTCTGTCTGTCTGTCTGTCTGTCTGTTTGTCTGTCTGCCTCTGTCTCTGCCTCTGGTTCTGCCTCACCATTTTATAACAGTTTTAGCGCAGGCGACTGCCTTTTTTCCTCAGGCAATGTCGGTGAATTCGGGTAGTATTATATAAACCTGTCGCCAGCTAAATGACATTCATTGGTGACATGTTGACTGCGAACATAATTACGCCAAGGCCACTGCGACACCGACCACTAGCGAGACCGCTCTGCGTGACACACAAGATGGTTACCGAGTTGTCCGAATTGAGTAAATCATTTGTTCAGTCACGGATCAACCCGGAATTTCCTGGTCATATGGATTGCGCAAGGTATACACTGCCTGGGTAATTGTTCCTACAAAGTAGGCCTACATAAAGCAGGCAGGTGTCCGTTAAACAAGTAGGTCAGATTGCGATTTTTACCAACAATGAGACTCCGACTGAGACCAAGATTGCGCTCTCTGCCAATTACAGCTGTGTATGGTGCACGAGGGACGTCCCCACGAGGGGCCTCCGGCAAACACACGACGTATTTCTAAGATACTTCCTCTTACACGTTCAAAGGGAACATATTAATAGTTGCAGAGTGGAACAAAAAACGAACAACGGCGCATATATAATCCCTGTAGTCAGTGGAGCATTACCATTGGTGGCAACTGGGAATGTGCCTCAGGAACTCGAGGGCCCCACGCACGACGTAGACAGGTGATACATAGCAACATTGATTATAATGATAAATCACAACACCATAATTTAGTAAACACATTCATAGCATTCAACAAGTATCGAGGTATGTAGCAGGCATTCAAAATACCACCTTTCGGATTGTTTTTAACGCGACGTCAATACTGATAGTCAGGTCCAGTATGTATTTTCGCTTTTTTTTTAGCAAACCAATACATTTTTGGAAACGTTATGGCATGAGGAATCCGAAAACCAATGTTTCCATTTGCCCACAAGCACGAAAGGCGGTTATTTTTGACTTTACAAAAAGGCCGACAAATTGAATTTCCCAATATAATAATAACTGCGTCACCTAGAGCTATACGTTTTGTATCTAGACATCAGTTTTAGGGGTCAGAGATTTCAATTATTTTACATTACCTAGACGCAGACGAAGCCAACTCCAAGCACATAATCACAACGGTTTCTTCATCTCACACGTTAGTGTTGTTAATGTGTAGTCTTCTTCTTCTAGGCGCCGTGTCTGCGTTTGCGATCATAACCAACCGAACCTCTCGGTTGTTTGTGATTTGCAATAGCTCCGCGATGGACCTTCCAAACCAGTAGTCTAGTTGAACATAAATCTTTCCAAGCAGGAAATACAGGCAAACTCAAACGTTTACATAGTGCGGTATCCATCCCTGTTCACGTCGCTTTACCATCCAGGCACTCATTCGTGCAGCTGACTGAAATGTAGCAAAGTGGCGTGAACACAATGACACCAGCTTCGTTGCGGAAATTCAACCGCGGGTTATGTTGTTGAGAGTACGGTATTCTAACCACAAATGGGTACTTTGTTGTGAACTTACAAAGCTGGTGATGTGTATATATAAATTCGTTACATCCTAGTTTAGCTGTGGTCAGCTGTTACGTGAAGGTCGCATTTAGCTTTAATCGCCACATTCGAATCGAGACACCCAAGATGTCGCGCTTATAACAATACTTCTATGGGATCATTTTGTTTAAAGTAAGTGATTTGTTTATGTTGTTGTTATTGTATAGCGAACGGCGTACACGACGTTGGCTTCACAACAATTGATAATATCTACATCCGTCCTGGGTCTCTGCCTAAAATATAGGCGGTCCTGTGATAACTAGTTCGAAGCTAAATAAGTAATACTATGAACCTGTATCACACCGGTCTGAGTATGTCGGCATAACGTTTTTAAGCAGACCGATTTGTGTGTATATACTCTGTATGTTATTCATTGAAATATTTCAATGAACTTTCAGTATGTGTTTTAAATAAGTGTTACAAACAATGTTCCAACTTTACATCTTGGGAAAATATACTAAATAAAAATACATGCAAAAATACATGCCTGGTCTGCTTATATAAATATATTCTGGTCGATGAATGCTGCCGTTAGACATTACTTTAATTAATGCTGTAATATGTGCTTTGTGTTTCATCAATTTGAAATAATTGTAGATGCTACTATGTAATCAATTTCTTTTGCAACCATCTCAATCATCGTTTGGTGTATGTATCGATAGTGTTTATTATCAAACCATACATGTAATAAACAAAATTGACATTTACATTTTTTATTTGAGTTTATGTCCACGTTATTGCATAGTGGCCCGTAATGACCATTCTACTGAATTGCATATTTATTACGAAACAATTCCATCAAGTCTTTTTTATTAAATTATCCAAAATGTCTATCGAGTATAGTCAACCACAACATTCGGATATTGAAAAAGACACGACTTTTAGAACTAAAATTATATTTATCTTGCCACAGATTACACATGACACACCAGCAGTTGTCATAGCCACTAAGCCATTTTATGATTGTTTATATATCTCATTACAAACCTGCATTGACAAAATACATCACCAAATTGCTATACAACAATGTCAGCAACAGTAATAAATTATATGTGTATGGATGCGAGTGGACTTATTCCGTTATTGTTGCACGTCCTGTCTCCCGAGTTCATGTTAGTGTTATAAGTAGCTCGCAAATCCGTGGCACACAGATATCCTGGTGTGTTTTTTACTGCCGTATCGATGTAAAATGTAAGTTGAACTGGCAGTTATACTTGTGGATACATCTGTCCTGCATTACTCCGCCTAGGATAAACTTATGATGTAAATATTTCTTCGATTACGCACCACAAAGTGCACGACGTTCGAGTCAATGGCAATGTTTTTATTTTAATTTTGTCATCGAGTGACCGTGGGGAAAACGTCACAATGCATGTTGATGCGCCATACGGGCTTATTTCACATATTTAAGCTTGGATAAACGTACGATATATTCTTAATAGCATCACAAATCAACTCCACTACATCATTTGTACCTTAAGAGTATTACAGCCGTACCGCTCAACGACTGAACGAGTTTAACGTCTTTTTATCTGTTTACCTTTGGCGTAATTTCCCAGCATACGCAGACCGGAACTTCCAAATCTTATTCAAACTGGAGGAATCAGAAAGGACTCTATTGATATCGGGGCGTTTAGCAGTTTTCAAACCCTTTTCCATTTCAGCGAGAGATTGCTCTTCTTTGTTTGATTTGCTTGAAATGAATTCAACAGTGCTTACCAGATCTGCGATAATTGTTTGTATGGCCTGTCACCTTTAACTTCATTTGGGTTAGTTTTTTTTATACACTGCTTGGTTTGCAATTATGCTGTCCATTTTAATGTTCATGCACGTGAGTATGCACATACGAAAGTTGTGAAATTTTCGTCACGCGCGACTGGCAGTTCGACACTGGCATGGCTTTCTTGAGTGGTTGTTTGCCATGCCCAAACATGGTGGCCCGTGTTTGATTATGTAAACGTGGCTAGATTATAATGCCACTGTCGATTTGGACATGATAGGGTAGTCGACAAGAGTCATTATACTTTTATACGATCAAATGAGCTTTGGAACAAAACAAAACGAAAATTATGTCTGAATAACACAACAAGTTGATTAATACACGTCTGATATAAATGCTGGAAGCTGTACAGTAAGTGGTTACGTTGAATATGTATTTAAAAAAATTGAAATTGCCATATTAAGAAATTTACTATGCTATTGGCTGGAGCAAAGCAATTCAACACCCGTCACCATGCTTGTGAATAACAAAACGTTGCATCAAGTGCAATAAATAAAATCAAAACTACTTTGGTTGATTTATGTTGTGTGCAATAATCCTTATATTAGTCTAATTAAACTCGTCTTTACCTTTCTGTATGTAACTGAGACAAATTTTACTATGAATGTTCAAAATTGTTCAACGCCTTGGTAACGGTGTTGCTAGTAACAGTGTAATAATGATGTTGAGAAATTAATGGTTTTCTCTGTGTTACACATCAGGCGGCACTGTATCACTGCTGATTGTAATTATATATCAAGACGTTTCAATATGGCCTTTGTCACTGTATTTTCGATTTTGTATAAACAAAACTGCTTCTTATATACTAAATGGAATTGGAATTGGAACAATTTATTCGACAATAAACAAACAAAAGCACACATTGCAACACATATTTTTACAATAGTTAGTCTATGTCGGGAGACTCTCACTAAGGCTCAAAAGCCGCTAGCGTGAGAGCCACCCACGGGAAGAGAATATTTACTGCAAGTAGTCAATTTAACATAGTAAATGATTATTCAGTAGACTACTTTTATGTCATTCATATCCGTATTCTCCCACCGTGGTGCACACAGTAAAAATATGAAGTGATTTGGTAGAATATACACAAGGTCGCCATAATCCAGCACAATAATTATGAGCCTACATGTGATTTATCAATGGCTGTTTCATTTCATAAAAAAGCACTTCATTGGAGAACAGAATACCATGCTCGGTTTAGACTAAATTATAGTTTACTTTTAGTCGCAATTGCTTCGTACATTATGAAAGACAAGACACGACACAAATACTAAAAGGTTAGTATAGGCGGAGACAGGTTAGATCTTCATAACCAGGGCTGCTCTGGTTCGGGAATACACCTAGAAATCGGCCTATTAGTAAAAAGAGGATACAATTAAGAAATCTTTGTGGTTTCGCATCAATTTATGCAAATACAAGCATGTAGGCAGTTTATTATATAATAAAAAGTATTCACTTTCTAGAATTACAGATTATTGATTTGCCTACATATATAGCAATTTGCAATTGTGCATGTCTCTTGGTATTGATCCAATAGATATTTCTTCAGATATAAAGAGAAACCGTGAAGACTATGAGTATTGACTTTTTCCGTAATTCTAGGTGGCATATTTCTGAGTAGAGTTGGCAGGTAGTATCTTATACACTTTCTGGCTCGGGAGGTTCGGCTGTACGGAATAGAGATGTAATGACTTTGCCTAGTGTGATGGCCATGGTGTGTGGTATTTAGTGAAAATAAAGATTTACAGTAAGAAGGAACTATACTATTCACAAATTTGTGATAAAATATAAGACATTTTTGCGTGAAAAATGTCGTCGACCTTCAATAACTTTAGTGATTTCATTAGAGGTTCTGTGTGGGAATTATATTCGCTGTGGGTTATAATTCTTATCGCCTTTTTCTGCAATTTCGAAATTCTTTTTGAATTAAAGCCCCACAATAAACTACTATAATTGAAGTGTGGCGCAATTAAGGAATTGTACATTATCTTTAGAGCACATGTAGGTAAGAAGTGCTTTAACTTATTTAATATACCAAGAGTTCTTGATATTTTAATGGCAATTTTATCAATGTGTGCTGTCCAATCTAATGTTTCATGGATAGTTGTGCCTAAGAAGTTAAGTTCTTGAACACGATCAATGTGATGGTCATCTATTTTTAGCGTTAATTCGATACGCGCGGTACTGCGTTGAGGAAAATGAAACAACATATATTTAGTCTTACTAGCATTAAGAGACAGTTTGTTTACTGATAACCATTCACTTATTTTTTCCAATTCCTTATTTATGTTGATGCTTAAAGTAATGTTATCAAACACATCTGAAGTAGATTGGAAGGAACAGAGTGGACCAATCAGGGTAGTGTCATCGGCGTATAATATCGCATTAAATTTATCACTGGCTTAAAGAATATCATTTATATATAAGATGAATAACAATGGTCCCAATATGGAACCTTGAGGGACACCTGTAGAGATGGGTAATTTATTGGATATTACATCACCGAATTGTACAAATTGAAGCCTATTAGTAAGATAACTGATTAGCCAGTGTAACGGTGTCTTGTTTATGCCGTATTGTTCAAGTTTTTTAAATAAAATAGAGTGGTCTAGTGTATCGAACGCTTTTGAGAGGTCTAAAAAATGGATATAGGAATATTACCCTTGTCTAAGCGTTGTAAAAGAGTGTCTGTCATTTCCAGTGTAGCCATCTCCGTAGAATGTGCTTTTCTAAAACCATACTGACTTTTAAATAATATTTCATTTGTAGTTAAATACTCATATAGTTGGTTATACACAATTCTTTCGAAGACTTTGGAGATAGACGGCAGCAACGAGATTGGCCTGTAATTATCTAGCATTGTTTTATCGTTTTTCTTATACAGAGGAATAACCTTTGCAATTTTTAGTTTATGTGGGAAAATTCCTGTGGTGAGCGATTGGTTAATTATGAGAGACAAAGGCTTGATAATTAGCGGGCTGATTTTCTTTAGCATATTTATGGAGATTGAGTCATGTCTTGCACTATTTTTGGGGTCGAATTCCTTTACAACTGACAATATGTTTTTTTCTGTAACATGTTTGAATATAAAAGTGAACGGAGATTTGTCCTTTAGATAGCTGGAAAATGCTCTATGTTGTCTATTAAAGGATATATTTTCTGCCAGTTTATTGCCAATATTTACAAAGAATTCATTAAATGCATGCGCAATTTCCCTTTTGTCCGAGATATGTACTCCGTTTATATGAAACAAATTAGGAAATTCAAATTGCTTATAGTTTTTATTTAAGAGTTGTTTAATTGTGTCCCAAGTTTTTCTTATGTTAGATTTATATTGATTGAATAGGTTTGTGTAGTGAATACGTTTCGCTTCTCTGATAGCTCTATTTAAGATATTTTTATAAACGCGAAGATTTATCAATGACGCATTGTAAGATATTTCATTGTGCGCAGTCTGTTTTAATTTGCGATACAGTTTGTCTTTATGTTTTATTGAGTTGATTATTCCAATGGTTATCCAGTTAGATTTTGTTGTGTTTGTACTTATTGTATCTAACAGTTTTTGCAGGAAAATGATAGTCATATAGTCGGGAGAGTATATTTTCAAGTAAGTTATAGTTAGTGTTTGGATCAGATAGCTCATTTAGATTTAATTTATCCATGATGCACGATTGCCTTACAGATTCATAATATTGTGTTGCAGACATAGTGCCTTTTCATTGTTTATCCTGATTGTCACCCATTTGGGGGCACTTTGTTTGGATAACAGTATATCGGTAATTATGAAATATGGTAAATGATCAGATATGTTGCTCATAATTATACCTGCTGTGGAAGCAGTAGTGGCATTTGAAATCTTACAGAATATCTGGTCAATTAGTGTGCAGCTTTTTCGAGAGAAACGAGTCGGCAAGGTAATTTTTGGATAAAATCCATTGGTACAGAATAAATCAAAATAGTCGCCGACTTTTTGTTTGCTGTTTACTTTCAACAGGTCAATGTTAAAGTCGCCTGTTATTATAGTTTCTGCATTTTCCTTTCCCAATTTTGAAAGTATCGGTGCAAATTCTTCTATAAATGTAGATATACTTTGTTCATTATTATTTAGCTTAGGCGGTCTATATATGTTTCCTATTGTGATGTTTTTATTTAGATTTGCACCAAATACATTAATAAAAAGCCCCTCCCAAACATCGGATGAGTCATATAATTGTCTTACAATGTATGAATAACGTACATGTAAATATATTAATAAACCTCCATGACCGGAGCATTTTTTGCCTTGATGAATGACGTTGTAATTTGGTAATTGATATTGAGATAAGTCTGCGTCATCAGAAAGCCAGCTTTCCTGCAAACATATGGCACTGAAACCGATGTCTTTATTGATTAACTCTAGTAAGAGTGGGTAGATGTAGTTAAATTTTGAATTTATGCTTTGAACATTTAAGCTGAAAATAGTAAATTTATCTATGGTAGTGGCGAGAGCGTCTTTTAAGTCTGTGGTGTCTATATAAGGTGAGTGAGTAAGTATTGTTAAGTCATCTAATTTATCATCTGCATCGCCGAGAAGCTGTATTAGATTATTTGCAATCGAGCCTCCATAGTTTGATAGTATTCCGTCCTCCAAAGAATTATTATTTAAATTGTATGCCATATACTGTAGTACAAAGGTTTAGTATAGTGCACCAAGGTGGGATTAAGTCATACAGATGCTTGCGTATGTGGAGCAACTGTTCCAAACATATGAAGAATAAAGCAATGAAAACGTTGAACATAAATGCTGATGCAATTTGCATCATTAAACTACAAAACACGAAGGTATGGAGCGTGTTTT
The DNA here is from genome assembly GCA_963995525.1 of Escarpia spicata. Taxonomy (NCBI): domain Eukaryota; kingdom Metazoa; phylum Annelida; class Polychaeta; order Sabellida; family Siboglinidae; genus Escarpia; species Escarpia spicata. The sequence goes on along the minus strand of OZ023208.1, from coordinate 15,017,813 downwards.
CCCAAAAATATTAACCAGTGCCCTGATGAAGATTGTTCAAGAATGTTTTTATGTCTTCAGTAGCAACTTCACGGCCCTCCGCGTATAACTTCCCATTTCGGAAAGTCGGCCTTTTGTTACGCTTGAACAGATCCTCCATATAGGGACGAACTCGTTGTTTCTCTGTTAAGTCCACATTAGTCGACATCCATGAGTCGGTACAGTGTATTCGCGAGCTTCGCACGCGCTGCTCTCACCACTGATCCCCGGACATCTCTGCTGTAAAAACGCGCAATGATGTGTCGAGGTTTCCCTTTTTGCGGTTTACCAGTTCGGTGTGCATATTCAATGGCACCGCCCTTTACCTCAAACTTGTCTTGAAGAATGTGATCTACGATGGAAATGCAGCTTTCCTCGCTTGTCTCAGGGGCACCGAGCAAACGAACATTGAAACCACGGGAGTGTCTTTCCGATATATTCAGTTTCAACTCGAGTTTGGCGATAGCAGTGGTGGCGAATTGCAGTTCGCGGTTTGATTTTTCGATCACCTTGCCCATTTCCGCAACAGAGTTTTGCTGGTCTTTTATGTTTCGGGCATTAAATTCGACCGATTCACTTAGGTCCGCAATCACAGTCGATTGGTCCATGACTCTGTCTTCGATGTTTGACAGTTTTTTTCTCCAGGCTAGCCTGGTGTGTGATGATGCTATCAAGCTTGTCGTTCAAACTAACCAGGGCCGAACGAACAAATGTCGCAAAGTCGTCTTCTTTGTGCGGAGACTCTTTGTGCGGAGCCTCTATTTCCGGCCCGGTTGCCCGTTCATCCGTAACCGACTTAGTCATTGACTGCGCCTTACTGCGCGTTCGTTTGTCTCCTGCAGACATAGTGGCCAACGAGTGATTATATAATCACCGGCAGGTGTGACGAGAATGGAGCGAAGGTAGTTGCCAACAGCGCTAATGGGCGATAATGTGCTTGACGCAAATTAGTTCATTCAAAAACCTAACTTTTGACGTATGCTGCTAATTCAGCTGAGGGTTTGCCTACATCAGTCCTTGCTCCATACCTTCAATGCAACGTCTTATCTCATTGCGAGATGCTGTCTGCTCGAAGAGTCGGAATTGAAAGTTACTTTTGTAGAAGCTTAAAGCACACTGCTTACCGCTTAAGAACAGCTGACACCATGTTGGCAATGGTATTGAGATTCAATAAATGTACGGTGAAATGTGTACATTTCTTTTTTATTTCTGTGCAAACTACACAAGTTACAACAAACGCACTGTTCATCATGACCCAATGACCACAAACAAACAGCGGTGCCACATAAGGCTGTTTTTTTAGCAACTATATTGAAGGTAGTGTTATATTTTTTACATATTTATTTCTTAGTTAGCATTTCTTTTTATGTAACATACTATTATATACGTGTGCATGTATGTAAAGCGCCCGAGAGCAATTTTAATTGATCGGGCGCTATATAAGTACTTTTATTAATTTTTTGTATATAAGAAATGAAGAAGCATTATTTTATGAGCTGTGAGAGGATATAAACTTAATCGTTAACGGTGCTGAAAATAGTTATTTAAAGTGAAACAAAAGGCAATTTTTTGCTGTTATGCACCTAACAGAGTTAATACAAACTAACAATTTGCAACTACAATCACATTTTTAACGTCGGTGGCTTATTCGAAAACAATAATTGTGAACACACATCTAGTGAATTGCATGAACAGCGCCATTGTTGGTCTTTGTATGACGTCATAAATTATGTGTGTACTTCAGAGATTAATTAAACTCAACGAATAAAAAACGATCACAACTTTTAATCAATTTATCATAAACAATATGAAGTCTTGTAGTGTTATTACAATGTATTTCTGAATGTATTAAGAGCACCCAACGGTAATTCCAAAATTAATTAAATGTTAATCAAATTGTTGTATTTTCGTTTACTGGAAGTGCTTGTCGTTACAATTTCCTACTCAGTTTTCTTCTAAACTATGTTTATTTTGCGACTGTTCCAACTTGGTTCCAGCATATCTTAGCTTTTGTTCACGCGGACGTAATATACCAGTCAAAGTTAGTGTACTTAGTAATTGGTTAGACGTCAAATTCCTGGCGGATACCTTTCCTGTCCTGACAAAAAACGAGAATCAATTATGCTTCGTTTATCTTGAAGAAAGTTAACTATGCCGGACGTTTGCCAAAAACATAATTAAGTATAATATAACGTTAGATTCCACAATATTTCAAATGGTACAAGGATATCATTTAGGAACTGAGCGCTAGCCAACAAATATGCTGGACCAGCCAGCCGAGTGTATATCGAACATGAAGTTTTGAGATGATCCCTAAGTGAATCGAATTGTAGTCGGACCGCGCGCTCCGTGTACCTCCTAATAGACCTACTACAAGTTAATTTCCTGTAAATTTTGGCTGTTTATTACTTGGTCCAATAGCGCAGGTAGCCTGATTTATTGACACCGCGTTATTCGTACTTGTAGTTCGGCATTTATGCGCTACTACGGAAACCAAATTAAGTCACTAAACATCACTGCATTTGTATCGAAGATCGTCTCACGGAATATATGTCGGTTTTTCTTCCAGACATGGAAGTATTAGGGACCGAGGAGTAAATCAAGAAGCATACATTATTAAAAGTTTATATTTTAATTTATATAAGGCATAAATAACATGTTTGCATTCTGAACAGATATTATGTCATTAATTAATAAATATACACAAATATGCTTCAAAACTGTTGGTTAATGTTCAACTGAGAAATGCCATAACCATCCCTGGTTCATCGTGTCTGGAGGCACACAAAATAGTATTTGTATTTGCGATCAGGGATATCCAAATGGAAACAATAATTATTTAACAAATAAAATGTTGAATAGGTACATATTTCATGTTATAAAGTGACCTATTTCAGTCCCTAGTCTAGTCTTTGCAAAGAGGCTGCCTGCCTGGCACCCGTTTTTGTTTGACTAAATTCAATCCCAGTAGACTTCTGTGACAATATTTAGAACTACAATCACATAATCTTTTGTGCACAATAACTAGATATGTAACCGTATACGTACAGTCAGCGTCATCAGCCATCATCACATGCTCTGAACACAAAAAGGAATGCGTTTAATAAAATACAAATGGCTGCCTAAGTCTCGCTTTCGACGTACGCATGCTCATTACGGCATCTTTATAATATATACCATCGCATCGCGCATCGCATCGCATCGCATCGCGCATCGCGCATCGCATCGCGTATCGCATCGCGCATCGCCCATCGCATCGCGCATCGTCCATCGCATCGCGCATCATCCATCGCATCGCGCATCATTCATCGCATCGCCCATCGCATCGTACAACGCGTCATCGCCCCATGGCGGTGCAGAGTGTCACACAAAAACGCGATGGCCCTTTTCGGCCATCATAGATGTGGCCTCGTCTTGTGACACGTATTGTGTATGCTCGAGTACATTCGCATTATAAAAAAGGATAAGCGAGCGAAAATGTACAACTAAAAACGCGTCCAAAACACTAATTTAAATGGTCGCTAGTACCATTATGGCTCGTCCGATCTCGACGAGTTTGGTATCGTTTGAAAGCGTAATTTTTCTATTATTCTGGAATACAAATTGTTTCCAGATAATATTCCCTAAACAACCTATACACATATCTATAATCGCGTCGTTTCGGTGTTTTATACACTCCCGAACAATTATCAGCAGCAGTTCACCCATCTACCGATTGAGGGGCTACTTTCTAATTTGCATAGGTTTCCATGCTACAAGGAGCACCTACATTTGGACGCTTGCAAAACTGACTTTATCGTAGTCGGGGTGACGTCACAAATACGTAAACCAACCGAAGTACACTAAGGTTCAACATTTTCTCGGTTGTAGATATTTTAATAAGAGAAAGTTTACGCTTTCAAACGCTACAACAGTCGTCGAGATCGAACGTGCTAACGACCGTTGAATTTAGTGTTCTGGACGTGTTTTTAGTTGTACATTTTTCGTTAGGTTATCTATTTTGGTATTATGTATATTCGGTTGGACTTGAATGTTTTATGTTAACATATATTTTCCTTCACGCTCTTTTTTACGTAAAGATAAACCCAACTGTAAATAAGTTGGCGTAGACATGAAGACATACATCGTCGTGTAACAGCGACATGTATATGTTATAAAACAATACGGTTCTCTTTTTGGCTGTCTGTCTGTCTGTATCTCCCTCTGCACCCCCCCCCCTCTCTCTGTCTCTCTCTGTCTCTGTCTCTGTCTTTCTCTCTGTCTCTGTCTTTCTCTCTGTCTATGTCTCTCTCTCTGTCTATGTCTCTCTCTCTCCCTCTCCCTCTCCCTCTCCCTCTCCCTCTCCCTCTCCTCTCTCTCTCTCTCTCTCTCTCTCTCTCTCTCTCTCTCTCTCTCTCGGCTAGTATCATATAAACATGTTGCCAGCTGAATGACATAATATGTTGACTGCGTACATAAGTAGGCCAAGGCCATTGCGACACGGACCACTATCGATACCGCTTTGCGTGACCCGAAAGATCGTCACCGAGTTGTCCGAATTGAGTAAATCATTCGTTCAGTCAGGGATTAAACCCGGAATTTCACGGTCTCATGGATTAAACAAGGTGTTTGCACTGGCTTTTGTAATGGTTTCTATAAAGTTGGACTACATTTATGCAGCAGACAGGTGTCCGTTAAAGAGAGGGGCCTCCGGAAAATACACGTATTTTTTGTTTTTTTGTTTTGGGAAACTTACTCTTACAAGTTCAAAGGGGACGTATCAAAATATACAAAGAGTAAAAAGAAACGCCGCAGTACTGTTCATATAATCGCTGTAGCCAGTGGCGTATTACTATATAGGGGCAACTGGGGCTTGCGCTACACGGCCTCGAACTCCCGGGCTCCCACCCATGAAGAAAGGTGATATGTAGCAACAACACCACCAACATTTAACACATAAACTCCTAACATTCAACAGGTAGGGGAACAACGGGCAAAACGGGCGCCCTGACCAAAACGGGCTCCCACCCGTTTGGTGTGTTTTATTATTACATTCTTCTAAATTTGTCGTGGCATTGCTAAGTAACTCACAAATGGGCACTTTAATGAACATTGGTCGGAAGCGCGAAACGCAAATTCAAACAGGTGATCTCAACAAGATCGTTTTTCAAAACGTTCTTTTAAAACATTAGCATTATTTTCCAAATATCATATTCTCATCTGTGCGCTTTGAAAACAACGAAAACTGTGGTATTCGTAAACCAATTGTGTATGCTCTGATATAAGTACTTTAGATTTTTAAAAACATGTACAGCTTTTATTTAAATTCACGCTCAACTCAAGGCCATGAATTGCTGCCAAAACGTGTGTCCTGAGTGTCCCGCTATGCTAACAGGGGTCCGCGTTCGCCGATGTGCTGTTGGTACAGTGTACACACTTGCATTTGTAATTTACTATGTTATTATATTATTTTACATAATTATATAGGATATTACATTTTACCCAGTTGCACAACAATAACATTAATAATAATAATAACATATTTAAGCAAAACAATATATTATTAATATATGTTTATCTTTCGTCAATATGAGCTGTATGGATACAAATAGTGTAATATATTTCAATATATTGTCAAGTTGCATTTATCACCAAACCATGATAATAAACCCCATAACGAGTATCTTTCTAATACTGAAATGAGATCGACCAACCATGCACAAGTCTAGTAACAGAGGATACACTTGCATCACCACGCTCAGCGTAAAAATCCACACACATTTTGAATCTCTTTTTTCCGACGAAAATTGGGTTACTCCCCTTTGTTACCCAACTGGAGTGCCCGAGATTTACAAAACTGGTGGGTCCACATTTCATAAAATTGAACATGTTTCAGGGTAATAAAGGACGGGGTAACAGGCAGAAAATAAAAGTAGACATATTCTCCTACATTTTGATACCAACAAAGTACGTTAAACCGGGAGAGACAACGAAGCTTGTGTTTTAGGTCTCTTTTGAGTTTCATGTTATCGACTAGGTCGACAGTGTCGTTGTTTCCCAACAGTATAACATATTTATTCACATTCTGACATCCTTGTTTTTACAGAGGATTGCAATACTACAGCAAAGATATACGGACAACCAGACAGACAGATATACATTTTCTGAAACAGTGAACTACGGTTGTCCTAAGACAACATGAGCGGTGCACAGTTGGTAAGTGTCACAACGTGTGGGCGTAGGGGGCTCACTAGACGGTGCTGTAGATTGCCTTGCGAGGCTTGCAGAATGAAGGGCTGACCCTACTGGGCAAATGAGTACGATACCTGGAATAAATTGTTGATGGATGATTTTCGACCAAGGTGCGTCCGCACTCATTCGCACAGACACTTGCAGAGTTTGCGGTGGTTACTTTTGGAATGTAAACTGGACCTCTCAACCAAAATGTGCCTCACTGTCATAGAGATCATGACGTGTACAATACAGGTGTATTGCAGTCGAATGTTTAGTCATTAGTCATAGGTAAATTTAAATTGACCTGGTTTTTGGTCGTGGCTTAGGGGGTGGCTTAGGGTGATGAGTGTTTCATTCAATGTAAGCAGTCCGTCAATGAAATAGGCCATCCATAAAGTACATTACTTTCTTTGTGGACATCTTGATATCACCCACACCTAATTCTTACTCCGCGTAACGCGAATGTACACATCCCATCATTACGTATGATGCATACATCTATGTTAATTAGTATATATCCTGCATGTTGTATACTTTTATTGATTCGTTGTTGAGGTGGTAAATATAAGTATATGTATTCACAAAAACTTTGTCTAATACAGTGGCGGTTTTTCGTTGGAATGTTGTTGAAATCTACCCAAGAACTGACTGAAAACTCATGATATATACGTCTGATATCGAAAGCTCGAAAAGCCAATATGTCAGAAAGCGTTACGTATTGCTTACCCTTAGCCACTTATTTATAACACTTCGCCACGGTTGCTTATAATAAACCCCACACCTCGTAAACGCGACGTACATTATGGATGACTCAAATGTACAAAAACGTCATAGAAACGATTGTTGTCGATGAATCAGATGGGGTGTTAATCGATGGTTTATCAAAGACGTAATACAATTCTTTAAAAGGGATTTGGTACTACTGTACTAAACATACTGGTAATTGTGAGACGTTTGCGAGGTCCTAGTCTTACACCATGTGGAGCCTCTGTTCTGGCTACGATACGATCAGTCATTCTCGCGAGCCAGGGGTTGTTCAATACACCAGTAGGCCTATCCCTGTCTTATCGACGTGTCGTGGATTTATGCCTGGCCCCCAAATCATCTAAATCAGAATACGAATAATACAACTGGTTAATAGATGGCTTGAAGGACCTAAAACCTAAAAAAATGCTCACGTTCGTCCACCATCACCTTGGATGACTCTGGACATAGTACAAGCAAAATGTCGTCGCCGATACCTTGAAAAAAATTGGCGACGAACTCGTTCTCAAGTAGATCGATCATGCTATATTAAGCAGTTACACACATATAATCGCATGACGTGATAGGCAAAATCGGACTATTATACGAATTTAATATCAACTAATTCAGAAAACATCCGCCAAATGTGGAAATCCATTAATACTAAGCTTCATCGGGAGAAACCAATAATATACATGATACCTCTTCAGTGCATTATGCAGTGTGTTTTCAAAGTACTTCACTGATAAGATTGCTTGCATTCGATCGCGTTTTGTTACTAATGATGACTATTACAATTTTACTGAACAACCGCTTTTTGGTAATACACTAGTAGTATAGTAGGCTAATCAACGTGCAGTGGAAGCGTTTGGCGGTGGAACGGTGGGAAAATAACGGGATGTAGGTCAAGTGCCGCCCCCGGGTGGATAGGTGGTGAACTAAATAACTAGGTCAGTGAGTACCCCAAGCGGATAAACAATCAACTTTAAAAATAGGTAAGATGATGTCATTAAATAGGACGATGACGTCATGAAATATGTCATTGCGCATGCGAATACGTGGTTAATAATTTTTTTCAGGTATAGCGCCCCCTGTTTTTTCAGGTATAGCCTCTCAAGTAGAATACGTCATTTTGGCAGGAAGAAAGTAGGAGACGCCGTTTTGGCTGGAAGGAAGTTGGCAGGAAACGCCATTTTGGCGGAAAGTACATAGGGACATCATTTTGACGGAGGTTATATATGGGATACTCTTTTGGAGAGAAACGCAACATAACAGTATAACTTATCACCAGGGTAACCAAATTTCGATTCCTCCCTTGTCCACTTGGAGCCCACGCAACGACCGCTAGCGACGAGGCGCTTCCTTGAGTCTTTCCTGGTGAAAGACGTGGAGCAGTTCAAGCAGGTGAAAGGGGTCTGAGTGATGGTCCCGACGGGTTCACGGACAGTGGGGCCTTGGCCTGCTCAACGGCAGCGATGGGAGGTTGCACTGGAGGGATCCGACGCGCGACCTTCTAAAAGTTCGAACAATTGTTTTAGACGTCGTGTTTTCATAGTTTTCTAAATGGCACCTAATTATACCTATAAACTTGTGATATCAAAAAAATATTAATAAACACGCGACGCTCATAGAGATATATCTTGTCAAGTCCGACGGACCAGGAGCGGGGCTGGGCTCCATAAGACGCCTGAATTTAAGCACTACCGTCAGGGGGAAAACAATCATTGCCCATGCGCAATGACCCATTTTATGACGTTGTTGACTTATTTAATGACGTCATTGACCTTGTTAAATAGTTTACCATATAACCACCAGGGATCTCTCATTGACCTATATTGTTGTTCACCTTCATTCCGCTAGTGGACGCTTATTGACCTAGTTATTTAGCTTACCACCTATTCGCCAAGGGGCCCTATGCCTCAAAAATGGTTCACCACCTATCTGCTATCGGGAAGACACTATTGCGCATACGCAATGACCTATTGCATAACGTTATCGAACTATTTAATGACATCATCAGACCTATTTTTTCAATTAATAATTTATGCGCTAAAGGAGGGGTCATTGACCTAGTTATTTAGTTCACCACCTATCCGCCAGTGGCGCTACTTGATCTTTTGGCCTTTGACGTTTGACATCGACCTACATCCGGGTATGTTTCCACCGTTCCACCGCCAAACGCTTCCACTGCACTCTGATTAACTTTCTATACTGCTTACATTACAATGTTTTAAACCTGCTACCTGAAGTTTGAACTATCATGTCATATCAAGTTCCCTAACAAATCGTGTGATCTTGATCTTTTCAAGATGTCTACTGAAAAGTTGCAGCGATCAACTGATTTGTACTATTACAACCATTATAAATATGTCAATGCAATATTACAAACAGGCTCTTGTCAATCCGCTAATCAAAAAACAACGTCTGGGCAGAAATGACCTAAATAATTATTGTCCTATTTCTAGTATCAGCTTTCCGTCGAAGGTCTTGAAAAGGGTTGTCGCAAATCATCTGCATGAACATTTATACACAGCACATATCAAACTATTTAACAATCTGCATATTTGCGATTCTATTCAAGTGAGATACTCTTCTTAAAATACACAATGACACAATAGGCAACATGAATAATAGCAAAGTGACTGCTCTCAGCATACTAGATCTTTCAGCTGCCTTTGATACAATTGATCATGAAATTCGTTTACAACGTTTCCATAAGCATTTTGGGATTTCTGGCACAGTTCCTCAGTGGCTGAAGTCGTATTTTTCAGACCGATACCAAAGCATTAACATTTCTCGGGCATTATCTTGTCCAGAACATCTTCCATTTGGAGTTCCATAGGGACCCGTTCTTGGTCCTGTTCTGTTTAGCTTATACCCTACATCACTTAATCGAGTTATGACTAATCATAATATAAATCATCACTTGTATGCTGTCGACACACATGTTTATATATCACTTTCCCGAAGAGACGCGAGGTATCTCTATCAACTTTAAATGCTTGTCTTACTGACATCTTGTTGTGGATGGAAGCAAGTAAACTGAAGCTAAATCCAGATAAAACTGATCTTATTATTATTGGCACAAAGCAACAACGAAACAAAGTTGTCAACTACTTTCCAGTAAGGTAGGTAGTATGGATTCCACCAAAAATCTTTAGTTTTCAACATAGATCAACCATATTTGGTATGCAGATACATACCAACATAGTTAAGGTTTTTGTTCATATTTCGCATAAATTATGCAAATTAGGTATCCAATATGGCCGTCATAATAGGAAAAATATGTATTTTTTTTGCCGCGCTCTAACCAAAAACGTATTCAAGTTACAAGCTTGTAATTTAGCACAGGGATTACTGTTATGCATATCTACTGCATGAATATCACAGAAATCAGATATGTTGTGTTGTTTACGTGAACAAAATTTGTTTGTCGAAAAAACCTATTTTGTGTAACTTGTTCACTTAATTAACGCCTATAATTCAGAAACCATGAAATACATTATGATTTATTTTAATTCATGCAGTAGATATACTCATTAAGCAGTGCGGTGCAAAATGTTTTGCAGTTATACCCAGTATTTATTATACTAGAGCGCAGCAACTTTAAGTACTCATAGCAAAAATGGTATTCCGAGAAAACGATGAAACAGGATTGTTTTACAAAAAAAACTTGCTTTATTTTAGAAGCAGCCTCTTTCATATGTAGTGCCTTCATGTGCTGTCATGTCATCATGGAAACCCTTTTTTAGGGATCTCATGACATTCCTGCGCTTTGTTGAGCGGTCACATGACTTGTCCTCGGACTTCCTTATGCGAATGCGATCTTCCGCTTGGCAGGCCTGAATTGTGAATCGTCCTGCAGGTATACCAAGTACTGCAAACACATGTACTACAGTGATTCTGCCATCATTGAAGTGTCCCACTGCACTATATACAGCTTCCTCAACCACGTCACGTTCCACAAAGTACTCTTTTGAGCACCGATCCCATATAAGTTTGTTCAGACATTCATTGGCATTCCGAGTGGTGCCATGCAAACACTTTGCGAGAAGAGTCCTGTCAGACAGGCTATCAAACACTGGCTTTACAAATTGATACACAGCATCAGGAAGGTCTTGTTGGTGCTTGTATGCCACTGGGTCAACTTGGTAGCCACACCATGAATCTTCACCTTTCGGACAGTCATCGTGCCTCGGTTGATGAGCTGTTGACGCCACATGAGGCAATACAGCTTTCACTGATGCGGTCATTGCGTCCAAGTTGCCCACATTTTGACGAATGGCAATACCATAGTAGTTATGTAGTGTGTTGATCTTCTTTCCGGTCAATCTGCCAATGCCACCAAGTGTTTTCCCATCACTTAGTTGCTGTTTTTTGTTTTCTCCCTTCAGTTTGCGAAGCCTCGTGCCTACCCTCATCTGCACGTGTCCTACACACTCCAACTTTTGTATCTGGGTATCGCCATAGAGTTTCTGCTGGCATATCTTAGAGAACGAGGAAGACTCCCCATTTCCCAAATACTGTGTGTAGCGAAGATCATGCATGAGATCATGTAACTATATGTGCTACACCAACAGGTTCCATGGCATTCGCTGTGCCATGATGGTTCGCTTTACAGTTGTGATTTGCTTTCCACTGGATATACTTAAGTGAGGTTTTGTCCTGTTTGTCCCAGTATCTACACCTTGTGCATACGTTTGACAACACCTCAAAGTCTAGACACTTCCCGGTGTCTGTAGATATGGTGGTGACAACACCATGATGACTGGAGTGTCCTCGTCGCTGCCACGTTCCGTCGAATGATGCTGCACAATCTACGACTACATTGTCTTCGTCAGCATTCGCACCTTTGGCCAGCTTAAGTTCGGTCGCAGCTTGTAGCACACTTCCTTGAGCAACAGACTTACTTGCAACATTTCTTAAATATGTTGCGGTAGGCACCCATATACAAACCTGGTGGTGAATTCATATACATGCTAAAGTTGTCAAGTGCACTGTGACTACGGCCGATTGAGCGAACAAATGTGGTCATTCTTACATTGACTTCTTTGCAGCTTTTTGTTTTGCTCATGTCTGTGCACTCAGAGTGTGGTATAGTGCTTGATGTACCACAAGTCTTGCAGCTCACCGACAGTTCGTGGTAGAAGCCCTGACGGCGCGACAAGTTTACACAACAGCTCAACGTTGTAGTCAGACAAACCAAACAAGGGCACTTTTTTTCGATGAATTTACATAAACTGTTAACATCAAACAATATAAAACCTTCGTGGCACATGTCTTCATCGTGTATTGTTGGATACTCGGTTGAATTGCGACGGATTTTAACATTTGAAGCAGATTCAGTTGACACTTCCGGGCTAGTACTATGGGCGCCGCCATCTTGGATTTTTTGTTTACGTGCATAAAACTTCCTTTTTGATGGTCTTGAAAAATTTCTTTTCGATCCCATGCTTCATATGTCCATTGCAAAATTAATTAACAACCATAAACTTGTAAAATTAAGACTGGATTGCTTTTGTAGATAACGATGTTTACAGATTACAGCAAGTCTACTCATCATTTTGCAAAATGTTCACTTCCCATGTTACTAAATGTGAGACGGCATCGGATGGTCTATGCTAGGATTTACTCAGCCAGTAGCAGCTTGCACGCAACTGGTGTCCTGGCTACAGTCCTTTTTGAATTTTTGTCACAGGTTTGATGTAACCAAGGTCAAACGTCATTGCTAAGGTAATTTTTATAACCACATTCTGTCAAAGGCATCCGAAGAAACCTCAATATTGCCACTTTTTATTACTTTTTCAGCTAATATACTAACTGCATATTGAGGTAAGGATAATAATAGCAAAGAAAGTCCTTTAAAAAAAGAAGTCAAAAATAACTTTTTGAATCCATACTACCTATTACTTGACAATGACACATCACCATCAAATACCGTTCGGAATTTAGGTGTTGTCTTTGGCAGTGACTTCGGTCGCGTATCGAATCAAATTCAAATTAGCTATTATCGTGCATCGCGCAACTTTCTACACAAAAAACACCCTACTTGATTAGTCTGCTGCGTTTTTCAGGTATACCTAGGACTCTAAGATCATCTGCCTCACAACAAATTTGTGTACGTAAAACTAAGCTTGGTATTGGCAAGCTTGCTTTCTTTGAGGCTGCACCTAAAATGTGGAATCAACTTTCTATCACATTAAAATCACCTGAAACTATAGCCACCTTTCGTAATAAACTTAAGACATATTTGTTTGAAATTGCATTCCCTCCATAAACGTTCGGCGGTCCTCTGCACTAATTATGATTATTGCCCGTCCCCGTTCATGATTATGCCTATTGATTATTGTATGTTGCGTCTCTGAACTCAGATTCCTGGAGATACAGGCTCGTTGTTAGAAGTTCGTTACTATTATTATTACGTCGAGAAGTCATTATTTGCTATAATGATTGTATTTGCTGACTTTACTAAAATATATTACTCTGGAAAAATGGTATGGTTCACAATTAACGATGTAAACTGTTTTCTCCCAGTTGTTTCCATAACATAATAAAGTTAAAATAAGTTTTTTTCTCACACTGCTGTGTAAAATATTTATGTTCTCCGGCAAAACAAGCCGTCACAATGTGCAAGCCAACGTAATATATGCATTAAAGATGGCACCGCCTAGCTTTTAACAGGGTACGGCACAGAGAGTGCAGAGCTGTTCAAGTATACAACTATTCTGGTTGTGTTTTATGCACAGATCAAAACAACTTGGTTAAAACTGCGACACCCTACAGACATATATGACAATCACTATAACCAAATTATCATTACACCGGGTGTAACTGTCAGTAAGATAATATTTAAATTATTTAAAAAAATTAAATAGATAAATAAACACCAAGAGACCGGTTAGAATTACCACTACAATGTTCATTTTGCCATTAATAGGGTGGTCAATGTATAATATAATATAATTTATAATGATTATCTAAATACTAAAATGCCTCTGATCATAGAGATGTTCAACCTGCCCTGTAGCCCGCTTTCAACAAAACAGAATTCAATTTAGGAACCTATTGTTTGCATGGTATCAGTCGAGATGGCTAACTGGTAACTCTGTATTTGCGGGATTTAGCTTTCTCCTGTGGCGCATTGTACCAAGGTACAGCTTGGTACAAAGTCAGCTTCAACACCATAAGGAAATTAACTTAAACATTGTACTTGAAATGTAATAATTATGTTCGACAGGTATCGTATTTTTCTTCATGCAACACCAGAAGAAAATGTGTGAAAAACCCATACATCCAAAACATGAGACTGAGTCCATGCAATATTACTGGAAAAGGCTCCAAGTTGTACAATGTACATTGTTATAACTTCTCAAAATTATTAAATGGTTTAAAGAAATGTTGATGCTTTTACTATTTTACAATAGTATTTATATTTGTGAGGCTTTTAGTGTTATGGTATATGTACTATGAATTGGAACGGGTCTGAGTGGCGATCTTCCCGGTTATTGACATGCCATAATATAGACGTATACGAGGCTGGTGACCCAGCGCCTGAGTCTGAGCCAACGTTTGTTTAAAGGGACACGACACCCTGGATTTCCCATTTCTGTGGTCCAAAAATTTATTTTTGGCGAATTTCCAGTTTCGAGATATTCGTATAATAAAGTTATCTAACTTTCAATATGTGCATGTTGTTACTATGACTGAATACGATAAATGCAATAAAACATGATTTAGCAAGAGCCCTACTATCTTGTTTCTTTTGTTTATGTGCAATGAAGCAGCGCCGATCGAAAAATCGCTTGTTTTCGATCGCGTGTACCTTCCGCCATATTGAACCTTTGTTGACATGTCGCATACCACCAGACAGCTTCACTATCGCACTGCATCATGGTTCCCATGGCTATCTAGCATCTTCGGCTGTTTCCGAGATATTCCGGTTAGAATGACCCCAATCTAACCGTATCAACCGACCCAAACCCGCCCATCTACGGCAGTGATTGGATAGAATGGCGCACGTGACTGGATACGCATGCGCTGATCGGTCAAGTGCGCGAACTCGGCTCAGTTTGTTTACAATCGCCATCGTTCTACGCCATTTATTCGCCGCTGTTATAAAAGATATTCTACGCACGACACCATGCCGGGTGGTAGGAAGAAGCACATCGCTACTTTCGGGAAGGGTCGAAAGCGCAGGCGACTGCAACTTAGGCTTGCACGGGCTCCATCGACGGCCACAGTGGCGGCGGCAGCAGTTTCTCCGGTCGAAGACATAGGATCCGACTCGGACAGTGACGCGAGCGACACCCGTCAGTCTCCTGTCAGCCAGGTATTATTCATTTTTACTTTTGGCTGACAAAATACCAGTTCGTGTGCATGTACATTTTTATCACATTATATTTGGCTAATGTACCCAGGCTATGAATACATTTGACTTACCATGTCATAAAAATAATACTGCTAATTTCAATGGTGAATGGAATTACAAGTTTGCTGGCAGGCAGGCTAGGCTAGAATTATTCTTGTAATTTATAGTACAGCCATGTACTAGCTTTATGTCACACCAGTGACCTGTTATATAGGCTGTTATAAAATGCAGGAATATTTATAACTTGAGGAAACTGCAAAACAAATAATGTATTTTCAAATATAGTATTTACTGAGAACTGAATATTATATATTTATCAACCATTATGTTATTATAATATATAATTTGTTCGCAGGTTACTGAACCCCAGCCATCAACTTCGGCAACAGAAAGGAAGTTCTTCTTCAGGACGACTTTTCGAGATGATGGCAGCGACACTGAGGATGCGCCCGAGACAGCGAGTGACATCACGACTGTCATCACTCGATCGAGCATGCTGTCAACACTCGTGAAAGGTCTGCTGTGTCTGGAGTGTGGTGCAGCGTCGTTGGTGATCCGTGTCACCGACCACCGACTTGGCCTTGTTGCAGCGATGGAGACTGTGTGCACAGAGTGTGACACCGTGCTCAACTCCACCCTCACGTCTGACCGCATCGAGGGGTCAACTGCATGGAACGTGCCTTTCTCCGTTGTGCGCCAGGCAGTAGCTGCATCGATGGACATGGGAGTTGGCCATGCCGGGTTGGTGAAGTTGTGTAGATTTCTCGACATGAAGCCACTGACACACACCTCCTTCACCAAACACACACACGCCATTTGCGACGCCAACAAGGTTGTCGTGACCCAGATGCTCGACGATGCTGCCAGCGTTGTCCGTCGCGTCTACCGGGACATCGACTCGTCGATTGGCGAAGATGACGTCATCGACTTGACCGTCAGCTACGATGGGTCGTGGATGACCCGCGGTCACAAGTCGCACTACGGGATCGACTGTGTCGTCGAGGTGATCACGGACCTGGTGATTGACCTCCAGGTGATGTCGTTATACTGCCAACGTTGTGTGTACGCAAGCACCCGACACGGCGGCATGAACACAGCAATGTTCAAGGACTGGTTTAGGACGCACAAGCCAGAGTGCAACCGCAACTACGAGGGGGCGTCGGGCGGCATGGAAGTGAAGGCTGCGGAGCAGCTGTGGACCCGCTCCACCAACCGGAACTTCCGTTACGCAACCATGCTCGCCGACGGAGACGCCAGGACCTTCAACCACCTCACCAGCTTGCGTGTATATATCGACGTGGAAGTACAGAAGGAAGAGTGCGTCAACCACGTCGCCAAACGACTCGGCACAGCACTGCGCAAGTTGGCGGCATCGGGGAAGAAGGCTGGCGTCACCCTCGGAGGCCGGGGCTTCGGGAAGTTGACGCAGGCCACAATCAACAAGCTCACTGCCTACTACGGGAAAGCAGTGCGAGCCCACCCCCATGATGTCGACGGGATGCTGGATGCGATCTTGGCGACATTCGACCACGCCGTCTCCAATGACGAGAGGCCCCAGCACGACAGCTGCCCGGTGGGAGCTGACAGCTGGTGCTTCTACCAGAAGGCACTCGCCACCGGGCAGGAGCCAGGCCCACACCGGACGAATGTGGGTACGCCGCTCGCACCCGACGTCGCTGAGCACGTCAAGGACGTCTACACCCGGCTGGCTCATGTAGACCTCCTCAAGCGCTGCACGCTGGGGAAGACGCAGAATGCAAATGAAAGCGTCCACTCAGTGATGTGGCACAAGTGCCCAAAGACGAGCTTCGTTGGACTCGAGCGCGTTGTCTCCGCCACCTGCAGCGCAGTCTCGGTATTCAACGCTGGCATCGAGGCGACAATGAGGAACCTCTGTGAGGTGATGCAGGTGCCAACAGGTGCCCACTTGTTGGCATCTGGGGTCTTATGCATGAACCGAGACAACTAATAGTCTGAGACAATGCCATTGTCCGAGACAATAAACGTCGGGACTTATGTCGTCGCGAAGTTGCTATGCATGGACCGGACGTTAGGCCGAGACAATAAAGTCAGAGACTTTAACGCGATTGTCCCGACGTTTGGTGTTGGGCTAATTTTAGACGAGGGGATCCCGGGAAACCCCAAATAGTTTTGCGAAGAGCGCAGGCGCCTCCCGTTACTTCCTTCCGGGTAACATTGATACGGAAATATTAATTTTTTTTCAAGTTTTTATCAAAACAGCATAAAACATTAGGACGCACGATTTCTGGTCCCACCAGTATACCTTGTCTCAATTGATTCGAGTAGTGATGTTAAATGCTTTCAATCTCTTTAAGAAGTTCATATTACCCAATTCATTCCAGTATCATTCTGGGCGTCCTCTGTTCATCACTCCTTCGTCTTATATTTCATGGCTGTGTTCACCGTGTAGATGCACCTAGCGTAGAGTTTGCCTTCTAACAATCTTGGATGGCTTAGCTTAGGCTCAGCCCACTGCTCTGTTACTTCCAGTTTGTCTGTTAGTATTACTCCAAAGTCTTTCTCTTTGTGTGATATTTCTATAGGGTCATTTCTCATGATGCAGTCATGTTCTCTCCTCTTGTGGCCATACTGCACTCCTCGTGGACCATAACTAGCATAGGATTTGCCTTTTTGGATGTTTTGGCACACACTGCTTGAATTTAAATAGTATTTCAAATTTGTTTAGTATTATCAAGCCTAAGTCTTTATCTTTGGGTCATGTTTCAGCAGGGTCATTTTAATTTAATATTATAATATTCTTGTGGAAACTGCTGTTTTATTAAAGGAAGTTTTTTCATTTTCAAAATGGAATTACTCTTAAATCTTAGCAAACAGAGGTGATCTGGCAGATGATTGCCGAAAAAGTGAATGTTGTGGGTGGCAGTGGGCACACAGTGGCCCAGGTAAAAAAGAGATGAAAAGACATGAAACAAGCCATTTGACAAAGACGGGTCAACTCAAAACCAGAAGCATGGAGAACCTCTACCTGAGGTGCCCTATGAGAACTTGGCAAGGCTCATCATCAACACCAAGATGGCGAATGGTTCAGAGGGTAAGTGTCCTGTAATCTTGCATTAAAACTTACATCACCTTAAATAATTTATAATATTTTTATCTTGTTTCAATAACAATACATTTGTTCCTAGCATTACTCTGGCAAATCAGTTAAGGTAACAGTTGAAGGTCAATGACACACCATAACTCTGTAGAGTGCTTTTTGTGGTCAAATTTGCCATAGCATCTCAGTAGGCCTTTTACAGATAGAGCGATATAGTGTACACTTGGTGGCAGTGGTATTTCAGTGCTGTGCAGGAGTCTCAACCCCTTCTGGTGTCTATATTTTACAATGAAACATTATTAGATGTGTACATCCACTGATCCCATATTTTGGGTGTGTGTTGTAGTACCACTGGTTATCCCATCATCATCTACTCCTGAACAAGAAAGTCTGTCTATGATTAATAGCATATATGTACTCTAAGTAAGTCGTAATTTGCAACACACTAGTGAGAAATAGTCATGTCATCTACAAAACTAAGATATTCAAGAATATGACGAGACCAGTTCCTACAATGTTTTTTTGATCAGGGTCATTCCATGTCAAATCAATCACTCAAAACATCACCCGACTCCAATTTTGATGAAATTTAGCACAGGTGTTGGCTCCCACGAAAACATCAAAACTGCAAATTATAAAGAATCTAGGTCAAATATTAATGAAGATATAAGTCACTTAACTTTGACTCGATTCGCATACTGGCCGTTACAGTAACATCCATAACAGGCAACACTGTGCACAGGCAACACTGTGCACAGGCAACTCTGTGCACAGGCAACACTGTGCACAGGCAACACTGTGCACCGGCAACATTGTGCACCGGCAACAGTGTGCACAGGCAACACTGAGCACAGGCAACAGTGTGCACAGGCAACAGTGTGCACAGGCAACACGGTGCACAGGCAACTCTGTGCACAGGCAACACTGTGCACAGGCAACACTGTGCACCGGCAACACTGTGCATCGGCAACACTGTGCACAGGCAACACTGAGCACAGGCAACAGTGTGCACAGGCAACACTGTGCACAGGCAACACTGAGCACAGGCAACAGTGTGCACAGGCAACAGTGTGCACAGGCAACAGTGTGCACAGGCAACACTGTGCACAGGCAACACTTTGCACAGGCAACAGTGTGCACAGGCAAAAGTGTGCACAGGCAACACTGAGCACAGGCAACAGTGTGCACAGGCAACAGTGTGCACAAGCAACAGTGTGCACAGGCAACACTGTGCACAGGCAACACTGTGCACAGGCAACACTGTGCACAGGCAACAGTGTGCACAGGCAACAGTGTGCACAGGCAAAAGTGTGCACAGGCAACAGTGTGCACAGGCAACAGTGTGCACAGGTAACAGTGTGCACAGGCAATAGTGTGCACAGGCAACAGTGAGCACAGGCAATAGTGTGCACAGGCAACAGGGTGCACAGGCAACACTGTGCACAGGCAACAGTGTGCACAGGCAACAGTGTGCACATGCAACACTGTGCACAGGCAACACTGTGCACAGGCAACAGTGTGCACAGCAACAGTGTACACAGGCAACAGTGTGCACAGGCAACACTGTGCACGGGCAACACTGTGCACAGGCAACACTGTGTACAGGCAACAGTTTGCACAGGCAACAGTGTGCACAGGCAACAGTGTGCACAGGCAACACAGTGCACAGGCAACCCTGAGCACAGGCAACACTGCACAGGCAACTCTGTGCACAGGCAACAGTGTGCACAGGCAACACTGTGTACAGGCAACACTGTGCACACCAATTATATTGCTTCAATCTTGAAGTAGGAAATGATTGTGTGTCACAGTTATGTTGTAATTTCTGACTCCAACATACGCGACACCATTGTTGTACACCTCTTCCAAAACACAGCTGGGCAAAGAAACATCAACTTTCCTGATGGTTGTGCTAGTTAGCATACGGACTGCGAACACTTTCTGAACCTCTGCCGCCACTAGCAGGATTTGGGGAAATATGCGAAGTGGTACTTTTATGCAACATAACACAGGAAAGGCATATGTGATGATGTGGGTAGAATGGAATGGTCAACAGATTTGATGCAAAAGCCAATCTACAAAGACCATAATTATATGATCATTACACCACCACACAAATGTAGTCCTGTAAGTTCACGTCAGTCTATTTATTCCTGCTATCAAATTCTGCACAATACATCATTGCTCATGTGTCCCTGAAAATATTAGGATGGGCAAATAATAATGTTCAGAGATACAGTCAATTTAGTGCAGCGGGTGACCTATTTTTGGTCTGCAGATCTGTCGATACCACACTGAATGTCAGCGTAACCTTTTCAGATTGCATAACAAGTTTTTTTGGAAGGTATTTTCAACCACAGAAGAGTTATAAATAAGCAACTCTTCTTGCAAGCCGCTTGTAAACAGCTAAAGTAATAGCAAGAACACAGAAGGTACTATTCTTTAAGGCATAATCATTGAATTACTTGGAAGTAGCACCATATTCTATATCTTCAATGAAGCGAAGAGGTTGTGAACTTGTCACAGCACAGTGTGTTGGCCTCATTCTGGCGTACGCCAAAGGATATCTGAAAGTCATCTATGATAGATACTGGAGGCTTGTGTATGTAACAAATGTTATTCCAACTAATCTTCCTTCACCCCAAACTTCATAGTTTTACCCGTAACAAAGTGACACTCTTTGACTTAGTGATCTCCTTACCAATGTTGACCCAACGACTGACACTGATCGCACCTACAGGATATCTAAAGAGAAAACAGAAGAGAGGCCTTGTAAAAAATGTGAACATGTTAAATGAGCCATTACAGCATGTAAAAACTTGTTATGCAATCTGAAAAGGTTACGATGACATTCAGTGTGGTATTGACTGATCTGCAGACCAAAAATAGGTCACCCACTGCACTAAATTTACTGTATCTCTGAACATTATTATTTGCCCATCCTAATATTTTCAGGGACTCTTGAGCAATGATGTATTATGCTGTAAAATTAAAATTAAAAAAATCGGAGGATAAATTGTTTGGGTATTGGAGTTCAAAGGTCATATTATGATTAATTATACTTTTTAATTTATATGAAAAGTGTAATTTTGCAATGTAGATGTGTACCTATTTACTGGCTTTCCAATGATATCTTACTTTCTTTTCTACCTTTATTAGAAGCAGAGTTATGGACATTAATGTAACGGCCAGTATGTGAATCGGGTCAAAGTTCGTTGACCTATATCTTCAGTAATACTTGACCTAGATTTTTTATAATCTGTGGTTTTTATGTTCTTATGTGAGCCAACAACTGTGCTAAATTTCAACAAAAATGGAGTCGGGTCGTGCAAAAATGGCCTAAAAGTGATTGCTTTGACACGGAATGACCCTTCAGCTTGTTCAGTTCATAATACAATTTTTGTAATGTACCGGTATCTTATTAATTGCCAATCTACTAAGGTTTACAGGGCGTAATTATATGTGGGTGATAATGTGTCTACATATTATATTCCCATTAAATCCAGTTAAATGGAAAAGACTTTAAAGCCAAAGGAAAAGTTGTGGGAATAAAAAGGGATTAATATGGTACAGATCGTAATTTCAATTATAAAATAAAGGTGTTAGTTAAAAACATTGAGAGAGACAAATGATACCAGTATGTGGACTCATCACATATGGTTACTACAGGACATTAGGAATGGGTATGTAAATTGTTTTCTAATTTCACTAAACACCATGTTTCATTACTATGAATAACTTTTATTGCTATGAAAAAGCACATGCTACAACATTTATATAAATTCAAATAGAAAATAAAGAGGCTAGATCATCTTAACAGTAAAGTACAATTTAACCTCTTTTTACATAAATTAGTAAGAAATCTAATAGAAGTCCAGATATATGCTATATTTAAATGCATACTAGTACACTACTTCATTTGTTTTTAATTATCTACCAATCACATGGTTTTTATTTGGTTACATCAACACTGTTCCAGATGCTGGTCATGGTGTGTTAAATGCTGTATCTGAAGAGGTCCTTGGGGTACAGCCCTCAAGCAGCTGTGGGAAACAGTGGCAGTGGTCCATGACATCCAGTGATCCACCTTCCTCCTACAGTGATTCATTGGCAACTGCCAGTAGATTGGCTTCATCAAGCAGAAGAAAGAATGGCTGACTCCTGATAGCAGATGCAGAGTGTCCAGTTCTGAAGGAGAACATTTTAAAATGGCTGCATAGTGAAATGAAGAAATACGGTGCAGCTAAAATATAGCTTGCTCTATAAATAGAACAATTAAAGCAACCAGGATGCATCATCAATGAAACATAGCATGCGAAATGGATAGAATGTAACTACTGTACCTCTTATCCTTTGTTTCAATAGCAAGTTACGTCAACCCAGTTTTGGCAATAAGGCAATTAGTATGCACCATTTATATACTTGACTGCAAGCATACGACAGAAGATATTGTACGGCAATGCTGAAGTGTCAGAATGTATGTCAGAATGAACTATTTGAATATTAGCTATGCTATAGTTACCATTTGGATTTTTTTTTCACACAAGTAATAAGTAACTGGTCATAATAAGTAGGCTTACCGGATTCTTGGTTTGATAAATTATGGAAACATTGTTTACCTCACATTACATATCTAATAAAATATTGGTTACTCGAAAATGCGTAGTATGTCCTGCTCTTGAATACTCGTAGTTTAATTTATCGTGATTCAAATATTATTTATTCGTATTAAAAATGGCCTTGACCCTTGTTTAAAAAAAATTATCGCTACACTGCACTGGCACTGGCTAGCCTACAGTACTGCTGGTCGAATCGAATGCTAGGACAGTTTAATTTATTTATTTGTCTAGGCTAGGTTTGACATGCTGTTTTGTAAACAATCTAAGCACACTTGCATAAATTATCAATATTCTCAATAACTAGCCGTTATATTACATCGATGAAATGCAAACAAGTTTTTAGAAAAGATGTTTAGAGTAACATACGATAGTTCAACGACAGAAACATGCTTCGCAACCACGACAACGAATTTTATTTATGGAAAGGTCTATACTAGTATAGCAGCCTATAGGCGTGTTTGAAAGATGCAACGGGACCGTTCGTTGTCTTTCCTATGACTATTACAAGTCAAGTACAATTACGTAGACTGTCGGACAAAAAGATGAAATATATGCTTTCATCACTATCACCGATTTGCCTTGACTGACAGCGATGCGGTACCGGTAGTAGACCTACCACCTTTTCTGATATATGTTCTAGTAAAAATGCGTCGTCCGAAAATCCTGTTTGCGTAGGGCCTAATATTTCGTCGAACATGATAACTTTTGGTCGGACGATCATACTTCCAGTGACTATATCCGATTAACAACGTAGTTAATGAAAGATCCAGTGATACCCGGTGTATAAAGTTTATCGATTGGACACACGTTGGTCGTTACTCACTTACTGTTAGTGTTAGTAGTGTTACATGCACAGACACTACATGCACGGTAAAGTTCGATAATAACTACTGTGAGTCCTCACTTACCTGAACAGTGGTTTGATTCTGTTCGATTAACGAATTCATTGTGACATTTGTATTGCTGTTGTGGCGCTAGAATACAGTAATTGGTCTCATCAACTCATCCGATCACATATAAACACAACGCCAATCCCCATGGCAGCCATTAATTACGAAATAGTCAGAGACAACTGCGTTTAGGCCAGCGTTATCGCGGGCCTAAAAATCGTGTCGTTTCGTCCCGCGGAAAGTCCGAGACTTCTAGTTGTCTGCGTTCGTGCATAACGATTATCCCGTAAAAGTCCCGACGTTCGTAAATAGTCCGAGACAACGCTCATTGTCTCGGTTCATGCATAAGACCCCTGCAGAGAAGGCCGACCGACAACGCCTCAGTCAGGCTAAGCGCCAGGCTATGGCAGCGTCGAAGGAGGCTAGGCAAGCCAGGCATATGGCAAGTACACGGGCGGCGGAATCTGCACCGACTAACTATGGTGGAGGGGTGTTTTAGGCTTCAGCAGAACAGTGCATACAAAATTATAATGAACTGTGAACATTACATCAAGTGACGTTTTTCAAATATAATTCTTATTTGTGCTTCACAAAGTATATGTTTGATAATTTGTGTACTTTTCAGTCTATAATCTTGTACTTTACATCCTCAGAAAGAACATCATTTGGTGTGTAATTTAATAACTCTGTGTCTATTTGTTGTTATACAATTCATTGTTGAAATGTTCACAAACTTTGACGTCGTTTTTCTGCAATACAATTATTTCACTGAACTGACTTCTCTTATTTCGTAGATCTCAGCTATTTCCCAACCGAATCCTTTGAAATTTTCAGAACTTCTCCATAATATTGCTCTCCATGTTATAACATTGAGAAATGGTCAAAATATTGCAAGACAAAAATTCTACATCACAAAATGTTCATATTTTGTTTGAAGATTTGTAACAAGAATTTGGTAAAATCGTATAAAAAAAATACAAAAACAATCAGCAAAAACTCGACGCTATAACATGCAGGTGTATGTTAGTTATATGCCCACAACGTTACAGTGAATTTGACCTGGCCATTATGTAGATCTAGGCTTTCAGCTGGTACCATTGAAATTTTAAATGGCCGCCCCGATAAGGGTCAAAAGGGGGTCCAAAAAAATATCCACATTCCTTTTGCAATATAATTAAAACTGTCCTAAAATGTCAGCAAGCTGTCATAAGAACAATTCAATTCAGGGTGTTGTGTCCCCTTAAACGGAAGTTGTATTCACTAATCTTCTTGTAACGCTTCGTTGCCCTCACACTTTCCTTCTTTCGTTCTGTTCCACAAACTGTCTGCGCTTTTGTTTAGATTACTCGTGTGCGTGGGTAGAGCTCGGTTACAGACTTCGACTTTTTGATTGAGTGGCATTTGTCTTGTTTCCGTTCCGTTCTTAGGGCGATAGCCCAAACCTATTATTTATGTAAAGGACGCCAACAATATTTTTCCCCATGCGTTGAAGAAACCATCCAACGCCAACTCTTAAGTGTGCTCCTTTCTCAAGGCAGTATCTATAAGTATAAAATAGGGTTGATTATCAGAATTGTTCAATTAAAATCCCTGTTGAACTATCTAGTGTGTCTTTTAAGTTCTATATTACGTTATCAGTCAGAGGGCCATTGGTATTTGAAAACTTGGTGCGGTGAGTAATTTCAGGGAAAGTCAACATGATATCACCATTTAAAAAAGCACTGCAGTTGTAATTTTTAGTTATTTTCGCACAGAATAAGGTTATATATTTAGTTAATTTTTATATGGATTATACAATCGATGTAAATTCACTTATAAATTCATTAAAAGTTACATTTGATTGTCTAGAGGGTCGGCATATGTGTCATATATTACTGGGCTGCGCCACATATCCTCCACTAACTTTTATCATTTGCCCCTCCTAGTTTGTGTATGTATTTGAATTAAACTCCATTCGTAACTTAACTAACAATCTACATATATTATTAAACACCCTTTTCTACGCAACTTTTTCCATTTCATATACAATTATATTCATTTAGTTGTATCAAAGTCAAATCAACATTTTTAACATCCAACTTTTTAAACTTTTTTTGTATGCATATTATGCTGAATTTGGATTTTTGGTTAGGTAGGTCATTTATAAATACTGCTTCAAGTTCTTAAAATTTTGCATTAATTGAAAATACTGAATTGAGCGATTTTGTCTTTTGGTAGTAGTTCATGTTGTTCAGTATCATAATATGAAGATCGGCGCACTATCGGCAATTAATTATTTTCATTACTGTTTGTTTTGATATCTAAACATTATTTAAACAATTATTATTTTGTAACCCCTGAGAAAAACTAGGACAGTTTCGTCAGACATCATTGAGTTTGCATTAGATATTTCGAGTATAGTGATAAAATTGAGTAAATGTTTTATAACGTCAGTTTTGTTTGAATACTTTGTTGAATAATTTGGAGTGACACTTCCCACACTAAGTTCAGGTGAAAAAGTGTTGTGTAATATACAAGAAAATATGCAAAACATGATAAAATATATCATTTAGAGAAAAAATAGATGAAACAAAAGGTTGTACCATATGGCTTCCACGATGGGCCGAGAAAGAAGTATATAATAATTAAAAAGAATTACTGTTAATGGTTGGAAACTTTGCTCATATACTGCCATACACAACTATTTTGTATTTTTATTTAAAATTGAATCTATAGTTGACTGCTCTCTGGATGCAATTGTTTTTGTTGTAGTATATAATATATAATTTACACATATATATATTTATATCTATAGCTATATATATATATATCATTGCTGATAACATTGCAGAACAGTTGTGTCAGAAAGACCACCGCAAATTCTTGAAAGAAATTAAGCACTGTACGAACAGTAAAGTAAAACTTCCGACAAACATTGATAATATACACGGTGTCGTAAACATCGGGTCAATGTGGAAGCATCATTATGAACATTTATTTAATGATGTGGAGGATAGTCGATGTGATAAAGTTTGTTATGATTGTTCCACTGGCAATAAGGGAATGACTGTTGGTGCAGTTGAACTGATGGATATTATTAATGGACTCTCAAAAAATAAGTCACCAGGTCTGGACGGTATCAATGCAGAACATATTAAGTTCGCTGATTATCAACTCGCTGTGCTTTTGTCTATCCTTGTGCCTTCGATTCTGGTGCATGGTTATTTACCAAAAGAAATTTCACAGTCTGTTATTGTACCAATTATTAAAAACAAGAATAGACGAGTAAACGACAAAGGGAATTATAGGCCAATATGTCTATCGAACATATTTTCGAAGATAATAGACACTGTTCTTTTTAACAGAATGGAAATGTACTTGGAAACCACTCCTAATCAATTTGGCTTTAAGCCTAAACATGGAACGGAGTTATGCGTGTTTGCATTTAAGGAATTATTAAGGTTCTACACTGAACATGGTTCAGCTATGCACGTCGCGTTTTTAGATGCATCAAAGGCGTTTGATCGTGTCAACCGATATAAACTTTTAACGAAACTAGAACAACGAAATGTACCGAACTATATCTTAAGAGTACTCAGAATTCAATAATCAATGTGTATGCATACGATGGGGAAATACCTACTCGGACTTCTTCTCGGTAGACAATGGTGTTAAGCAAGGTGGGAAGTTATCCCCTTTGCTTTTTAACATTTATATGGATAATCTGAGTATACAACTGCACAAAAAACAAATCGGTTGTAGTCTTGGTAACATGGTTGTTAATCACCTTATATATGCCGATGATCTACTTCTGTTTGCACCTTCTGCTAAAGGACTACAAACACTACCTGACATGTGTTATGTATATGACATATGGATGTGAGCATGACGTGCAATACAATGCGGGTAAATCCCTGGTCATGTACTTTGAATCTAGAATGTCAAATCTGTCTAAAGAAATGACATTAGGAGGAAAGACGCTAAACTTTGTCACCTCTTGTAAATATCTTGGACATGTCATTTCTAATAACTTGTCTGATGAGTCTGACATGCAAGCCAAAGTGAGACTTTTGTATGCCAAGAGTAATATGTTACGTCAAAAGTTCCACTTTCGTTCAACTGCTGTAAAAAATAAGCTATTTACAGCGTATTTTGGTAATATCTATATGTGTGCGTTATGGGTGAACTTTAGAAAAGTTAATTTTCAGCAATTCGTTGTTGCATATAATAACTCTTTCAGAATATTGAACAATTTGCCCATGAGATGTAGCTCTCGCCACATGTTTGCTACAGCTAATGTCAGCTCGGGTAAATGTGTAATCAGAAAGGCTATTTTTAGCTTAATGAATAGGATTGACATGTCTTTGAATCCCATTATTTATAGCATTAAAACTAGCGACGTGCATTGTACTTCGAAACTGCGGCACCAGTGGGTCCGGGATTTATATAATATTTAAACATTGTTCTTATCGATGTATTTTTTTTATTTTTTTACATACTTTTATTGATGTACTTGTATATATGGACATGATGATTGTCTGAAATAAATACATTATTATTATTATTATATATATGTGTGTGTGTGTGTGTGTGTGTGTGTGTGTGTGTGTGTGTGTGTGTGTGTGTGTGTGTGTGTGTGTGTGTGTGTGTGTGTGTGTGTGTGTGTGTGTGTGTGTGTGTGTGTGTGTGTGTAATATATTATTTGAAATCGGTGAACGTATTCCTGACGTGACTGTTTGTGATCGTTGTAGAACGCGTATCTGGTCGTGCTGTTGGTGGCGGTGAGCGTGCACTGCAGCTATGGTAAGGTTCCGTGATAAACCAATGATATTTGCACAGATTGAGGCTGAACGAATAGAGGAATGAATTGTACAGCGAGCTATACAACAGTAAACAGAGTACCATAATTCACAGCAGCTCAAAAGGGGTACCCGAGATAACACTATGGGAGGTGGAAGCAGAGATAAGAGATCAGAAGAACGGGACAGCATCAGGCAACGACCATGTAAACATAGAAACATTAAAAGCAGCAGAAGATACTACCTCGAAGACACTAGCTAAGC
The DNA here is from genome assembly GCA_963995525.1 of Escarpia spicata. Classification (NCBI taxonomy): domain Eukaryota; kingdom Metazoa; phylum Annelida; class Polychaeta; order Sabellida; family Siboglinidae; genus Escarpia; species Escarpia spicata. Next base: position 14,988,840 of record OZ023208.1, on the reverse strand, counting down.
TGTATAATAAATGTTTATCAGAAAGACAAATGCCCACCGCATGGAAGAACGCAAATATGGTGAAAATATTCGAGGAGGTAAATAAGAAACAAGAAATAAGAAAGAAAGATATCAAGAACGATATGTCTTATTAAACGTCCGTAAATTACTCACAAAAACACTAACGAAAACGCTAGAAAAAACAATCGGTGAAAACCAACCACGAGAGCAAGCTGGATACTGAAGCAGGTACTCAACGACAGACCACATCCACGTCGTAAACCAATTGAAGGAGAAGTGCCGAGAATAGAATATCCCGCTCTGCATCGCGTTCGTCGATTACGAAAAGGCTTTCGACTTTGTGCAAACTCAAGCCGTACTGACCTCGCTTCAAGAACAGGGGATAGAAGACGTGTACGTCGAACTCCTGAAAGACATCTACACCAACAGTTCGATGACAGTCCACCTACACAAAGAAAGCAACAAGATCAACACCATATCGCCCAAGCTGTTTACGGCAACACTCGAAAGCATACTCCGAAGACTGACCTGGGAAACCAGAAACATGAGGATAGACGGAGAATAGCTCAGTCATCTTCGCTTCGCCGACGACATACTCATATGCGCTACTACGCCGCATCAAATACAACAAATGACGCAGGAGCTAGCTGATGAAAGTAAAAATCAAGGTCTGGACGTTTCGTAGACGAAAGTGATGCTAGAAAACGACACACCAATATATGTCAACACCACGCAGACAGAGAACGGCTACGTCTACCTGGGACAGCGATATAGCAGCAGAGAAAAGAGCAAAGACAAGGAAATTCAACGAAGAATCACGGCCGGCTGGACAGCATTCGCCAAGCAACAACTTTGGAACCTGCTTGACGAGACAAATCAACAACTCATACGTACTTCCGGCGATGACATACGGCGCGGAAACATGCACACTCAACAACCAGGCAAAGAACAAGCTAGCAGCCGCACAAATAAAGATTGGAAAGAAGTATGTCAAACATGACATATCAGGAAAGAAAAACAAACATTTGAGGGAAGACAAAGTTCATACACGAGATAGAACAAGTCAGAAGACGGAAGTGGACCTGGGCAGGGCACATGAGTAGAATACGAGATAACCGATTGACATTGGGAAACGATATAGAGGAAGACCGACGAGACGGTGGAGAGACGAACTAGATGAGAACTGGAAGGGCACCGTCTAGCATAGGATATCGCAAGACAGGCATATCTGGAAACGACATGCTGAAGCCTTCGCCCAACCAAGGGTCATTACGGCTGTACAATGATAATGATGATCAAGATATAGTGGCGCAACAGACGAATAAGAAAAAAACAAATCAGGTCCGTAGCGAATTTGATTTTCTAGGTGTGTTTTCGGCCTATAATATATATATATATATTTATATATATATATATATATATATATATATATATGGTCATCATTATCATTGTACAACAGTAGTGTCATGTCCCATGGTTGGGCGAATCAATCTAGGAGAAATATATATTATGTACATATATATATATCATATATATACATATGATATATACATCACATAATTATATATATATATATATACATATATATATATATATATATAACTATAATCCAGCAAACGTGTATCTTATAAGCTTTTATCTTAGATTGATTGCACCTCTAGCGCCAAACTTTCATGAATTCATCCACGATCCCACAAAATAGAACAATATACAGAAAGCTTAGTGGCAGTTGTTTCTCTTGTCTTTTCCCCATAAATGTTATGTGATGGTGTGAATTTTTCAATAGTAAAGCGCTTAGAGTTAGATTGGATCTAATGGGAAAACGCACTGAATGTTGAGAGAACATATGTCTGTTCAAAAGGTTCTGCACAGATTCGACATTGCACGTTGAATCCATGGTAAAATGTCGATGTCATAGTAAACTTGATGTGTTTACTATGACAGTTTACCCTTCTGAAAGTTAATCTAAATCTATGATGAATATGCCTATTTTACTTCAAATAGGTCCCTACATCATACTATTGCTAGTAGATGTGATAGTGATGTGATTGCAAGCTTCCCAAAACCTCCAACTGCACCCTCTGAGACGTCCAACTGCTCCCCTTGATATGCCCAATTGCACCCTATTAGGCTCCCGAAAACTAAAAATATACCCCTTAGACAGCTCCAACTACAGGCGTCCGGCGGAATTATTTGCCTTCGCAAAGCAATACAAATCCCTTTCATTTATGACGTGCGCAAAAAGTAAATGGCCTAAATGGGTTTCTTCTAGGAAGTAGTTTAGGAACCCGAAGTCTTCGTTTCTGTACTACAATGTCTACAACATACTCCTTTCAACTTCAGTAAAGTAACGACATATCCGTGTTTGCCTTCACGAATATGTAATATCACAAAATATGGTTGTGTCGTTGTAGGAAAAAAAGAAGGACAAGATGAAGACCCAAAAACTTGCACAACTAACACGGAGTGCGACTATGACAATGGCTATTGTCTCAAGTTTGGCCAGTGTGACAAAGGATGGTGCTGGTGCAAACATGGCTTGGTTCTCAAAGGCAACGTGTGCAAAAAATGTGAGATATGCGTCTGTTTGTTGAAGTTAACAATTCCTTGTGTATATATATATATATATCATATATATATATATATGATATATATATATATATATATATGAATATGTATATATATCATATACAACAACGTATATGCATATTATATATATAATATATAGTTATATATATATAACTATAATCCAGCTAGCGTGTATCTTATAAGATTTTCTAATAGACTGATTGTGCCTCTGGCGCCAAACTTTCATGAATTCATCCACGAACCCACAAAGTAGAACAATATACAGATAGATGATGAAACTGCTGTTACAAATATCCATTGTATCTACGTTATTACTGCAATTTTGGTCGCATCATCCTGGAGAAGTAAAATATGTCCACTACGACATCGTTTCAAAATTTTTACTACGACATCTACCAGTAAACAAGCGCTGTAACTCACTTGTCCGCTTCCCACTTTTATTTATTTACATTCGGGTATTTAACTGATAATGTTGGACATCCAGAAAGCTTAGTTGTCAGTTGTTTCTCTTGTCTTTTCCCCAGAAATGTTATGGTGATGGTGTGCATTTTTCAATAGTAAAGCGCGTAGAGTTGGATTGGATCTATACTGAGATGGGAAAACGCACTGATTATTGAGAGAACATATTATGTCTGTTCAAAAGGTTCTGCTCAGAATCGACACTGCACGTTGAATCCAAAGTAAAATGTCGAAGACATAGTAAACTAGATGTGTTTACTATGACAGTTTACCCTTCTCACAGTTAACCGAATATGATGAATATGCATATTTTATTTCAAATAGGTCCCTACATTATAATATTGCTAGTAGATGTAATAGTGACTCAGTGCATTATGCTATTTTATGTTTTATGGGTACACAAAACGTCCCAACAACATTGCTGGACGTAGCAGAAAAGCTAATATAAGTATAACAGGTATCACTGCAGCCACGCATTGCTGCATACTGCAAGGATTAGCGTGACAAGCAAGGAATTCGTCCAAAAAGAAGGGAACGATGTGTGTTCATTGGTACAATGTACCTTATGACAAAAATGTCATCGCGCAAGCGAGAAAGCTTGGAAGAAGGCCAGTGAATCAATGACACGTCACACTTCAAAGTGCATTCTACAATAAAGAACAGTTCACACTCAATCCCTTGGTTGTCATTATCGGTAGGCTGAAGATGGCCCACTAAATCAACAGTTATGTGGATGTCAGTGCTGAGCCCATTCGTATAGTACTAACAACGTACGCCTTTATTAAAAAGGTGATACCGGAGACCAACCAGCTGGTTCCCAACGTCACAACAATTGGAACACACACATTATTAGCCATACTCCTCTTAGCTCATCACCAATTCATGTTTGACGTCGCCGCCATATGGCAATATTCCGAGGCAGGCCATGGAAAAGGTTTCTGAGATAGATTGGGAAGGACTGTCAAAAGAAATGTAGTCTTGGCAGTTAAGCAGTTAAGTGTCCCCTTCAGTTGTTTTTGACCTGTGTCCTGAGCTGTGAGTTCTCCTAATGAATGTGGCTCAATAATTGCGGCTTGATGATTCTCCACTTAGTTTGGTTGGTTATTTTATGGAATCTCTTTCGTCTAGCATTCGATTTGGCAGGATTTGTTGTGCAGTTCTAAGGCCGAGTAGTTTACTTTCAACCGAGGGCGTTTTTATATATGCAATGGGGGGCATGTTTCTCAAGGTTTTAATGGCAATGACTCAACAGATCTCAGCTTTAAGAAGTATTGATTACCAGATTTCAAAATCCGTGTAATCAAATTAACCACGTTTTGTTTGTTCTCCCATGATAACATACACTTAATATTAAGCTTGTTACCAGTTCACTTCTGGGCGTAATATTGTGATAATTCTCAAATTATCTTATATTTATGGGGTCAAAATGTATATTTTTTTTACTATATATAATTTAAATAACAAATATAAACAATTAGTGTAATCATTGAATATCTTAATTATTTCGTACACAACACTTACCACCGTAGCCCTTCTACAAAGAATTCAAATCAGCCGGACAATTTGTCTTGACACATTATAGTCCGGCAGTTAAACGCCCTTTTTGAAGGTGTACCGTGCATTAGGGTCCGCACGATATTTTCTTGCATCTTTGTGAACTTCTAACTTTCTAGGTCAATAACGCGACGGGTGCCACTCAGGCACCCTTGAGCGTTTTTGTATAAACTCTTTAATATGCAAATTAGTCATCGCCTTAAAAATATATACTACTTTCCTGAATATTTCGAAATATAAACATCCAAACAATCAAAATGATGTGTCCAAACGCATGTTTTCAGGCTATCTGGGTATGATTACGTCAGTGAACGTATCATAGTATGAATATGCAAATTAGCTCTGACCAATATAACTTCATGATATTCGTTTATATATCCTCAATAGGCGAGCGGTAAGCACTACTTAATGGACAGACTTAAATGGCCCCCTCCCCATACAAAAACCAAAATTGTATACCATAGATATCCCCATCACAATGAGGCCTATCATAGAACAAGCGTGACTCCAAGGGCAAACAAGGTCACTTTCAAATGATAATATTTCGAAATTGTCCGCTTCCGCAAACGTATTATAATTACAATGGTTGCATATCTACTTTTATTAATAACAAAATAGCCATGCCATATCTTTTTGGAAAGCTAATTCTCTCCGGGTCAAAATAGGATACGATATGGAGCTGTTACACTGTATAGTAAGTGTGGAGCTAAGGTCAAACAAGGTCACAATGAAATGATGAATATCCGAACTTTTGCAATACGGCGAACGTTATTAGGTTACAATAACACTGTATCGACTTCATTTCTATGGACATGTTACATACCTCACGAAAGAAAAATTTCTTCCCATCAAAATTAGATATCACTTGGAGGTTTCAGTTGATGAAGTTTGTGTGGAGCGGCAGGCAAACAGTGTAACCGTCAAGCGATAAATGTTCAAAATTGCATCATCCCGCAAACGTTATACTGTACCAATGGTGGCTTATAGCCTATCTACGTTACCTACTTATTCGTGACCACGTGATATACATTTTGAAAACCTACTATCTCCCCTTAAACACAGGATACCACGGGGAGCTTCCAAATGGTGCAGTAAGTGTGGAGTGAAGGTCAAGCAAGGTCATCACCAAGTGATGAGTATTAAAAACTACGCCATTCCGCAAACGTTGTACAATTACAATGTTTGCATAATTATCAATTTTTCTACCTACACTGGGCCATTTCATACACCTATGCGTATTGTATGACCATCAAAATGATTGGCATGAAATTGTAAAGTGGGGGTCTAACTGTGGAGTGAAAGTTGAACAAGGTCACCATCAAAAGATACACGCATTTTTGAAATTGTGCCATTCCGCAGATTGTAGGTGATATTATTCTTCTACGGCATTTTTGCATCACCCATGGGATGAAAAAATAGATTTAACAAGATTTAACAAGACTGTCATCCAGAGAATTAACTCTAGATGTCAGGTGGACAAGGAAGCCCTTTGGCTTATCGAGAGTCCAACCCTTTTATCTACATATATCCAGCCCTTCTGAGGTATGTGTCGATTTTATTTTTAAACATATTCACACTACTAGCACCCACGCAATCATCAGATAATCTGTTCCATTCATTCACAGTCCTTTGTGAAAATGAGAACTTTCTTACGTCTAATCTACACTGCTCCTTTACTAATGTAACTTCATGTCCTTTAGTCTTTCTATCTTTCTTAACTGAAAAAAACATATTTCTATCAATATTTTCATAACCATTCAATATTTTAAACACTTCTATCTGAACTCCTCTCAATCTCCTGGTCTCTAGTGTTGTTACACCACATTCTTTTAGGCGTTTTTCATAACTAAGATCCCTCAGTTTTGGTATCATTTTAGTCGCTCTCCTTTGTACTCTTTCTAGCATATCTATGTCCTTCTTGCGGTATGGCCTCCACGCTTGTATACAATATTCTAAATGAGGCCTGACTATTGTTTTGTACAGCGGTATTATTTGTTCTTTTTTTAATATGCTATATTTCGCCTAATCAATCCAAGGATTTGATTTCCTTTTGAAGCTGCAATTCCACACTGCTCTGAAACCTTCATGTCAGCACTAAGTGTCAGCCTTAAGTCTTTTTCTTTTACAGTAGTACTTAGTACAGTTCCCCCCATTGTATATTCTACATATTCGTTCCCATGTCCTGTGTGAAGGCATTTACATTCCCCAAAATTGAACAACATTTGCCACTTTTCAGACCACTTGATCAACCTGTCAAGATCACCTTGTAAATGCTGTCTATCTCCATCACTTTTAATCCTTCTAAACACTTTTGTATCATCTGCAAATTTCAACACCTTACTAGCTATATCATCGTCCAAATCGTTCATATATATTAAGAATAATATAGGTCCCAGTACTGATCCCTGTGGAACCCCACTCAAAACTTATTTCCAGTTTGAAGCCTCCCCATCAACAACTACCCGTTGTCTTGTGTCAATCAGCCATTTTTCTATCCAGTTAATTATACCATTTCCTATGCCATGGGCCTTTAGTTTAAGCAGTAATCTTTGATGTGGCACTTTGTCGAAAGCTTTTTGAAAATCTAAGTAGATGATATCTACTGGTGATCCATCATCTACCCACTTAGTGATATCTTCCAAAAAACATAAGCATGACCTCGCTTTTAGAAACCCATGTTGAGATGGGTTTATCAAGTTATGTTTAACAAGAAAATCCACCATGTGATCTTCAATTAGTCTTTCTAATAATGTAGAAATCACCGATGTTAAACTAACTGGTCTATAATTATTTGACTTTTTTTCTCGAACCTTTTTTAAATAATGGTATAATATTTGCTTCTTTCCATTCTAAAGGAACCACTCCCTCTTCTAATGACAAGTTGAAAACTGTTGCAAGCGGTATGCTAATTTGTTCTACAATTTCCAATAGTAGTTTGGGTGGAATACCATCCAATCCAGGTGATTTATTATCATTCATAGCCCTAATTTTCTTAGCTACCATTTCCGGGGTTACAATTAACTGTCTTAAATAGTCTGATTCTACCCCCTTGAACTTAGCATCTGGTACTGGCAGTGAACTAGTGTCTTCTCTGGTAAACACTGAACTAAGATACTCATTCAGGTCTTCTGCCATTAAGAATCCTTCTGATATTATATTTCCATCACTATCTTCCAGAGGACCGACCTGAACTTGAACTTCCTGTTTGCTTCGAACATACGCATAAAAACTCTTGCTGTCATGTTTTATATTACAAGCTAATTTATGTTCATAACTTCTCTTTGAATTTCTAATTTCAGCTGTAGCTTGGTTTAATGCTTCTTTATAAATGTTGTAGTCTTCGTCATTTCCAGTACGTCTATATGACTTCCACATCATTTATTTATACTTAATTTTTCTAATGGCTTCTTTCGGTAAGTATTTCTTTCTGGTCCGTTTCCCTTGTTTTTTGAAGGGAACAAATTTATCTACGATGCACTCTATTTCATTCTTTAAGATATTCCAGCATTCTGTTGCTGTCTTATTCTTCAGTGTGTTATTCCTGTCTAGCTTTGCTAAATATTTCCTTATATCTTCCTTAGTGGAAATTTCTCCTGAACTGCTTTTTATTATTTCTTTCTGATTTTACTTTGATGGTAAAATGTATCTGGTTGTGATCACTACTTCCCAGAGGCTCACATAATTTAACATTGTCAACTAATTCATTCTGTGAGGACAAAACTAAGTCTAACACATTCTCTCCCCTGGTTGGTTCTAGCTCATGTTGAGAAAGGAAACTATTTTGTACTAAAACTAAAAACTTGTGGTCCTCACTACCCATACTCTGTAGAGATTTCCATTTTATATGCCCATGGTTAAAATCCCCCATAATAACACAGTCCCGTTTGCTCACTTCCCTTATAGCTTTTTGTATTTTTTCATTTTCTTCTACGCTTATGTTTGGACTACGATAAACTAATCCAACCGTTAACATTCAGTTTCCTGTAACTATGTTACACCAAACAGCTTCTTCGCAATCTGCTTCTCTGTCTAATTTTATTTCATAAGCCGGGATAGATTCTTTAATATATAAAATAACTCCACCTCCCCTTCTTCCTATTCTATCTTTCCTAAACATTACATATCCTGTCAGTCCAAATTCGGCATCTGATATATCGGTGGTTGCCCATGATTCGGTTATACCTATTATGTGAGGGTCAATCTCTTCTACCATAATGTTTAGTTCATTTCGTTTGTTTACTATACTCCTTGCATTTAAACAAACACATTTATACCCAGCTTCAGAACAGTTTTCCAGACTCTTCTTTGCTGAATTATTTTTGCTGTCTTTATCTATGCATCCAGTTTCAGGCTTCTCTGCGAGTCCCCCCTGCGAATTTAGTTGAAATAGATGCAACCTGTCCCACTGTCAACAGATCGCAGCAGATTCTCTGAGAGTACTGCTGCCTCCTTTCCACTTAGATGAAGGCCATCTCTCATGTACATATCTTCTCTCCCAACAAAGTACCCCCATAAATCTGTGAATCCCATGCCCTCTTCCTCACACATCTGCTCAACTAGTGCGTTGATCGCCATCCTCTTACAGTTTCTGTATCTTGCCCCCCTTCCTCCCATTACTGGCAAAATTCCTCAGGGAATAACCTGTTCCACTCTTGTCTTTTCTTTAGCTTCCTCACTAGATGTCTGTACTTCTGAACTATCTCAGTTGTTCCCTCCTTGTCTGCATTGTTTGTCCCTACGTGTACTAATGTAGACCCTCCCTTGCCATGCCCCAATACCTTCTCTACCCTTTCGGTCACATGCTCTATCCTAGCCCCCGGTAGACATACAACAACGTCCTTCCCCTCGCATATAGTCTTGTCTGTTTTTCTCAGAATTGAATCGCCCATAAACACTCTCTTTTCTCCTTGCCCCCTCAATCACTGCCTCGGAGTAGCTCCTCCGGTTTGCATATGTCTGGTTGTTGTCTTTTCCTCTTGCCGTCTTCTCTCCTGTCACATTCTCTTCCATTCCCTTCTTTCCTGTCGCGTTTTCTCTTGTCCCCTTTCCTCATGTCATCTTCTCTTCTAGCACATTTACTCTCACTTCCTTTCGTCCCTTCTTCTTTCCTCCCATCACATTTTCTTCTCTCCTCTCCGGTCCCGTTTCCCCGGCTACCTCCTTCACTACGGTCACTTTCTCCCCTGTCACCTTCACGCCTGTCATGTTTTCTGTTTTATGCTGAACACTCTGTCTTTTTCCAGTCTTCTGTCTCACAGTCTTACCAACTGCCTCTGTGGTATCTACCTCTTCACCACCTGTATCGCTGTCGCGTCTCTCCTCGTTCTCTACAGTCTGACTACCTGTTGATCTATCCCCACTGACCCGTTTTCTATTCCTCTGCCGAACACTTTTCCTCCGTCCCTCTGTTTTCTCAATGTCTTGTTCCTTCACACCGGTCACCTTCCCTCCTCTCAGTCTCCTTTCTTCAGTCTCCGTGTCACAACTCTGCTCCTTCTGTGTTGTAGAATTCTCAACTCTCTCCGCGTCATCCCTCTCTGCTCCATCTATTTCTATGTTGAGTCTCACCTCCATCTCCTTCACTATATCCGTCAACTTACACACCTCCTTCATCAGACATTCCACCCTCAAACACCCGATACACCGAAAGGTGAATCCGTCATCTTTGGTCTCTGCCCATGATTTTGGACAGCCAGACAACGCAAAATCCACCCAGCTCTGGCAGTCGTTGCAAACTAAGTGTCGTTTTGCTCTGAGTTGCCGCTTGCAAGGTGCCATATTAGAATTTATTTATGTTCAAATTATTTTTATCTAGTCTTTGAAAAGACTTTTCTGTGTACAATTTACACCAGATTGTTAAGGTTATAGTTAGTTATATTTGACACAGTGACACACCGTGCCTTACCTAGTTACGATGTCGATAACGATGTATTCAAGTTAGGCTTAGATACAAGGTAGTCTTTACAAAGACTGTTTCCTGTGTACTAATATACACTTTAAAAGATTGTTATTTCATGTTTTAATTACTCATCTAACTACACCGATTATCTCAAATAACGCTATTCTATTGTCGTTCACGTTACGCTAACTTCGCCAGTGACCTACTTTGTAAACAACGTTCCGATTACATTAACGTCCCCAATTATCGCTCGCAAATCGCCTACTTTTAATCTACCCTAGATTACTCCCTCTAGCTAACTTTTAACAAAACATATTGCTTAATATATATCTATAATTACGTTATGTATGCTATACACTCAATAATATCACTTATCTTGATAAAATATCCTTATATTTTCGCAAGTTTGCTGCACCAAATTCAAACCAATTCACCACCGGAAGTTCCCCCATCCCCCAGATGATGGTGGATGCCACGCTCAATTTTGAATTTGAATGTAATTTTGAGGGTCACAAACTAATCTTGTGTCAAAATATTTGTATTAATTAACTAATATGTTCTTATGCACATGACAGCCTCTTCACGTCCTATGTCCACCCCAGCCATCTGGAGTGGGCATCTGCTAATGAAGCAGTTGACCGGTCAACCAAATAAAAGCTTGTTACGTTATACGCTCTGAATACTGCTAAAGAGCATCCGGGGTTATTGTTATTAGTGATGTTATTGCTTTGACAGGATATCTTTTTCATTGCCTCGATAATGGACACCACGCACTTTGCAACTCTATTTACAGGGGGCAATGGTGATGCGTTCCAGGAGTTGAAGTGTCGCGAATCCAGATCCAAGTGGATGTGTGAATGCTGTGTTTCCTTCGTGGTATGAGATTTAGGTTTCCCATGCTATTGACAACTGGCAATGACTTGAGAGGTCTTTTCCCAGAGCATGATGGATGCCGTTGCCATTATGATGAATTACGTTATTGCCTGTCCAAAAGCCTATCCAAGTGTATGCAGTTGGATATAAACTTGACAAACTCATAACTCCTAACGATCGGAAACATATGGCGAATCATATAAGGCTTTGATCCCTTTTCCACAAAGCATTTTGCACAAGGCTCAACAGTTGCGTGCCAGGTTCTTCAAGACCTTACTGGATGTAGCATGTCAGAGTTGCACCTAGTGTCAAACACTTCCTTTCAACCTAGCTGGTAGAGCTTTGCAACCTTAATGGAGAGAAGTGCAAATAACTCCTGTATGTTGGTAACATCGCGATGAAAGTATTTCTAGTTTATTGGCACATTGTTGTCCAATGTTATTTTCCTCAGAATCCCGTTACCGCGCTTCTCTCTTTTGGATTATTTGATCCTGCTGGCGAGGTACGTGTCCCGGTCGACGCCAATATTGTTGGAATGATTTAAGTGCTTCATGATGTGCGGAACGAAAGTGTATGTATACTCATAAAACGTGGTGATGTTGGTTGATGCATCTTTTGACGACGATGCTGGTTGATGCATCTTTTGACAGTGACATTCAACCTTCACTTTCAACCTTCATTCCTCACTTAGATTTCCAAAGGTATATGACGTGGCTATGAGTAGATAGATAACGTATATAAGCCACCATTGGATTTGTATAACGTTTACGGGATGGCGTAATTTCGAACATATACTACTTGACGGTGATACTGTTTGATCGTCGCTCCACACAAACTTCATCAACTAACACCTCCATGTTATATCACATTTTGACGAGAAGAAATTATTCTTTCACAATGTGTATAACTTGTCCATAGAAACGAAGCAGATACAGAGTTATTGTAACTTTATGAAGTGTGCCATATTGAAGAAGTTCGAATATTCATAATTCCACGGTGATTTTGTTTGACCTTAGCTCCACACTTATAATTCCGGGTAACAGTTCCATATCGTATCTCATTTTAACAGAGAGACAATAAGCTTTCCAAAAATATATGACATACCCATTTTGTTTTTAAATAAACTATATATGCAATCATTGTAATTTTAATACGGAAGCGCACAATTTCGAAAATTTATAATTTGATGTTGACCTTGTTTGACCTTGGTGTCACGCTTACTGCATCACTTGGCAGTTCTAAGGCAGGCCTCATTGTGATGGTGACAACTTGGGCTTTCAAATTAATACCATTTGGGCATTTTGCGCGTAAGGGGAGGGGGCATTTAAGTTGGTGCGTTAAGCAGTAGCTACCGCTTGCTCATTAAGGAGATACACACGAAAAGCGTGAGGTTATATTGGTCAGAGCTAATTTGCATATTCATGTGACAAATGTGCAGACCATGTTTTGTTCACTGACGTAATAATAACAAGAGACCATGAAAACATTCGCTTGGACACCTTATTTTGATTGTTTTGGATGTTTACTATTCGATATATTCAGGAAAATCGCATTTATTTTAATGGCGATGATTAATTTGCATATTAATGGGTTTATAGAAAAACGCTCAAGGGTGCCTGGGTGGCACCCGTCGAATTATTGACATAGAGGTGTAGGTCACGAAAATGAAAAAAAAAATCATCGTGAGGACCCTAATGCACGCTTCACTGGCTAACGCCCGGACTATTAAGCATTTGAGTTGATATAGGCACCGAATTCGTTACACTACTGACATTGAAACCAAATATGATTGAAACCAAACAAACAGTGATTGTTTTCCATGATGCAGCATACTAAGTGCTACAGTTGTTGTTGGATACGTCGACCTTTTCTTTTCTTTCTCTTCCTCCTCATGGCGCTTGCACTACTTTCTTTCTTTCTTGCACCTTTCTCCATTATCCTCGGTCTTTTGCTCTTTTTCTCCATTCCCCTTTCCATCCCTCCAGGTCTCTCTTCACGAAGTCCTCCCACCTCAGTCTCGGTCGCCCTCGTCTTCTTTTTCCCTCCAATCTCCGGGCATCTGCTTTCTTTGTCATCCGTTCTTCTCCCTTTCGCTCAACATGTCCCGCCCAGTTCAACCGACTTCTCACCAACTTCTTCTAGAAACTTTCTTTCACACCAGCATCCTCCCTCAGCTCTTCCACTCTTCGCTTATATATTCTCTTTACCCCCGTAATTTTCCTGACCCAGTTGTTTTCGCATACCGGTACCCTCTCCTAGTGTTTCTCTGCCATTGCTATAGTTTCTAGGCCATACAGGTAGGCTGGTGTCACCCATGCGCATAGTACTTGTCCCTTGAGTTTTCGCGATATGTGCCTGTCTCCCATCACACTTTCTACTTTCCTCCATGCATTCGCCCCTGCTTGTATTCTCCTGCGAATTTGAGGAGCCATCCCCACATACCGCTCCGCCCAGGTATACAAAACTGTCTTTTTGTTTTAGTTTCTTCCCCTCCAGATGTATTTCCAGTTCTTTGCTTTGTTGTCCAACCCACAGCATCTCTGTCTTCTCCACATTAACTTCCAGTCCGTGTTTGCTGAAGATATCCTTCCACTCAATCAGTTGTTCCTGTAAGTCCGTTTCACCGTCCGCTACCACCGCTAGATCGTCTGCATACAGTAGTATCTGGAAAATATATTTCGTACTGGTTGTTCACTGCGATAAACAGTAGTGAGTTCAGGGCAAGGATCACTTTGAATTCATCTGAGATTCCAGTTCCACCCGCCACTCTGCCCTTCGTTTCTTCATATGTCCCTTCCATCATCCTGACCTATGCCTCTGGAACCCCCATCCATATTAGTGTCGCCATTGCCATAATTCTGGGTACCGTGTCATAAGCTTTCTCCAGGTCTATAAAATCCACAACCATACTCTCCTGTCCCTCCAACTTCTTTTCGATCGGCTGTCTCAGCACAAACATTCCAACAGCTGTACCTTTTCCTCTTCTGAAGTCATGTTGTTCTCCGATTTATCCGTCCACTATTGTTCTTATCCTTCCATCCAGGATTCTCTCCAACATATTCAGCACGGTGCTCAGCAACATGATGCCTCTCTATTTCCCTGGGTCATGCACGTCTCCCTTTCCTTTCCATATCGGAACTATTATCCCGGTTCTCCACTCCTCTGGGATATTTCCTTATCTCATGCAGGTATTCAATAATCTTCTCGTCCACCAGATTCCCACGCGTTCGGCCACCACCAGCATTTCCACTCATACTTCATCAATACCTGTCACGCGTCCTTTCTTCATCATCGTCGTTGCTCTCTCTACCTCTTCAACCACAATCTCCTTCACCTTTATTTCTCCCTCTACTGCATTTGGCAGATCTAGTTCTTTGCTTTCTTGTGTATTTAAAATGTTCCTACCACAAATCATGCCAATATCTATTGATTCAAACATGTTATTTGAGAAACAGAAGATAACTTTTCAAGTATCTGATCAGTATTATAATCAATATTGAACATCTTAGCTAGTATGGAGCCCTCCCTGGTAACAAGCAAAATTCTACAAACATTTTTCAAAGCAGTTGTATAACTTGTCTTTACACATTGAGCATTTGAATTGACATTGTATATTGGTACCAAATACGTTACACTCCTGACGTTATATTTATCCATTTTACAAAATTAAATGTGATTAAAATCAAACAAACGGTGATTGTTCTTTTGTGTATATGCAATCAATATAATAATCAACATTGAACATATTAACTAGTATGGAACATTCCCTGGTAACAAGGATATGTCATTAAAAAAAAATTCGAACCAGTTGTACATTGATCATTGGAATTGGCACAGTATGTTGACACTAAATCCGTTACACTCCTGCCAGTATATTTGTCAAGTTTTAAAATTAAATGTGATTGAAATCGAACATACTATGAATGTTTTAAAAAGTGACTACCACAAATTAAACCAATTTCTATTGGCTCAAACAAGTTATTTGTGTGATAGAATATATTTGTTCAAGTATCTGATTTACATATTTAGAGTCAATTTTGATCATCTAACCTGAAATAAAGACCCTCTTTGCAGTTCTCGAGCTTTTAATGTTGATTGTATTATTATGGCAAAGTGATAATTTATGTCAATATACAGTAATGGCGATGTTGCTGTCTAATTAATACAAACACCTAGAATTCCACTAAAATATTTACACGCCTGACAACATTATTATGTCAACTACCACGTTAATGAATACATAATATCATGTATTATTTCATTCATGTATAGACATAGGAGCTACAATGACTGAACATATATCAACAAGTAGTTCTAAAGCAACGTGTTTAAATCTGGCAGTCTTAGCCTTCAGCTCCTGATAAATATGGGGAATAATGGGAATACAATATTGTGGTTTCAAATATGTATGAGAAACAATATAATAACTAATAAAAATTACATGTAAGGGTCAATATATAAAATAGTGTACAGTTGATAACAAAATTGTGTCTTTTGTCTCTCACAATGTGAATTATAAAATCTAGCTAACGAAAGTTCACCGTAGATTGGCCTCATTGAGAGCTTTGAGGACATATATAGTTTGCCAGCCTAACTCATTTTTAAAATGGCACAAAGTGGGAATAAGGAGCCCAAAAAGGCCAAAATGGCATGTCCAATTGACGTTTCCAAACTTGGAAGGGCTACCATACAAAATCAGTGTTGTATTTTTATTTTTGAGTTTACAGTGCAAATGAGGCATGATTAAGAGATTAGACTGCAAATTAGGCATGTTTTAGGAGTTTTTCTATTATGACCAGTTTTGGCGTGTCCAGCGTCTTCGGTTTAGATGTGTCCACTGCATTAATTTATTATTGATATTATAGGGTATTACAACGTGCATTCTTTTTTTACAAGTCTAATTATGAAATCTTGAAGCAAATTATGGGGCTAAATCTAAATTAGAGGAAGACATAGCATATTACAATTTTAACAAATATATAGTGACGCTTAAACTTTCATCTACGGAAAAGGCTACCTACAAAACACTAGGAAACGTACACCATTTTTACGTTTCTTATACCTACCAACTACCCCCTGCTATAACTCCTTCGATAGCGATACCATTATTCACGATATTTATTGGACAAAGAAGAAAAACGAAATTGTGGCGTGTCCACCATCATCGCATGCCTATCGTCATCATATCGAAAACTGAAAAAACACCGCTCAGCGCGTATATATATATATATATATATATATATATATACTTGATCCAGAGGAATGAAAATGGTCAGCGCATCAGAGAATTATGTTGCCATGCACACAAAAGCTGTTCCGACTTTTTTTGCGACATATTTTGCAAGCAATGGTCCGATGATTACTCGGTTTAGATGGAATGGTACCATAAACGAATGTGAATACGGTAAATAAACAACCGAAATAACATTATTCTTATAAGTCATTCGTGGACGCATCAATAAGCAACAATAATGAAGTTGATATACGAGTAAACTGACCTGCGACAAAAACCAGACGTCTAAGCCGCATGATGACGGTGGACACGTTTGATAACGCTGGGCATTCCAAAAATCATTACAAATATATATTGTTGCAGTAATTAGCACCGGTACCCTAATTTACCGTCTTGATGTGTCAGAAACAGGTTGCTCTTGCTATATATGAAAATAATTCACACATAGTTTTGTAAGAAATCTAATGTCTGCAAACAAAATGTGCTGACATGGACATTCGTTTGTTACTGTCAAAATGTGAACGTCTCTATGACTATTTCACTTATGTAAGAGCCCGCAGTTTACATTTGGAATATAATATAAGAAAACAAAACGAGCATACCAGTAGAATGTAATTTGGGCGAATTCAATAGGTATGTTTGGAGAAATATATATATTGCACTTGGTGTTTACGCTGGACACGTGATGACACTAGACACGCAGTTATGGGAAGGTGTGTTCCTGCATTCATTAATACTAATAATTGTAACAAATAGCCTTTACTTTTACATTGCTATACTACAACATACCATTTCTATGGGGTCGGAACCGGGGGAGTGAGTGGGAGTTAAGCCCCCAAATATTTGATAGAAATAGAATAGAGATATAATTAGCTACCCAATATTTAGGGACGGGATACATTTTGATGTCTTGGTGTCAAGACGACTGCAGTTTCTGTCATAAGTGAGCTTCATGGGGGAGGGGTGAAAATCATTAGCAAACATAAATAACACTAGGTGAAAACAAATTCTTCTTGTGTTCTGTTTTATAGGACCTTGAATCCAACAATGTTCTTTGCTTGCAAACCATGTGGATATGCATGTATAGAGTCACATATATTGGTTACAAATGGTGCCACATTATCCTAAAGCTAGCAAATGTTTCACTAATAATCCTACATTAATTGTGAACAATACCTCACAGGAAAAAAGAAAAGGGGATGCATGAATACTATGAAAATATATCGATATCATAACTCCGCGTAGGCAGTATTTCCAGTTCGCGCCAGCATGCTTGCTTATGAATATTCAATACCGTCCGTCAGATTTCGGTTAGCAAGACAAATATGTTCGTCTTATCTATGTCATGGATTCAGAAAAGTAAAAAGGGAAAGGGACAATCTATGGAATAAAAGGAGAGTGAATATAAATGCAGCCCATGTCAGGTGGATTAATTTAAAAGTGTGCTTCACTGAGCATGCGCGCATACTTATACACGGGCTGCATCATTATCATCAACTTGGCAACAAGCTCGATATGATTCGTGTAAACACAATTAGTTATCGGGTTGTCGTGCATATGAGACCCAAAGTATCAATAAAATGCAAGATAAATTATTGTTTTTTCTCATATCTGAGAATCTAAGCCACATAGAAAGTGGATATTAGTGGCTACAACCACATTTGACGAGGGGGGTAGGGATCAGGACTTGGGCAATGGTATGTGGTGGTATCAGTAGACGAAACCATCTACTGTAAACTATTTGTGCTGAAATCGGCAAAGGAAGAATTCCAGGAATTCATAATCATGATGTTTGGTGGACTATATATATTAATATGGACCGTTGTAAGCATAGGTTAAAAAAAGGCGGATTTGAATTAATTTGCATTCATTTCAATATCCCACGATGGCACAAAATGGGCACTATTTGCAAGAAGACAAATACACCCACACACACACACACGCACTAACGTACGCACGCACGCACGCACGCACACAAACAAACGCACGGGCACACACACAACACGCCCCCATACACACATATACTATGCTAACTGCTCAGGAACGTACATATTATATATCGCCGATCGCTAACTATCAGGTTACTGCATTTTTTCAGATTAAGCCCTTCTAGATTTCATACGCTGTACCTAGAAGTCACGAATAAAGCTAGATTGTTTTGTCGGGAACAGATGTTAATCTGACTAATGTGAAATTATCACGTTTTGTTACAGTAAACCTCGAATATATATTACCATACAAAGAATTGCTTTAATATTCCTACTTGAATTTGTAACCTTAATTTGCCAGGGAAATGACTTTCTTTGCTTAGCAGAAATGCTCAGTTTAACAAAATCTTCACATAAATAACTTGAATCACCCTATGTCTGATTAAAATCGGTGCACGACAAAACAATGCAGCTTTATTCTGATTAACATCGGTGTCCGACAAAACAATCCAGCTTTATTCTTATTAAGAACGGTGCATGACAAAACAATGCAGCGTTAGTCTGACTAACATCGGTTCCCGACAAAACAATCCAGCTTTATTCGTAACTTCTAGGTTCAGCATATTGAATCTAGAAGAGCTTAATCCAAAAAAATATAGTAACCTGATAGTTAGCGATCGGCGATATGTAATATGTACGTTCCTGAGCAGTTAGCGTAGTATATGTGTGTATGGGGGCGTGTTGTGTGTGTGTGCCCGTGCGTTTGTTTGTGTGCGCGCAAGCGTGCGTGCGTACGTACGTGTGTGTGTGTGTGTGTGTGTGGGTGTATTTGTCTTCTTGCAAATAGTACCCATTTTGTGCCCTCGTGGGATATTGAAATGAACGCAAATTCATTCAAATCCGCCTTTTTTTAACCTATGCTTACAACGGTCCATATTAATATATGTAGTCCACCAAACATCATGATTATGAATTCCTGGAATTCTTCCTTTGCCGATTTCAGCACAAATAGTTTACAGTAGATGGTTTCGTCTACTGATACCACCACAACTGAAATACTTGTTCCATGTGTCCTATAAGTTCATATATCACACACATTGTGATTGTCCAAGAATGACGCCATAACAATGGTAACACTGTTGAGAGTTATATAAATCTATATAAATCTAAAAGTTATATAGCTGTGTATGTAAGAGTGTACTGGGTGATGGCCCACTGAAAATCACGATGTAACACGTGACAAGGTCGCCGTAATTATTGTAAATAAAGCTTTTACTTACTTACTAAGAGTATTGTTGGGTTTGGAGAATGTTTCAAGTTGTGTGCTGAAACAAAATCAACTTGCTATGTATCTTAAAAGTTCAGACACGAATAGTTGTGATTCGTCATGGTATCTTTTTACAATACAAAATGGACGCCATAAACGCTGAGTAAAATATTGAAAAGAGTTGTGCTGACGTTGGAGAACGCTTGCATGTGTGTGTTGAAGCATTTGTACTATGATAATACGTAATTGTTAAGGTCATAGACTGACGGGACAAGGTTTGATTCAGCTACCAGGAAGTTATGTTAAAAAGGTGGTATGTTCACACAAAATAACCTGTAGAAGTTTTATTTTCTCAAAACCCTGTCTATCACATTGATTTGTTCGCAGGGAGGAAGATCGGCGAATCCTGTGATGAAGAAACTGACACCTGCCTTGGTGGATTTCTTGCAACTTGTACAAACAACGTGTGCACGTGTCTGTCTAAATACGGATCGTTGTGTCGTTGTAAGTATGTATGTATATGTGTGCGTGTATGTGTGTTTGTGTATGCCTGCGGTATTTAACCTGGGAGTAATCACCCCTTGAGGGTAATTCGGGCATTTTTGCGGTGTAAGACAAGCTTTTGTAAAGTAAGGATTGTTATGTAATTAATCATCAAACCACGTCTAGATAAAGCATTGAAGCTCGCCCTTGGCGAGGAACAAGGGAAAAAGATGAACCAGATATCACTCAGTGGCGTAGCCAGTGGGGGGGGGGGGGGCAAGGGCCCCTCAATCCCAGAAAATTAGGAGGGTAGGGGACTGAGGACCTATAACTGGTTGCCTGATTCAGAGAGTGACAAGGTATAGAGGTTATAGAGGTGTCGGAGTAAGACTTCCCAGTTATAGAAATTTGTCATCATTTAAATTGGACTAAGTTACCCAAAGTGTAGGAATCCGCTGCTTCTGTCGTAGGCGATAAGCATCCAGCAGGCTGCAGCCCAAGAGGTGACAGGGCAACGAAAATGTCATCATTCACAATGTGCTTGATGGCTATTAATATATCCACACAAGGAGACAAAATGATAGTTGCCCAGTAAGATGATCAGTTACTGGACTAAGGTCAAGTTGCACGTTGCGGCCAAAGCAATTTATCTAGTCGATTTTCCACTACGACTCTAAAAAAGGTAAAAAGTGGACTTTGTGTTCTTTAAACTGTTTATCATGCAGTGCCACGAATCCCAGAATTGTGAGTGAATGTGAAAAGGTTGGATCCGATTTCAGTGTTCTTCTCTTCCATAAAGAAGATCGCTGGATATCGAGGACACAACATGTCATTGTGTGTTCTTGGAAGGGGGAAACTACTACAGACCCTCATTTTAGGTGACGATGTCAGACAAATTAAGAGGGCACACAGTTATTATAAAGCTAACTATATTGTACATCTTTTTGGTGAGATCGATCAGCTTAACCTGTCGCAAGGAAGGAATAATTTGCCAGCTCCCTTAGGAAACCCAGTTTTCCGTGTTCTCCAAATTATCAACGCAACGTGAAGAAAACGAACAGTAGTGTCCGTTTCCTGCAGCACATACTTTCCATAGAAGAAGGCATCCTTTGATATTTCCAGGATCTGGATCACTGTGGGAAGAATGCATGGATAATGATACCTTTTCAGTGGAGAAGGAGCAGAAAAAGACGAAAGATGATTTCCTTTGCCTGCGATAAGATAGAACGCTGAAAGAAAACTTTCAGAATACAAACCTGGTAAAGCTCAAGGGATAATAGAGCCAAACACGTTAAATACCGCTGGTGTATACATAAATTATGTGTGTAAGTGTGTGTGTGTGTGTGTGTGTGTGTGTGTGTGTGTGTGTGTGTATGTGTGTGAGTGTGTGTGTGTGAGTGTGTGCGTGCGTATGTGTGCATGTGTATGAGTGGGTGTGTAAGTGTGAGCGCGTGTGTGTATGTTTATTTGTGTGTCGTGGTGGGGGTGGGTGATGTGTACATCCGTGCGTAAGTACATACGTGCGTGTGTCATGTTTTTGCTTATGTGTGAGCGCGCGTGAGTGTGTGTGCACGTGCGTGTGTGTATGTATGCATGCATGCGTGCGGATGCGACTGAGTACGTGCGTGTGTGCGTGCGTGCTTAGTACGGGTATTTAGGTAGTTTGATAGGTATTTTATAAATTTAATGTACCGGATTCAAATATCCTTTAAAAAAAATTATAACATGAATGAGAACCCTTATGATAATAATCTGTTTATTTCTTTCTGGTAGATGTTGACCCCCTGTAAAACCAATGTAAGTTACAGTTCTGTGGGTTCCAGCAAGTCCCGGCGATTCATGCGATAACGACAATGGATGCAACGGTGACATGACATGTAGGAGTAACAAGTGTGAGTGTTCGAGTGATAAGAAACCAATCAAATTATCGGCGCTCGGCCTGACGTCGTCCATGTGCGTTGATAATGACGGTAAGTGGTATTTCTCTATAACTACGGGTTATTCTGTTATCTACCAGTAAATAAATTGTTATCATTGTTTACGTAATGTATCAGCTTTTCTTTTTAACCAGCTTCAATAATGTTTATGGGGTTGCAATTTGAACGCATGTATTTTGTGTCAATGTTTTTTGATATTGGTTATTGTTATGATTCGTTTTTATCTTGAGGTGCAGTGTTTAATTTCCGTGCGAGAAAATGTTGTCGATAATTCACAGAGGACTACTATGTAACCAACCTTTCGTGAAAGCCCATATCCAATTATGAAATATACACTGGCAATGTGGATAATCTGATATGCAATTAATTGTACTAATAACTGCTCCAGTATGTTTAATTTAATGAAGTTTCTCTAAGAGAAGGGTATGCTTACAAGAAAACGTCCGCTTAAAAATACTTAGGTACATCAGGGCGTTTTTATTTACAAACAAAGTGCGGGTCATTACCCCAGCTCTTTCAATTGCCCCTAGTCAGGATAAAGTGCTGTCCCCAGTCATACCCCTATGCAGCATTGTCAGAAATTATATTGTAACTTTCGTGTGTGTATATATATATATATGTACATTAGTTTATTAGAGTATTTTAATAAAGTCCTCAAAAGACGCTTAGTAACAAGACAAATTGTCATGAAATTGGCAGTTTATTGAGAGGAAGATCCTCAACATAGCAAAATGCATTTTGTCGTCACAAAATGCAGCTGGTTGGGATCAATGTCCATGTCGAAATAGGCCAATTGTTGTATAAAAAGACAATCTACTGATGGCAATATATCAAAAGGAGTATTCTTAAAAGCTGTAACAAGTACTAAATTGGCCAGTAGCAATATTGTATTAAACGGACGTCTATACGGGAGCAAATACCCGAGAAGATACTTTCCGTTGCAAACAGGGCAATTTGTATTGAAACAGGGCAAGATTCTCCGTAAAAGGACCAATGTTGGGGCCAAATGTCAAAAAGTCTTATCACAGAATGTAAATCGGGGAGAAAAATCCTTTAAAAATAGCAACTTAATGGATACAACCATAAAATGTTCCAAAAGAGCCCGTTTGTTATCAAAGGATTCGTTTTCCTTAAACTAAATTGTATATTTTGTTTTCATAAAAGGGCAAGCCCAAAAGGTTGCATTCCATTGTCACTGCGGCAAAATAGGTTGTTATTAGGAACAAGGTCACTAAAAGATAATTTCACTGTTTCACTTTCACACCATTTACCAGAAGACATAACATTGTGTGATCAGAACAAAGCAAATGGTTCATAAAAGGGCAAATTACAGGTATAGTGGTCCAAGCTTGCGCTTTAGGTGTCACAAAAGATCTCCATGGAAAAGGGGAATGTACGCTACAAGTTGATTCCATCACCTGATAATCCAGACAAACTACGATTTCACTTGGAACAAATTGCAGCAACACTTCTTTTAGCTCAGGGTGTTTTCTATGTGCTACCCAGACCACCATTCTAAAAGATCTTAGAAATTCCTGCAGGGGAGCTATGCATAATTAGAATAAATCAAATATGGCCACCAAAAAATTAAATGTTGGAATATATTTGCTGCCAGATTTGAATGATTTCAAATCATAGAAAGAGGTGTTGTGCACAAGAATGACTATGCAATACTTTACTATTTGATTGGAATTGTAGTTAATTTGTATAATTCCGATATGGCTGTCAAATATCAATACATTGCCTCTTTATTTAAACAAATAAAAAAATTTAGAATATGGCAGACTGGGCAGTTGGACAACATATTTTGAGCCAATTTGTCAATTTGGTTATTTGCCGACCTCCACAGTACTTGCGTTTTACAAAATACCGCTGTTTAATTCCCATAAAGCTTCTAAGTCGCAGAATTCCAAGTGGACTAGATTCTGCAGAAGACGATAACATTGGTGATGTTTTTGAATACGTTGTGTCGTAACTATCCTTATTATGTTGTGCTATGAACATTATAGTTGGATATACGTTTTGCATCCAGGTGATGAATGTTCGAACTTTTGGAATTCCGCGAACGTCATTAAGTTACAATGGCTGCGTACCTGCTTCATTTCCATGTACATATCACATAAGATGTGTTAGGACAATTTATCTCCGTTAAAATGAGATATGACGTGGAGCTGTCAGTTGATGCAGTATGTGTGGAGTGACGTTCAAACAGAGTCACCGTTACCTGATGAATGTTCGAAACTGCGCCATCCCGCAAACATTGTGCGATATCAATGGTTGGTCTACTGTACCTAATCTTTCATGGTCCTGTCATATGCCGTTAGAAAGTCTACTGTCTCCCTGACAAACCGATGCATAACATGGAGCTATAAAGTGTTGTAGTACGTCTGTAGTGGAGGTCAAAAAGGTCAACATTGATGAGGCTCAGGTGGCAAAGACATGCTTGTTTTGAATTAATAATTTCTAGTAAACGTTTTGAAGGTAGACTCAATTTTGTTCTCAGATTCTGTCTAGGACATCAAGCAATACTCGGGTTTGTTTTGTGAACAAATGCATATTAAGCGTGCTACAGATTCATAAAAATGTTACAACAATGTTGAAAGAAAGCCAAAACTTGAAATGATTTTTGACACAACCTCTTCACCGATCGTAAATAAATCCCGTGCAGTTTGGCGCACATGTAAGGGTAGCTTGAATGCCAAGTTATAGCTTCGTAACTATTGCAGTTTAAAAAATTACATTAAGTAATGTTTCCTGGTAGTCATTCATAACAGATATGTCACCAGATAGGCGGGTTTTGTATAAAATATGACTTTTTTATTGGCAAGCAGTTTATTTTTTTATACAAATTAACGGAGAAATGTTCTAGATATCCCCGTGTTTTCCAGCTAACTAGGCCCTACAATCTGTATTTGTAAAGACTAAATGTTGAACGACTTCGCGTTAAACATAACTTGATAAACCCATATAAGCATGAGTTTCTAAAAGCGAGGTCATGCTTAACAAATACATTATGTTGTTTGGAAGATATAATTAAGTGGGTAGACGAGGGATCATCAGTACATATCATTTACTTAGATTTTCCGAAAGCTTTCGATAAAGTGCCACATACAAAATTACTGCTTAAACTAAAGGCTCATGGCATAGGAAATGGTACAATTAACTGGATAGAAAAATGGCTGATTGACAGAAGACAACGAGTAGTAGTTGATGGGGAGGCTTTAAACTGGAAAACAGTTTTGAGTGGGGTACCACAAGGATCAATACTGGGATGACACAAAAGTGATTAGAAAGGTTAAACGTGATGGAGATAGACAGCTTTTGCAAGATGATCTTGACAGGTTGATCAAATGGTCTGAAAAGTGGCAAATGTTCTTCAATTATGGGACATGTAAATGCCTCCACACAAGACATGGGAACGAAGATTTACAATATACAATGGGGGGGGGGGGGTATTGTACTAAGTACTACTGTAAAAGAAAAGGACTAACGGTTAACCATTATTGCTGATATGAAGGTTTCAGAGCAGTGCGGAATTGCAGTTTCAAAGGGAAATCAAATTCTTGGATTAATTAGAAGAAATATAGCGTATAAGGAAAAGAACTAATAATACCGCTGTACAAAACAATAGTTAGACCTCATTTAGAATATTATATACAGGTGTGGAGGCCATATCGCAAGAAGGACATATATATGCTAAAAACAGTACAGAGGAGAGCGACTAAAATGATACCAAAACTGAGGGATCTTAGTTACGAAATACGCCTAAAAATATGTGGTTTCACAACACTAGAGACCAGGAGATTGAGATGAGATCAGATAGAAGTGTTTAAAATATTGAATGGTTATGAAAATATTCATAAAAATATTTTTTCTTCAGTTAAGAAAGATAGAAGGACTATAGGACATGAAGTTACATTAGTAAAGGAGCAGTGTAGATTATATATAAGAAAGTTATCATTTTCACAAAGGACTCTAAATGAATGGAACAGTTTATCTACTGATTGTGTAGGTGCTAGTAGTGTGAATATATTTTAAAATAAAATATACACATACCTCAGAAGGGCAGGATACACGTAAATAAAAAAGGGTTAGACTCTCGATAAGCCAAAAGGGTTCCTTGTCCACCTGCCATCCACCTGACATTAAAGTTACTGGTCTGTCGTTCTCTGACTTGTTTCTGGAACCTTTTTTTAAATAACGGTATAATGTTTGCTTCTTTCCATTCTAAAGGAACAACTCCGTCTTCTAATGACAAGTTGAAAACTGTTGCAAGTAGTATGCTAATTTGTTCTACAATTTCCAATAGTAATTTGGGCGGAATACCATCCACTCCAGGTGATTTATTATCCTTCATAGCCCTAATTGTCTTAGCTACCATTTCCGGGGTTACAATTAACAGTGCTAAATAGTTTGATTCTGCCCCCTTGAACTTAGCCTCTGGTACTGGCAGTGAACTAGTGTCTTCTCTGGTAAACACTGAACTAAAATACTCATTCAGGTCTTCCGCCATTAACAATTCCTTTGATATTATATTTCCAGCACTATCTTCTAGAGGACCAACCTGATCCTGAACTTTCTGTTTGCAATTAACATATACATAAAAACTCTTGCTGTCTTGTTTTATATTACAAGCAAATTTTTGTTCGTAGCTTCTCTTCGAACTTCTAATTTCAGTTGTAGCTTGTTTTAATGCTTCGTTATAAATGTTGTAGTCTTCGTCATTTCCACTACGTCTATATGACTTCCACATCATTTGTTTGTACTTAATTTTTCTAATGGTTTCTTTCGAACAAATTTATCGACGATGCACTCTATTTCATTATTTTAGATATTCCTGTACACTGTTGCTGTCTTATTCTTCAGTGTGTTGTTCCAGTCTATCTTTGCTAAATATGTCCTCATTTCGTTATATATTCCTTTGTGGAAATTTCTGCTGAACTGCTTTTTTATGATGTCTTTCTGGTTTTATTTTGATGGTAAAATGTGTCTGGTTGTGATCACTACTTCCCAGTGGCTCACATAATTTGACAGTTTCAACTAAACCATTCTGTGAGGACAAAACTATGTCTAACACATTCTCACCCCTGGTTGCCTCTAGCACATGTTGAGAAAGGAAACTGTACTAAAACTAAAAACTTGTGGTCTTCACTCCCCGTACTTGTTCAGATTTCCATTGTATATGACCATGGTTAAAATCTCCCATAATAATACAGTTCCGTTTGCTAACTTCCCTTATAGCGTTTTGTACTTTTTTCATTCTCTTCTACGCTTATGTTTGGACTTCCATAAACTAACCCCACCGCTAACGTTGAGTTTCCTGTAACTAAGTTACACCAAACAGCTTCTCCCCAATCTGCTTCTCTTTCTAATTTTATTTCATAAACCTGAATAAATTCTTTAACATATAAAATAACTCCACCTCCCCTTCTTCTTATTCTATCTTTCCTGAACATTACATAGCCTGTTCGTCCGAATTCGGCAAGTGATATATCAGTGGTGGCCCATGATTCAGTTATACATATTATGTGAGGGTCAATATCTTCTACCATAATGTAATTAAATGTTGTTTTGTTTACTCTGCTCCTTGCAGTTAAACGCATTTATATCCTGAATCACAAGAGTTTTCCAGACTGTTCTTTGCTGATTTATTTCTGCTGTCTTTATCTATGCCTCCAGTTTCAGGCTTCTCTGTGAATCCCCGCTGCGAATCTAGTTTAAATAGATGCAGCCTGTCCCACTATCAACAGATTGCAGCAAGTTCTCTGAGAACACTGCTGCCCCTTTCCACTTAGATGAAGGCCATCTCTCATGTATATATCTTCCCTCTCAACAGAGTATCCCCATAAATCTACGAATACCACCCCCTCTTCTTTACACATCTGCTTAACTAGTGCGTTGATCGCCATCCTCTTGCAGTTTCTATATGTTGGCCCCCTTCCTCCCATTACTGGCAACATTCCTGAGAGAATAATCTGTTCGACTCTTGTCTTCTTTAATTTCCTCACTAACTGTATGTACTTCACTTCTGTACTATCCCAGTTGTTTCCTCCCTTTCTGCATTATTTGTTCCTACGTATACTAGTATAGACCCTCCCTTGCTATGCCCATATACCTTCTCTAACCTTTCAGTCACATGTTCTATCCTAGCTACCGGCAAAGAAACAACGACATCCTCCCCTTCGCTTAGTGTCTTATCTGTCTTTCTCATGACAGAGTCGTCCATAAACACCCTCTCTTTTCTCAATGCCCCCTCAGTCACTGTCAAATCCTGACGCTGTTTCTCTTGTCACTTTTCCTCCTGTAATCGTCCCTCCCAACTTCTCTTCTGTCACATTTACTCTCATTTCCTTTCTTCCTGTCATATTTTCTTCCATTTCATTTCCTTCTCTCCTCTCCCGTCTCTTTTTCCCTCCTACCTCTTTCCCTACGGTCACTTTCTCCCCTGTCACCTTCACACCTGTCACGTTTTCTGTCGTCGATTCTCCAATTTCATCCCCTCCAATCACCTTCCCTCCTCTCAATCTCCTTTCCTTAGTCTTCTTGCCACTGCTATTCTCCTTCAGTCTTGCAGTATTCCCACCTCTCTCCCTGTCGTCTCTCTCCATTCCACCTGTCGCCTTGCTGATTCTCATCTCCATCCCCTTCACAATATCTACCAACCTAAATACCTCCTTCTCCAGACATTCCACCTTCCAACACCCCACGCACTGAAAGATGAATCCCTCTTCATTGGTCTCTGTCTATCTATCCTATCAGAAATGCTAACGTTACCGGTAGTGACCTAATTTAAATACAATCAATTACTTTACGCTAGACTGCCTTATTTGTTTAGGTTATTCCGCGCCCTAGCGAATACGTGGGACACTAGCTATATAACCTTAGTTCGCCCGGTTAAAGCAAATGCTTAAATTTAACAACAAAGCTACCTAATCAAAATGTCTAGCAGGTACTGGCTTACACATATAATATTATTATTATCTTATGTAAGTAGTTTTATGTTTGTTACTTTATCACCTATATATTATACCACATAATGAGGTTTGTTAAATCTTGTTTACAAACTTATCATAGGCTAACTTACCCTATTATCACTCACTAGACTAAAGTGTTCTAAAATATTTTATCTAACTAACTTTAAGCACAACTGCTACTCTATATATGTTTACTGCTACTTTATGAATGATATTAAGGCAAGAATAATATTTATCAATCAGTAATTCCACTTGTTTATCAACTTTTCTGCACCACCAATTTCTACGATCTATCTCCGACAAACATAGCCTCGAACTTCTAGGGTTGAACCCTGACCAACCAGGTGCCACCTTTTGTTGGCACCTGGTTGGTCAGATGGCGGCGTTGTCGAGCGTGAAACCTCGTTCGGTCGCAAAACAAGAAGACTACCGCTAGTTAGTTGTTATTGAACATCGCGATGCAATTACGTAATCTTCATCAAACAAGATACTGGTATCAGAATAACCAGACTACGATATGCGTTCACGGCGAGCGAATCTACAGTCGCGGACATTTGCGCTGGCGTGAAACTGACGTCATCGCTTCAACGGAAACGTCGTTATTGTTTCCAAGAATTTGAAGGGGAATTCCACTGAGACACATAAAGTAGTAGTATTTAAAGGAAGAACTTGTGACACGTGGAATTAATGCCATGTTTCATGTTTTCTTTTGCAGTACATAATGTATGTTCATGCCAATACCTATATACCTATATACCTATATACCTATATACCAATACTAATGTTCCATGAAGAAAAAAGTAAAGAATTCAACTAACACGATAACCGCCGCTCAAACCTTAAATAGTGGATGTTTAGATCAGCGTTAGATTCCATGAGCCACTTCACTCTTCTCTCACGACGAAGTATTTGCTTTGTGGCAGATCAGTAATTCTCTCGACGTCAGCTTCTAGATGATGCCCAGTTCCGCTTTGTTGGTTTTCCGCATTGTGCCGTGACCACGAAAAATTGCTATCGGCACTGGCCCTATCGGTTTGCCGAGAACGGTTGCCACAGAAACACCATATCTGCACATTGCAAACGATAGGGCTTTGTGGAACAACATTTCTGGACAAATGACTTATCTATCACGTGACATGTTGCCTAGAAATATGTCCGTCAATCCGCTGAATGTTTGTAGAGCTACACGTGCACGGCATTCATTTCTCATGACTTAACAAGATTTAACAAGATTGCCACCCAGAGAATTAACTATAGGTGGCAGGTGGACAAGGAAGCCCTTTGGCTTATCGAGAGTCCGACCCTTTTATCTATGTGTATCCCGCCCGTCTGAGGTATGTGTCGATTTTATTTTTAAACATATTCACGCTAATAGCACCCACACAATCAGCAGGTAATTTGTTCAATTCATTTACAGTCCTTTGTGAAAATGAACATTTTCTTATATCCAATCTACTCTGCTCCTTTGCTAATGCAAGTTCATGTCCTCTAGTCCTTCTATCTTTCTTAACTCAGAAAAACATATTTCTATCAATATTGTCATAACCCTTCAATATTTTAAACACTTCTATCTGATCTCCTCTCAATCTCCTGGTCTCTAGTGTTGTTAAACCGCATTTTTTAGGCGTATTTCGTAACTAAGATCCCTCAGATTTTGTATCATTTTAGTTGCTCTCCTCTGCACTCTTTCTAGCATATCTATGTCCTTCCTGCGATAAGGCCTCCACGCTTGAATACAATATTCTAAATGAGGCCTAACTATTGTTTTGTACAGCGGTATTATTAGCTCTTTTTCCTTATACGTTATGTTTCGCTTAATTAATCCAAGGATTTGATTTCCCTTTGAAGCTGCAATTCCGCACTGCTCTGAAATCTTCATATCAGCACTAATGGTTAACCCTAAGTCCTTTTCTTTTACAGTAGTACTTAGTACAGTACCCCCCATTGTATATTCTACTTCTTCGTTCCCATGTCCTGTGTGGAGGCATTTACATTTCCCAAAATTGAACAGCATTTGCCACTTTTCAGACCATTTGATCAACCTGTCAAGATCATCTTGTAAATGTTGTCTATCTTCATCACTTTTAATCCTTCTAAACACTTTTGTATCATCCGCAAATTTCAACACCTTGCTTGTTATTTCATCATCCAAATCGTTGATATATATTAAGAATAATATAGGATCTAATACTGATCCCTGTGGTACCCCACTCAATACCGATTTCCAGTTTGAAGCCTCCCCATCAACTACTACACGTTGTCTTCTGTCAATCAGCCATTGTTCTATCCAGTTTATTATACCATTTCCTATGCCATGGGCCTTTAGTTTAAGCAGTAATCTTTGATGTGGTACTTTGTCAAAAGGTTTTTGAAAATCTAAGTAGACGATATCTACTGGTGATCCCTCATCTACCCACTTAGTGATGTCTTCCAAAAAACATAACATATTTGTAAATCATGACCTCGCTTTAAAAAAACCATGTTGAGATGGGTTTATCAAGTTTTGTTTAACAAGAAAATCCACCATGTGATCTTTAATTAGTCTTTCTAATAATTTGCAAATCACTGATGTTAAACTCACTGGTCTATAGTTCTCTGACTTGTTTCTCGAACCTTTTTTGAATAACGGTATAATGTTTGCTTCTTTCCATTCTAAAGGAACCACTCCCTCTTCTAATGACAAGTTGAAAACTGTTGCAAGTGGTATGCTAATTTGTTCTACAATTTCCAATAGTAGTTTGGGTGGAATACCATCCACTCCAGGCGATTTATTATCCTTCATAGCCCTTATTTTCTTAGCTATCATTTCCGGGGTTACAATTAATTGTCCTAAATAGTCTGAATCTGCCCCCTTGAACTTAGCCTCTGGTATTTGGCAGTGAACTAATATCTTCCCTGGTAAACACTGAACTAAAGTACTCATTCAGGTCTTCTGCCATTATGAATCACTCTGATATTATATTTCCAGCACTATCTTCTAGAGGACCGACCTTATTTTGAACTTTCTGTTTGCTTCGAACATACGCATAAAAACTCTTGCTGTCATGTTTTATATTACTAGCTAATTGTTGTTCATAGCTTCTCTTTGAATTTCTAATTTCAGCTGTAGCTTGGTTAAGTGCTTCTTTATAACTGTTGTAGTCTTCATCATTTCCAGTACATCTATATGACTTCCACATCATTTGTTTATACTTAATTTTTCTAATGGCTTCTTTCGATAAGTGTTTCATTTTGGACCGTTTTCCTTGTTTTTTGAAGAGTACAAATTTATCGACTATGCACTTAATTTCACTCTTTAATATATTCCAGCATTCTGCTGCCGTCTTATTTTTCAGTGTCTTATTCCAGTCTATCTTTGCAAAATATTTCCTCATGTCCTTATACCTTCCTTTGTGGAAATTTCTCCTATACTGCTTTTTACTATTCCTTTCTGATTTTACTTTGATAGTAAAATGTATCTGGTTGTGATCGCTACTCCCCAGTGGCTCACATATCTTGACATTGTCAACTAATTCATTCTGTGAGGACAAAACTATGTCTAACACATTCTCACCCCTGGTTGGTTCTAGCACATGTTGAGAAAGAAATGTATCTTAAACTAAAACTAAAAACTTGTGGTCCTCTCTCCCCATACTCTGTAGAGATTTCCATTGTATATGCCCATGGTTAAAATCCCCCATAATAATACAGTCCCGTTTGCTTACTTCCCTTATAGCGTTTTGTATTTTTTCATTCTCTTCTATGCTTATGTTTGGACTTCGATAAACTAACCCAACCGTTATCGTTGAGTTTCCTGTAACTATGTTACACCAAACAGCTTCTTCGCTATCTGCTTCTCTTTCTAATTGTATTTCATAAGCCTGAATAGATTCTTTAATATATAAAATAACTCCACCTCCCTTTCTTCCTATTCTATCTTTTCTAAATATTACATATCCTGTCAGTCCCAATTCAGCATCTGATATATTGGTGGTGTTCCAGGATTCGGTTATACCTATTATATGATATGACTTGACGGACCTTTTGCCAAGCAACAGTTCACGTGATGGATAAGACAGTAGCAGCTTATCATCATTGTGCAGCCGTAGTGTCCCGTGGTTGGGCGAAGGCCTCCAGCATATCTTTTCCACATCTGCCTGTCTTGCGCTATCCTTTGTCAGACAGTGCCCCTCCAGTACTCATCTAGTTCGTCTCTCCACCGTCTCGCCGGCCTTCCTCTAGATCGTTTCCCTTCGTAAGGTTTTCAGGTGGTGATACGCGATGTCCATCCGATATCTCGTATTCTACTGATATGCCCTGCCAAGGTCCACTTCCGTCTTCTGACTTGTTCTATCACGTCTGTGACCTTTGTCTTCTCTCTTACCCATATGTTTGTTTTTCTCTCCCGATATGTGATGTCTAACATACTTCTTTCCATCTTCGGTTGTGCGACTTCTAGCTTGTTCTTTGCCTGGACTTTGAGTGCACTTGTTTCCGCGCCGTATATCATCGCCGGAAGTACGCATGGGTTGTAGACTTGTCTCTTCAAACAGGTTCCTATGTTACCCTTGAATTGAAATTGATTTTATTTGGCATAAATAATACAACCACAAAGTACACGTGATAGCTATGAATGCCAGGACGTCAGTAAGAAAAATGTATTTGAAGCAACTGGACGTTCTAAATGCAATATAATATAAGTATATGTATATATTTGTAGACGTTGTGTATAACATTAATAATAATAATAATAAAACAAAATAAAAATAATACTACATACATGTAATGTGTATAAATAATGCATATCAATACAATCAAAAATGGTAAATCAGTCTGATTGATATTAAATTTAACTTAAGAAATGTTACATCAGTAATTACCAATGGTGATCAAACAGGAATAACAATTTCTTATTAGGCATGCTTCTGAATAAGAGATGGAGATTACATTTTAAGGTTATGACTTTTATTTATTGGTAGGCGGAGCACATTTGAAACATGCAACATGCAACATATAGCTCAATCCCTGATTTTTAGTTTGTGTTCTGATTTCACAATACTGGTTGTGGCAGGTGATTTAAATGCACGTGTAGGAAAGAGACAGAACAGTGAGGAGACCTTAGGAAAGTATTCATATGGAACGAGAATCAGAGAGGGACAAGATCTTGTCGAGATGCTAGGCAGAAATCATCTAGCGGTGGTAAATTCCTTCTTTCAGAAGAAGGAATCACACAAGATCACATACAGAAGTGGAAACAACAGAACAGAAATAGATCTGCTGATTGTTAGAAGCAGCCAGTTGAACAAGGTTAGGGACTGCAAAGTTCCGGCAGGAGAGCACATAACGAGCCAACATAAACCAGTGGTTTATGAAATGTGGATAGGAAGAGGCAAACAGGGAAGGAAGAAACAAAGACAGGTAATAAAATGGTGGAAATGTGAAGGAGAGGTGATGGCCCAATACAAAACCGAAGTAGAGAGGAAGTTCAAGCTACTCCAAGAACAAAGGGAGGATGTGGAATCAGAGTGGAAAGCACTTAAGGTAGGCTTTGTTAGAACAGCTGAGGAGACATGTGGCCGAACATCAGGAAAGCCGACACAAAGCCGAAAGAAGAAAGAACAGTGGTGGTGGAACCAGGAAGGAAATTGAACAAGCAATACGAGAAAAAAAGGAGGCACTGAAGTGTGTGGAAGAAGCGAGTGATGAAGAAAAGACAAGGCTAAAACAGAAGTACCGGGAGAAGAAGAAGGCAGCAAATAAGGCAGTTGCTAAAGCAAGATATGATAAACAGCAGGAATTATGTGATAAGATTGAAAAGATGGAGGGAAAAAACTGATCTTCAAACTTGCCAGGGAAAGAGATAGAGACAGCAAAGATACTATACGAACATCAGCAATGAAGAGAAGCGACGGGACACTGGTCACTGGAGCAAAACAAGTGTTGGGTGTTTGGGAGGTGTACTTCAAGAAACTACTAAATCCGGAGGAAGAATATGAGATAGAGATACATCATACCGTAAGGAGAGAACTGGGAGTGAGGACAATAACAGAAGAAGAGGTGGAGAAAGCAGTAAAGAAGATGAAAACTGGAAAGGCTGTAGGAGTGGATGAACTCTCAGTGGAAATGGTGAAAGCAAACATACTAGTTGGAATCAAGTGGCTGACGAGGCTGTTTAATGTGTGCTTCACAGCAGGAGAGATACCAGCAGAGTGGCGAAGACGAGTGATTGTGCCGATATGGAAGGGGAAAGGGGACACCCATGACCCAGGGAGATACAGAGGCATCACATTACTGAGCCAAGCCTGAAATTGTTGGATACTGGATGCTAGGGTGAGGCTTATAGTGGAGAACAAAATCGGAGAGAATCAGCTGGGATTTAGGAAAGGGAGAGGAACAGATGATGGATTGTTTGCCATTAGGCCATTATCGAGAAGAAGAGAGAATTTAAAAAGGATGTAGCGTTCGGTTTTGTAGATCTGGAAAAAGCATTTGACACCGTGCCGAGAAAACTCGCATGTGCAGTCATGAGATGGATGGAGGTTGGAGAAGCAGAAGCCAGAATGGTGGAGGAAATGTACAAGGAGACAACAGCGGTAATGAAAGTCGAAGGAGAAACATCTGAACAATTTGGAGTGAAACTAGGACTTAGACAGGGAAGTGCCTTGAGTCCCCTGCTTTTCATTATGGTGATGAACCTGATCAGTGGAAAGATATCGGAGCATGAACAACTTAAGAAGATACTGTATGCAGACGACCTAATAGTGGTGGCTGATAATAAAGAGGAACTACGGAAAGCTTTGCAAGAATGGAGTGACACCTTCAGAAAGCACGGCCTCCGAATGAATCTGGAGAAGACTGAAGTAATGTGGATAGGTGAACAGGAGGTAAATCTGCATCTAGTTGTTGACGAAAAGACCATTAAACAAGTGAACAGCTTTGTTTACCTAGGCGGTATAGTGTGTGAGTATGGATTGAGTAGTAAAGAAATACAGAGGAGGGTGCAAGCAGGAGCAGCAGCATGGAAGAGGGTAGAAGGCATTATGTGGGACAGGAAACTGAAGAAACAACTGAGAGGAAAAGTGTTAGAAGCCTGCGTTGTACCAGCCTGTATATATGGGTTGGGAACACTGCCACTGACAGAGAGACAGGAGGAGAAACTATAGGTGGCATAAAACAACTGGGTCAGAAGAATATGTAGAGTAACACGAGAGGATAAAAGGAAGATGAAGGAATTGAGAGAGGAAATTGGAATTAAAAAACATCTAAAGAGGAAAGTAGCCGGAAACAGAATGAGATGGGCGGGACATGTACATAGAATGGGTGAAGACAGACTGGCAAAAATAGCGTGGAAAGTAGAAGAGGGTGGCAGACGAAGAAGAGGATGACCAAGGCTGAGATGGAACGACAGCATAAAACGAGACCTGGGGAGGGCTGGTGTGAACAGCCATGAATGGATGGCAATTGCGGACGAGAGAGAGAGGTGGAAAGAACTGACAAGAAAAGTAGAAGAAGCTACCAAGTGACGTGGACCCCACCCCGCAAGGGAGCAAGGGGAAGAAGAAGAAGTTCTGATTTCACCTCAGTCAATATTCTTGCTCAATCTGGTGACATGACTATTTATTTTGACAGATGTGGTGAAATAACTTGGACAATACCTTTTGTTATTTTATCATACAACCGGACACCTTGTAGAATACAGATATGTTCTAATTTAAGTATTCCATACATTTTGAATATGCATGACCATAAAAAAGAAAGCGAAGGAGGACATCAGGAAGTACAATCAAGAGATCATACGATAAACGATTATGTCATCAAAGAGCCTGAAGAAAGCAAGAAGAACACAGGCACTAGGCCGAGACAGACTGATTACACTTCTAGACAAGCAGGGTACAGAAATACAAGACCGAGATATGATCATGGAACGAATAGAGGAATTCTACACCGAGCTATACGACAGTGAACAGAATACCATAATTCACACCGACCCGAAAGACGTACCAGATATAACACCATGGAATATATAACAACATCACGCAGATAGAGAACGTTGAAAGCTACATCTATCTGGACAACGATACAGTATAAGAGACAAAAACCAAGAGAAGGAGATTCAAAGAAGAATCACCGCCGGCTGGACAGCATTCGCGAAACACCGCGACCTCTTCAATGGTAACTTTGGAACTTGCTTGAAGAGACAAGTCTTCAACTCATTCGTACATCCTACGATGACATACGGCGCGGAAACATGGGCAGTCACCATCCAAATACAAACATATATGGAAAGAAGTATGTTAAACATCCCATATGGGGAGAGAAAAACCAACTTTTTGAGATGACAGATGACACAGGTCATAGACGTGATCGAACAAATCAGAAGGCAGAAGTGGACCTGGGCAGATCACATCAGCAGACTACGAGATAACCGATGGACATCGCGTGTCACAACCTGGAGACCTTACGGAGGGAAACGATATAGATGAAGATCGGCGAGACGGTGGAGAGACGAACTAGATGATTACTGGAAGAGTACCATCTGGCAGAGGATAGCACAAGACAGGCATATTTGGAAATACATGCTGGGGCCTTCGCCCAACTACAGGACAATACGGCTGCACAGTGATGATGATGACATTTTGAAGATGGGATCTGTATGTGTAAGTACTTGTTGCTGGATCTCCCTTTCACCATCTAATGTTGAATGTTCGCAATTGCGCCATTCCACAAACGTTGTACAATTAAAATGGTTGCGTATCTGTAGTACCTACTACGCAAGGCCACGTCATATATCACTGTAAACTTTATTGAAGCCCAGTAAAAACGAGTTATGAGAATGTGCTGTCAGATGAGGCAGTATGTGTGTAGCAATGTTCAGAGTCGACGTCATCTGATGTCTGTTTCTTTGCTATCAAACGATGATATCATTAGAATATCAAAATATTGCATTAAATTCTCGCGAGATGTTTATGAAAATTGCATTGCCTATTAAGTATAGCAGACAAGCCAAGCCGCATGCGATCAAACAAATCATAATCTCAATGTAGTTGTTCCCTATTCTTGATCGACTTAGTCTTGGGTCAGTAAGTTTTACTTTGATTAATATTAATCTAAGTAACACGTCTTAAAAAGAAACGTTTTTTTTAACAAATACCTAACTGCGTAGTTTAATTTATTATAGTGTCAGTCCCTTTTCGTCGTTTTTGACACTTTTTTTCTACATTCAATAAACCGAGGCAGAATGTCAGGTACTGTCAGTTTTATTTAAGGAGGGATGAACATTGACAAAGTAATCATGCCCAATAAAATTAAATAAAAGGTCAGACGACTCTCGATTAATTTCTCAAAATCCTTCGTTTGTGAAGAATAATAGAAAAATATAAAACTATCAAGTACTGGACACAAATCATTGTAATAGGCGCGGAAACAAGGAACGATGAATTGTATCCCCATATAATATATGAATTGCCTAGCCTTGAAAACAAAAGTTGTTTCAAAACACACACAAGTAAGTTAACTTTGGAGCACACTAAGAAACATCAAATGACTCTGGTTCTGAACAACCAGTTTCATGTAGAGTGGCAACGAGAAAGTGAACAGGTTCGACAGGTGTGTCTGCATTCTTTGTTCGAATAAGTCACCCAGGAAAGACAAAAAGCTGCATAAAATGTTAATATTTTATAAGGCCACCAACCTGAAGAAGGCTGCAATTCTCTGACGGAATGAGGAAACAGTACGCAAAATATCGGAGTATAACGTGATAGCTGAGGTATACAGTCTAGAGTCTACACTCAACGTAAAACAAATCTGAAAGCGAAGACACCGTCGTCAACAGTAACGACTCGGCTGTATTGTTCATGACGCTGCACAATACAGCTGGATTCAACAGATAGACTACGACGTGATGTTCTACATGTTCTTGCTTGCAAAACTAGTACACCGATATAACTGCCTTCTTCCTGAAGATGTAGACTGTGAAAACTACAAAAATGCCAGACTGCGGTCACGGCTGGAAAAACCACCATACGAAGTAACAGTTCCATATCGTACCTTATTTTGAAATGTAGATAATACGATTTCGCAAAACATATAACGTCCATTTACTAATTAAGCATAGTAGATACGCAACGATTGTAATATTAAGATGTTTGCGGAAACGCACAATTCTGAAAATTCATAATTTGACGGTGACCTTGTTTGACTTTCGACTTACGTTCAGTGCACCACTTGGCAGCCCTACGATGGGCCTCGTTGTGATGGGTGTCCATACCACCCACAGAGACGCAATGGAACAAGAAGGATGCATATGTATTGCAGCCTCTGGACACACACTAGATGTCATTCAGGATACGTATAACTGCAAATTATGCTAATCTACCAAAAATGGATCAATATGTCCACCAGAAAATTGTCGACAGATACCACGTAGCGAGCAGGTTGTGAGCAGAATTGTTCACACATCATATTACTGTGCACGTTTTGATGAGAACTGTGGAGACATCTTGCCTGACAAGAGGAAAAGCAATGACTGAGACTCACAGCCCATGGAATAGGCCCTTTCCATGCCAGTAGCACATACTGGCATGTCAACGAGGCCACTCAGGCGTTCATCGGTATATCATATGAAACAAACTACTGGCCAGCAGAAGGACAGGTGATCTGATCAACTATATAAGACAGTATAAGAGAAAGGGTGGGATAGAGGGAAAGTGTTTATTAAGAACCGCCAGGTGAAACGGCCTTGCTAATAAATATACGGGTTCTGGGATATATCAGAAGGGAAGTAGTTATACACAATTAAAGAATTATCAAAATTTATTGGCCCATCTTCCAAACAACAAAACAAAATACAACGATTCTTCAAGGAAGACTCGTTAGCCTCCCTAACCTCTCATCATACAAAGTCTTACGTACATACATCTCTATCATAACATTTCATAGGTACATGAGGATTGACCAGTTCTTCAATTCTATACTATTTCACCAAGATTCTATAACATAATCGCCATATAGGCACAAAAGGTCAACACCCTAGAATCGCACTCGCTTTGTCCAGATGCAAGAACATAAGTTTTACAATGAACGATACCACATTTCGTCAGCACCGTCAACTTGAGGATAATTTGTCACTCAGCAGTCAAGCGAAGTAGTTCTCACTCGGTTCGTCGGGAATTCCCTCTTCGGGTGTGAATTCTCCATTGTCGCGTGAGCCGTCTACTCTCGCACTGTTGTTACACGAGGTGTTACTCGGCGTCTACCGCTCTCGAGTGCATTTTGTCAGACTTCACCCCGCCCCGACACTACAATGCATGATAACTATAATAATAAAATATATCCTTATTCCTTGGTGTGTAAACTACACCTTTCATATCATATGTTTTCCATCGACACCACATACAATCAAAGTACCTACACACAAACATATGTATATAATGTTCGCCATATATATATATACATATCCGGACCCAATATCCCATTAGTAATAACATCCCCACCACCTTACATATTCTAAGTCCAAACAAGCTATACACAAATAACCATTATCTGTTACACCGTAATACAACCTATGTTCGCTTCTTGTTACTATCTAACATTCACATAACAGAGCGATGATTCGCCACCCCGCATAAATCTCGAGATATCAGTATCATTGCGCTGACCATATTTATTTATTATTGACCACACCCTTTGACACAATTATAACAATGTAAAAACCAGACGTTTAAGCCAATACCTCTAATCTAACATTCACTCATAATATACATATATATATATATATATATATGAGGTCTGTGGTATATATATATACATATATATATACATATATATGTATATATATATATATATATGTATATATATATATATATGTATATATATATATGTATATATATATATATATGTATATATATATATATATATGTATATATATATACCACAGACCTCCGGTATTTCTTCTACTCTGTATATGCGTGGAGAAATTCAACGTCAAAGCCACCACTGGGTAAATACTTCATGTTTGCCAACCGCACCGTAATGATTTCTCTCCACAGAAGAGACCAGATTACATTTCTTTGCTCTGTCGGGTTTTGGACTCGTCTGTTCTATCCTACCTTCAAACCTCAGTACATCCACCCTATACCTATCATCAGTCATGTGATCCCTGTTGATGCTTACTCCATTGCAACAATTTCAACACCGTCAATTAGGTGATACTCTAAATCAACAACAATCTTCATTATGACGACATCCTTATACACCGCAATATTATCCCATTTAAACAGACGTCCGTATCACCATATCTATTTATATGGAACGGCCAATCATGTTATAAATATTGCACGTTGTATTCGACAATCCTCCCTG
The DNA here is from genome assembly GCA_963995525.1 of Escarpia spicata. Lineage (NCBI taxonomy): Eukaryota > Metazoa > Annelida > Polychaeta > Sabellida > Siboglinidae > Escarpia > Escarpia spicata. Next base: position 14,947,305 of record OZ023208.1, on the reverse strand, counting down.
TCTACCCTAACTATAACGATATTTGCCCGTTTCTTTAAAATCTGACCTTAGGCCACCTTCACGGTATTGCATAACCACTGGATAGCCATCAATGGCCTACAGGGCAACCCTAACACGAGTCAGTCAACCATACTTTAAAATACAAAAGTGTTTGCGACAATTTCTCTAAGAGCACATCACATGTAGAACCACAAATACTCAGCAGCTACAAGGCAGCATAGCATCCGTGTCTACTATCAGAAGATGGAGTGGAAAGCGACAGGTATCAATATGAAGCCAGACGAGTAGGGATGGCACATCGTGGATTGAAAATGCCCGCCAATACAGATCGAGGAGTCCGCAACACCAACGTTGGATATCGTATGCAGCAGTTGTAAGACAGATTGTACTAAGAGGTGGTGCACATGCCAAAATATGGCCTGGATTGCACTGCGGTGAGCAGAGAATGCCGTGATACCAACTGTACCAACTCAATCGTGTCAGAATTCATTAATCACGGTAATCTGCTTGGCATGTATTTTGAGTAAGGTACTGAACACAAGTAACACGCAATACACACACACACACACACACACACACACACACACACACACACACACACACACACACACACACACACACACACACACACACACACACACACACACACACACACACACACACACACACACACACACACACACACACACACACACACACATATATATGCATTGGAACTAAATTTAGCATATCTGACCTGTTACGTATTGAGCAAATTTACAGTAAAATATTGCTGTTTGGAGCTATGCAAATGAACGGACCCAATCAAATTGTATGCACACTTGTGTCCAAAACCCGATTTTAGCATTATTAATTACAAAACAAAAAGTCATTTGACAGCAAGGATATTGATATTATTGGGTTTATGCGAACTGTACACTTTTAATATGCTGATCAGGAGATCTCATAGAAAGCCACTGTGATAAAAAAAGTGGGCTAGATTTATTGGACTATTGAATCTACGACCCAACGAGTGTAACGTAATATCTCAATTTCTTTTTCCAAATACCCCATACATGTAAACGTTTCTCACCTTTTATAGAGTAAATCCATTGTTCAGAACGTAAAACGTAAAGCGCGCGTAAACGTAAAAATACCCCATATGTAAAGGTTGCTCACCTTTTATAGAATAAATCCATTGTTCGGAACATAAAACGTATAGCGCGCGTGAAACGTAACTTTATAATGGCAGAAACCACTCGCGCACGGCAAATACTTCTTGAAACCTGGATTAAGTTGCTTGGCCGCTTCAAGCAGACGCTGACACAGTAGGATTACGTCTACCCTCATGCTAATTCCGTAGAAATACGAATACTATTTGACAATTCTACACTATCACGACTAGGGCGATGAATATGAATTTAACTTTCTTTCCGACCTAAGACATTTTGAACATACAATGAGCGTTGCAACACGTGCGTGACGCGGTTGAACACACCTGACGTGAGCTGAAACCACCGTATGCGGGCGCGTTATGGTGTTTATGTAACGATGCTGTGCGTGTTCTAAAATTTGACAAATATTGCTATGAACTACCAAGTTATCCCGTCGGTGTACAAAAATGTATGGTAGTATTTATAGCAAACTAGTTAACACCCACTTAATCAGCAACATATCAAGGGCATCCATTGCCAGAATTACAATATTTAGATTTTAAGTTTAAAGGAAAAATCATACAAAAAACAATTATATATAATCAAGTTTAAATTTATAAATTTTTCTGTTATTTAATACTATGTAGTAGACAGGTTAAAATGATCGTGTAAACCACTTGATCAATTTTTGTAAGACAGCATTTGTATGGCATATTTGCATTTTATACAAACATGTTTATTACGACATCCGCACTTTGCTGCACGTTACAACTGGATCACATATTCCAAATATATATGATTATTTTATTAGAATATAGTGTATCTTCTTCTTCTTCCCCTTGCTCCCTTGCGGGGTGGGGTCCACGTCACTTGGTAGCTTCTTCTACTTTTCTTGTCAGTTCTTTCCACCTCTCTCTCTCGTCCGCAACGGCCATCCATTCATGGCTGTTCACACCAGCCCTCCCCAGGTCTCGTTTTATGCTGTCGTTCCATCTCAGCCTTGGTCTTCCTCTCCTTCGTCTGCCACCCTATTCTACTTTCCACGCTCTTTTCGCCAGTCTGTCTTCACCCATTCTATGTACATGTCCCGCCCATCTCATTCTGTTACCGGCCACTTTCCTCTTTAGATGTTTTTTCATTCCAATCTCCTCTCTCAATTCCTTCATCTATATATATATATATATATATATATAAATATACCATAAGATTCTGTTTTATTAAATAAACGCGTCTTCCACAAGGTTCGGTTATCGTAATAAACGGCGATGTCGTAATAAACATTTTAGTGTTTTGTTATACAGCTGGGCTAATAACAATACAGTTGCAGGACATTTTGCATTATTTTGGTTCTTGTGGCATAAATTAACTGGTCACACAAATTGTATGAGTACTATACAGTTTAGGAGATCGTAGTAAACATTCCTGAAAAGGGTCGCACCATTTATGTGATTTCAAACAAGTCTGATGAATTTTGTTGGTTGAAAGTAGTATAGAAATTATTATTTTCTTGTATATGTATGTATATATATATATATATATACATATATATATATATAAACAATAACCTGTCCTTCTAATACCATGGTTCTTGTTGTGTTTGATTTTTGTTTAATATGTATGTCGCAATAATCAGAAAATATGTGGCCAACATCAATTGATCCCTCAAGAAAATAATTCCAACATTTTCGTAAATTGAATGATACCATATCACAATTCCATGTACTTTTTCAACACAAACGCAAACAAGGTTATAAAGCCATGACTAATTGGTAAAGTTAGTAAGAAGTCGAACATAAAAAAGAGCATTCGTGGTGTACGTCTTATCATTAAAACGCTGTATCTAAAAAAACTACAAATTAAGTAGAATGAGAATGTTGCATACACATAATTGCAGTTTGCCCTAAAAACTGTTGCTCATAACATAAATCTCGAATTAGCCAATCATTTAAACTAGTTTGATACCAATTTAAATCACTCGTAAAATTCCTACTAGAAGTACCCATTTTTAACACAATGGACTTGAGCTAGCAACTAATTAATATGCAACACAACCCTAACAAACACATTGAGTAATACCACTCTGGACCAACTATCTACCAACCTTCCTTTACCATCCCTTTACCACATTCTAATACCCAAATTAATTGTTGGGGATTGGCCTGAAATTCAATATTTTCAACAAACATCAATCATATTTCAGCAGAAGACTCTACAGGTGTGTAGTGTTTGAGATTGTATAGAACAGTATTTGATTTGCCGTCAAAGGGGGGTAGTTTTGGAGATATTAGCCGTAGAGTGGTGTAGTGTTGGACACTTTTCGCGGTCAAGGTGGTGGCTGAGTTGCACATCGTTAAATAATGTTGTTTACATCACGATTTCAAATCATGCACAACTACTTCCCTCCAAGCGGAACTCAGCGGTGGGAGGCGTACGCACCGATCGATCCCCGCAGTCTGCAGGCATGCTCTTTGCAGATCTGTCACTAAAACATCCAAACGGTACAACGCAGGACGTTACACCGTTACACGAAGTGATATTTCAAATGTCTTGTGATGCACTGTTTTTCTTCAGCTTTTACTCTCGTGGTCACGTTTGGTCATGCTTTAACAAATGATATCGACAAACTCAATGTTAAATCTTTGTTGTAGCAAACATGCACGTGAAGGCAGGCGGCACGTGTGACTATGCACAGAACATATGCGACAGTGGTTTGTTATGCTCCGTCTGCCCAGGCCAAAACAGCACAATGTGCATGTCTGGTGAGTCACCACCTAAACGTGAACAGTGTTGTTTTCAGTTACGCGTAACGCCACGATAACGCTAATTCTTAAAATGACATGAAAGACTGTTTTGATGCGCGTTCCATATCCACTCCACTCCACCGAATGTGGAATGTTCACTACCAGATCTTTGTTACATGTGTACTTTTAGCCTATATATATTTGCCAGAAACGGGCAAGCCCGAAGCCCGCATGCCCACTAAACACAAGCTACCAACTTAGAAAACTTAAAGTTATCATAATAAGAAGACAAAACACAACGTAGACGAGATAAGACCCGACTGGCCTTACTTTGTACTGTACTGGCAGTCTTCTGGCAGAACCTTAGCACTTAACAGAAGAAAGAGTATTGTGGGTTTAGGGACATCGTTATTACAGTGAAAAACTAATTATAAATAAATCATCACAGTAGTTAACATAAACATATTATAGAGCCATTACTGTATAAATACTTTCCAGAAGATGGTAACTATATTCTCTGTATTTATTTATGATAGCTTGTTCTGGGACACATACATAATCCTTTACTTTTTTACTCACACTAACAGTAATTTGCTTACAAGAAACATGTATTAACTGTTTTGGAAATGCCGGTAGATTATTCCTGGATTACATTACAAAGCGATCATTATGAAACAATGAGTGTATTTCATGGTTCGTATTTGCATATAATATCTAATTACCTGTATTAAAATAATTTTCCCTTTTAAAATGATACCTTGACTGTGGAAGTTCCCTTGTTGAAAACCTACATAGCACAATTAACGCTCTCATGTCATTCATACTTCCTTGCAATCTCAATCTGCAAAGACTGTATGTAATATTAAATAGCCATAAACATTCATTAACGTGGTAAATATAATCCGTGTGTGACTATTATTAAATTAATAGTTAATATTTGTATTACATCTAGAACCTGTCTCAGGCCCCGACCATACCCGCAGAATTTTATATTTTTCAGCTCAAGCCCAGCCCGGCTCGGAAAATTTATCAGAAGCCAGGCTTCCACTCAGTTCTCTTGACTCCTAGAAGGCTTTGGTGGTTCCTTTCCCAATATGCAAATATTACATACAAAATAACCACAATATGATCACATCGTTGCGATCCTTGTTCCAGATGCGAGTCAACTGTCAGTAAGTCTGCTGGCGCTCTGTGGTCTGTTTGTGACCACAATGCTTAACAAGTTCATCTGAGAGCCCGTAGTCAAGTACCTCCGGACAGAGTCGAACAACGACTGAGAGAGAAGACGAACGCTAGAGCAAACGCTTCACATTAGTTGTGTATATCTTAATGCACTGTGTTTTTCCTTAAAAATTAACAAACCAATATAAACATAGTTTAAATTTCAATGAACCATAACTGTCTATTTAAAAACTTTAAAAACAATGTATGCATCATAAATACCAAAAGGAAATAAGGTTTTTGTCACGCTGTGAATTCCATCGTATTCTGTTTGTACTTTTATGTGTGAGTATTCTACATGTTGGTTTACGCCATAGTTGATACCTGTTCAGTATGTTCAATGATACACAGACCCAATGTCAAACTGAATTAATGTTGTTGTTGGATAGATGTGTCACATTATTACAAGCGTACGCGAAGTTCGCCTTATTTACGTTTATACTATTTAATTACAAAGATACATGATGTCGTTGCCTGTTCCATCCGATTATTCATTTCTGGACACGTTTACTTTTAGCTAGTATGTGTTCGTATAATTATGATACTACGTAGCTGTGCCGTAATAAACTGGTAGTTAGAAGAGTTCCTGGTTACAAGAAAAAAATGTGTAATACTTCATAATTCACAGTTTTGAACACATTTGAGATTTATGCTAAAGTAACGGTGTTATTGTATACGCATTTTGGAATCGCACGCACGTTTGGTTAATGATGAAGTAGGGTGCAATGCTTCTTAAATAGGATGAGATGGTGTTCGAATGAACAGGTCTGCCGGAGGTTAAATGCATACCGCCTTGAGCAGTCCTAAGAAGTAGACACTTTACAATATAGGACTTGTTTTTTGTAGAAATGCTTTCTGCTGTGCTGTATCTAATCTGATGTACAAGTGTGCTTAATGAGCACTTGATGTGTTGTATATCTAGTAGGCACTTGTGTATTTAATAAATCAATACATCTTAATTATTGAGTTTTGTAGTGTCTTTATTTGGCATCAAATATTTGATTCCAGTTGTTGAAGACATACAGAATGTAGTGCATGGATATGTAATGCTAAACAAACGGTCTGCGCGAAAGTTATTCACGCCAACTGTAAGACAGACATCAACATCATTAGGTTGCCTAGTCTGAGTTGAATGGAGATGTGACCTCATGGGAAATGTCGGTACATTGCTGGCCACGCTTGTTCGAGCTATGTCTTATGTGCATAATACACAGGTAGCTGCTTGTGTAGTTCGTCTTTCCCAGAGCGAGGCATAAGGGGATCACTCTTTGGATGCATGAACAGTAAAGATTCCAGTTGCCATCCCTTTCATCTAGCATCAGTCCAAGCAGGTTTTCACTACACACGTCATCCAGAGTTGTGCCACATGGCCACGATGTCGATGCCGAACACCCAGGCAGGCCACAAACAAATCCGGGATCTCTATGCGTAAAACAACAGTCACACCAGCAACAACAGTTTCGTGAGTAGATAGGGTATTGAATACAATGTATGTTGGCAGCACATGACGGTGAAATGGGGAAATTACGTCACTTCCGGTGGAAGGTGAAAGATCATGTGGTGAAATAAATAACTGGGTCAATAAGCTCCCCCTAGCGGAAAGAATGTGAACAACAACAATAATTAATTAATCGAAACGTCGGATAATAGGCCACTGCGCATGCGCAATGATTTTTGTGACGGTAGTGCTTAAATTCGTACCTCTTGTGTGGTAAATTATAAAAATAGATCGATGACGTCATGAAATAGGTCATTGCGCGTACATTATGGTGTATTTTCCAACGACTGATAGGCGGAGATTTATCCTGTCACGTGATCCTGACGTTGTATGTTGTACCGCCCCTGTTGAGTAATATATATATGAGCTATAACATATAGGTAAAATAAAATGGCGTTGATAATTTGAGACAACTTTGTGTTGTCTTGTACCCGAATAATACATTCTATCAAAGCGAAACACCGAGTTATGTCTCTGGAACCATGTCAGCACCCCAGTGCCAATAACACCCACCACCCGGTTATATTGGGCCATATCTACGTACCCCATCAAGTAATGAGTTCACCACCAAACAGGTCAATCCTAGAGTCGGGCACTTGCATAGCTTTTCCCAATCTCGTGTCTCCACTCACCAGTAACATTACCAAAAACCATTTCGGGAATATGTTGTTTGTCAGAAACGTGTATGAATAAATACAATTTTATTGTTACCAAGCCGCCTGAACGTGTAGGTTTGATTTTTAAAGATCATCTGACAATATATTTTACCAGGAATAGACAACAAGGCCACTCCCCTCCAATTGTCACAGTCAGCAAGATTCCCTTTCTTGAGGATGCGGATAACAGCACCGTCTTTCCAGTCCTCAGGGACAACTCCGGAATTCCACGCCTGGTTGCAAATCTGGCACATTCACTGAACTGTCTCCTCGCCACCAGCTCTTAGCATTTCGGCGGTGATGCCGTCCATGCCTGGCGACTTGTTTTTTCAGCTTCTTAATGGCCTTCCCCACTTCCTCTTCCGTGAAGTCATCTGTGTTAATGGGGAGAGTAGCTACAGGGTTTTCAGGCTCGGCAGGGGTAACCGGTTCGAGCCGGTTGAATAAAATAAAATATTTCAAAAATAAAATGTCAACAATTATGATGTACTTTGTCCTAGCCAGTATGCTTTAGATCTAGCAGATTAACACTTCTCTTGCTCTTATGGGATTGGTTGAAGAAATTACAAATGTACTCGATCGTAAGAATATGGTGTTGGCATATTTGTTCATCTAAAAAAGACATTTGATACTGTTGACCATGATATACTAGCAATTTTTTATTTTTTTTATGAGATACGTGGTACAGTACATAAATGGATTGTGAGCTATCTGGAAAATAGAAAACAATTTGTTCAGTATAAACATTGTAACTCGGAGGTACTTGATGTATGGTGTGGTTTTCCACAGGGTTCGATTTTAGGACCAAAGCTATTCATTATGTATCTCAACGACATTTGTAATGTTTCAGAAGTACATTCTATTGGCAGGTGACGCTAATTAATTTTGTTGTGATTGTGATTTAGATGAACTGATCCGGAAGACAAATGCTGGGTTAAACAAACTTCATGTATGGTTTGCTGTAAATAGGTTATCAGTAAATGTTACAAACAAACTACGTGATATTTGGTAATCGCATATTGAATTCAAGTATTTCTATAAAGATAACTGAGGAAGAAATTAATAGAGTTGAAGTCGTTAAATGTTTAGGTGTTCTGATTGACGACAAGTTAACATGGACAAATTTCATTTGGACGGGCTGAGTCGACCGGGAGCGGGTAACGCCGGTTTCATTAAGTTGAATATAACAGGACCAAAACTTGTTAAAATACGCTTATAGTTTAACTATACTTAGCTTGTGGTTGAATTCTTAATTCTGTAGCGCTTTACAATTTACATAATGTTAAAAGTAATCTATTCAAAATAATTAGTATGCTATAATAGAACATTAAACGATGGATACATTTTGAAAGTAAACATTATGCCTCGCCCCCTAGCGACCAAATAATAACTTCCGTCGACGCCGTCGATGTCACAACTTCCGAAGACGCCGCCGATGTCACTACCTCCCCATCTGCCCCAATTTCAACTGTTCCTCCTTTAGCGCGTCTGTCGTGGAACCTTTTATGACGTCAGTCAGACTTGTTGATTTCTGTTGTAGCAATCTTATCAGAAGATTCCAACCGTTCCCGCAGCTGCTTGGTGTAATCAGTGTGGTCTGCAACTTCTGATTGACGTTCACTTGGTTCTACACCCATGGCCAGATCGATTGGCAGTGGTGGGTCAAATACCAGGTAGAATGGCGAGAAGCCAGTTGCTTCGTTTCTGGTAGCATTGAAAGCATGAACCAATGTTGGCCTTCTTCGTTACACTTAATGTATCTAACATGTTCATCAGTGTTGAATTGAACTTTTCACACTGCCCATTTCCCATAGGATGTTACGGTGTAGTTCGTTTTTTTTAATCCCTTCAAGTTGACACAGTTCTTTGATGACATGACTCTCAAAATGTCTACCCTGGTCCGAATGGAGTCTCTGTGGAAAACCATAGTGTAGAAATGTGTCATACAAAGCTTTTGCTCTGGTCTTGGCAATTTGATTGCGTGTGGGAACAGCCTTGGCATACCGAATGAAGTGGTCAGTCATGACTAACATTTTCAATCCCTCCTTTTGATGGTGGTTCCAGGGTTAGATAATCAATACAGACAATCTCAAACGGCTGGTGTGTGCGAATGTTCACAAGTGGTGCTCGATCTGGGTTGACTTTTCTTCGTATACACGCTTCACATGTTTGCAGTTTCTTGCGCACATCTTCTGCCATGTGTGGCTAAAAGAATCGGGCATGAAAAAGGTGTATGGTCCTAGTTCTTCACAAGTGGCCTAACTGATCATGCAGACCCATCATTGTTTCGTCTCTCTTTGCCGCTGGAAGAACTAGCTGGAACGATTCGTTACCGTCCTGGTGTACTCTCTTTCTGAGAAGCAAACCATCTCGTATACACAGCTTATCCCATTCCTTCAGGTATATCTTGAACTCTGATGATTCCTGCTCTAGTTTGTGCTGTTGATCTAGACTGGGTTTGCTGCCATGTCTCAGCTACATTAGCGTCTTCTTGATCACCGGATCTTCACTTTGGATGAGCTCCCAATTAGGGTCATTGATCTTTGTCACTCCGGCATCTACCAGTTCCTCCTCGTAGGTTACAGCAGCTTGGCTACAGCACATCACCTCAATCAGGCCAAATGTGCCATAATCTTCTTCCATTGCTGCCATCTCACACACAGCCTGTACCACAGGTTCAGGTAAGTGTCCTCCTTGTGCAGGCTTTGTGTGCATTCTAGAGAGTGCATCGGCACCAGCATTATTTTGTTCCCGAACGGTACTTGATGCTGAAATCATAAGTTGCAAGTTCTGCTAGCCACCGGTGACTTGTCGCATCCAGCTTTGCAGAAGTTTGTGGGCTGGATAATTAACCTCGCTTGGCTTGAGTGCATGAGTTGCATAGGCTATGACTCGCTGCTGACCTTGTTGTTCCTGATACAGTACTGCTCCAAGGCCGTGTAGGGATGCATCCACGTGTAATTCGAAAGGAAGACTGTAATCAGCATATCCCCAAATGGGTGGTTCTATCAATCGTTCCTTCAGTCTGTTAAATGCATCGATTGCACTTGTGGTCATCACAATCTTGGTGGTTTTATTTACAGATGTCTTGTTTTCCTGTCCTTTTAACAGATTGTGTAAGGGCTTGCATATCTCAGCATAACCCTTCACAAAGCGACGGTAGTAGCCGAAAAAGCCAAGCACTTGGCGAAGCTCGTGTACGGTTGTCGGTATAGGCCATGCCTTTACACTCTCTATTTTGTCTGGATCGGCTTCGATCCCTGCCTCCGAGATGATGTGGCCTAAATACTTCACACGCTCTTGGCAAAGATGACACTTCGCAGGTTTCAATTTCAGACCAGCTGCTCGCAGGGTAGTAAACACAGCCTGCATATGTTCAAGGTGAGTCTCAAATGATGAATGAATGATGCTATCATCCAGGTAGACCAACACATTGGTCAAGTCAGCCAGAGTGTGTCCCATAAGCCTTTGGAACACAGCGTTCGTGAGACCAAACGGCATTCGATCGCATTAATAAAAACCGAGGTTTCCCACTCTGAATGCAGTCTTGGCTTTATCACATTCCTCTATTTCCACTTGCCAGTAGCCACTCTGGAGGTCTAATGATGTAAACTATTGTGCGCCAGATAGCCTGTCCAGCGTCGACTCAATGAGAGGCAGCATGTACGCATATCTGATTGTCTCATCCTTCTTCCGCACTAGGACTACATTCGAGGCCCATGGACTGTGCGAATGACGTATTGCACTGCATGCCAACATCTCTTTCAGGTGTTATCTAACTTCCTTGTACATTGCTGGAGGAATGCGTCTCGGTCTAGTACCTCACCCTTTGTACCATTGCCGCAATCTCCATCACTCTACACATCACTAAGTGTTAAGTCTCCAACAGTCTTATCCCTGTCTAAAATGACACAATTCGTCATAGTCGCTATCTTCTGTCGTTTGGGAATTTTCATTTCTCTACATGAAACATTCGATAGGACGGCATCAACTCATTGGCTGTTGTCAGCTTGCACAACTGAGGCAGGGATGAGTATTCCCCCGGGGAGTATTTCTGCTGGTTGAAGCATGCCAGCTGAGAAACCTTTCTGGGCTCCCATTCTTACTTTCACAATGATAGATGAGTTTGCAGGGATCACTGTGTGGTGACATGAGTACACTGCTACTTCCTGTTCTGTGACTTCTGATTGGTCAAGGTGAGCAAGTGCTTCTAAGATGGCTGCATCATGGAATGGGGTATTCCGAGCTCTCAAGGCTGTCAGGAAATTTGTTCCAATTATAACAGGCACTATTCTGTTCGACCGACTAGGAGGCACAACAAATGCTGGCACATAAATTCCTTCACTTTCTCCCCTAGACGACTGCAACTTCACCTCAGCTTCAATGTAACCCAGGTATGGTACCGACTGTCCTCCAGCACCTTCAATGTCAACTAGTCGTGACAGGGGTTGCAAGGTAAGGTGAGACAACCCTCTGTCGAAGAATGGCTTTCCAATCGTGGTGACCATAGATCCACAGTCGCGTAGTACTGTACATGTTTTACCCTCAATGGTAATCCCGATTTGGCACAAGCCGCCAACCAAGTCAAAAGTAGGGTTGTGATTATGTTTCCTGTTGCTGACCCCTTTTTGCCCTCCAAAAGGGATCAATTTGCGTTTAAATGCACTCTGCAACTCTTGGACAGATGGCCCTGTTTGCAACGGTGGCATTCGACACTGGTATTCTTGCGACAACCAAAACATATATGTCCAGGTATACCGCAATCATTGCAGGTAAGTGGCTCCTTCCTTTGTGCCCTGGACTGTCTCTTCTTGATCATTCCTTCCAACTCTTCCACTTTCTTCACCAGAGCTTGCAAGGTTGGTTCTGTCTGCTGCCCTTGTTGTACATGAACTTGCACTGCATTCTGGTTTCCAAACTCTTTCTCCGGGGTCCGCGCCTCGATCACAATCTCCTCGAAGTTTAGAGAATCTTTTTTGTGGCGAAGTGCATTTTTTTTATCTGCAAGTCCCTGACGCCTGCCCAAAATCTGTCTCGCCAAATAGTGGGCATGGATTCCCTAGACACTACACCCCTTTCCACGGCAACATGACAGAGGTCTTCCAGTGTTGTCGACCACTTTGTACAAGGTTCACCTACACGCTGCGGTTCGCTGTAGAAATGTTCTAGTACGGTATTACCGGACATCACTGTACCATACAGTGATGGTAATTTGTAGAGAATGTTGGCGAATGTAGCCTTTTCTCCCAAATAGATCATTTCATCTGCAGCAGGGCTTCTCAATGATTTCCTCACACTGGTGATAATATCACATTCTGTATACTGTGACTCCTCCACCAAGCAATTCACCTCATACTACCACCTCGCATATGTGGCATCCTTTTCGGTTTCAGAGAATACTTGCAGTTTGGGGATTTCCCGCAATACATATGGCGACAATCCCACATGCGGAGACTCACTGGGATCCTGCTTCACAGATGTCTCCTCTGTGAGAGACCCTAGCAATTTATCCTTTTGTGAAGTAGACATGGTCTTGATTACATCCAGCAACTGGTGATCTATGTCAAATTGGGGTGGTCGGACTTTCCTTTGTTCCGAATTGACAAGTAGGCGGAGCTTAACGATGTCTTTCGCCTTGGCTCACATTTACCGACTTTCGATGAGCTTTACGAAGTTACTGCTGTCGCCCGCACTGCTGGCGGTTTTGGTACAGTTCGTTTTAACTTTTAATTTTCCTTTTTTCGGGTGTAATTATCTTTCGATATGTTTTACTCGAATTAAAGCCATTTGCTAGCGCAAGCCTTTTGCTCTACGCTAGGGGCCCCCGCGGCGCTAGCTGTAGCTGTCAGTTCACAGAGTTTTGTTTTGTTATACTGTTTACTTATGCCTTTTTTGTTGGCTTTCTGTTTTAGACCGTTAAGGTTGTGCCCTATTTGTGGACAATTTAAGGCTGTGCCAGCTTTTGGCTGTCTTGTAGGTCATTAAGACTGTGTTACTTGTTGGCCGTTTGTAGACCGTTAAGGTTGTGCCCTATTTGTGGCTTTTTTAAGGCGGCCAGCTTTTGGCCGTCTTGTAGGTCACTAAGACTGTGCCACTTGTTGGCCGTTTGTAGACAGTTAAGGTTGTGCCATATTTGTGGCCTTTCTAAGGCGGCCAGCTTTTGGCCGTCTTGTAGGTCACTAAGACTGTGCTACTTGTTGGCCGTTTGTAGACAGTTAAGGTTGTGCCATATTTGTGGCCTTTCTAAGGCGGCCATCTTTTGGCCGTCTTGTAGGTCACTAAGACTGTGCCACTTGTTGGCCGTTTATAGACCGTTGGCCGTTTTTAGACCTTTAAGGTTGTGCCCTGTTTGTGGCCGGCTTATGACTGTGCCAGGATTATGGCCGTCTTGTAGGTCGTTACGACTGCCCGGTTTGGTCGTTTTTATTTTGTTACGTTACGTGTCTGTTCATCTTAATGGGCTTCGGTTCGCAGGATTGCCCATAGCGCTTTTCAAATTAGTAGTATTTATACACCTTTTATTCCCTTGCCAAGGTGTTTATGCATACATATAAATGCAATTCTCGACATTTTTTCGTCATCTTTGGTTTTTCTTTACAAAGTGCTTAACTTTTTTGTCGTTTGCTTAAGCCTTTGTTTCACTACTGGTTTCATTGACATTAATTAGGGAGGGTAATTTGTTTGGTTTTGCTTGTTTGCATTTACTCACATTCCTTTAACCTGCGGCTTGTCTAAGTATGTGTTATCACACAGCTATTTTGGTCAGTGGTAGACATTTCTACAATTGGTGTCAGTATCTGCTGGTCTGCCTTTTTTCTAGTTTTCAGAATGTCCACAAGGACGTTCTGTGACGGTGCCTGCACGATATCGGGTTGGCTCGTCGCTGCGATCGTCTCGTAAGCGCCCTCATTCGGCCTCATCAGGAGAGAGCGCAGCTATGACGGCGATTGACACAGAGTCGCATGTGACAGCGGCTGATCACCCGGATCTGTCTGCAATGCAAGAGCAGATGCACGCTTTGGCAGGCTTTCACAGAAGGGTTCAGACTTTCCTTTTCTGGAGATTTAAGCCAACGGGCAATACCGTGTAATCACCCATGTCTTTTATCTAATCCTGCAATAGCGTTGAATATGATCCATAATGAGCAACACTTTGGTCGTATTGCCGGGCCTTTTGCCACACCTCCCTTTCCTGATTTAGTGATTTCGCCTTTAGGGCTTGTACCCAAGAAGGAGCCAGGAAAATTCCGCATTATTCACGACCTTTCATTCCCAAAGGGCAATTCCATGAACTCCGGAATACTAGGGCGTTTTGTTCTGGTTCATATGAAGATTACGATTATTTCGTTTCGCTACTGTTATCAGTTGGCCAGGGTTGTTTCATTGCGAAAGATGACATTGAATCCGCGTTCCGCATTATTCCGGTACATCCTAGTGATTACCATCTACTAGGGTTCAGATTTGTCGATATGTATTTCTATGACAAATGTCTTCCTATGGGATGTTCTATATCGTGCAAAGTTTTTGAGCAATTCAGTTGTGCCCTGCAGTGGATATTGCAGAACAAGTATCACGTGTCTTTCATGTCACACATTCTTGACGATTTTATTTACCTTTCCCTGTCTGAATCGGTCTGTAAACTATACTTACAACAATTTTTCTCACTGGCTGACTTCCTGTCGATTCCTGTGAATTATAACAACATTGTGCCTCCGTCCACTTGCGTTACCGTTCACGGCATTGAAGTAGATACTTTGCGGATGCAGGCTAGGCTGCCGCAGGACAAACTGCAAGCTGCAGTTACCTAGGTGAGGTCTTTCAGACGACGTCGAAAGGTTACTTTGCGAGACCTACAAAGTCTTATAGGCACGTTGAATTTCGCTTGTAAAGTCGTCGTTCCGGGACGTCATTTAATCGATCTCACATTGGGTATTGTTAAGCCGCACTTTCATATCTGTTTGGGGTGGGAGGCACGTCTAGACTTGGCCGCCTGGTCTCTGTTTTTGGATAACTTTAATGGGACATCGCTTGTCATTAACGATGTCTGCCACTCATCTGATAAACTGGAAATCTTTACAGATGGTTCTGGTTTGGGGTTTGCTGGCTTGTTAAAGGGTCGGTGGTTTTAAGGTCACATGTCCCTGGTAAGGTGAATACCATGGCAGATGCGTTGTCTCGGTTTCAAGATACCCCAGAACTGCGCAGACAGCATGGCCTCGAGGCAGTGCAATTAGTCATCCCGGCCGATCTCATGCCTTGGCCACTATAAGTGTGCATCGGTTTGATGGTGTTGCACGGTTTCGTCAATCATGATTAGTCACAGACATTTCAGGGACAGATGTTACATATGATTATTTTGCTTTAAAAATTGCTTTCTAGTTTGGTATGGCTTTCTTTAAATGAAAATGTATTTGTATATATATAATATATATATATATAATATATTATTAGTATTATATATATCACAAGTTTTTAGCATTACGCATACTGTGGATATAATGATAGATTGACATCATACACATGGCCATTGGACTACTGTTCTGGTATTTACATGTATACGTTATGTTTATTTGCATCTTGGTTGCTTTCTACTTAGGTGGGGCATACCACGATGTGGTGTCATTTCACCGAACACATATTTTCTGTGCAGTTATTTTGGGCGCACTTGTGCTTTCTACTTAGGTGGGGCATATTGTGTGGTCCTGCAGGTTTGCTTTTGATATATTTATGTTCGTTACATATCGTAGACTTCCGTTATGTATTTATGGGTTGTTGTACATTGTAGCTTGTTTTACGAATGCTTTCTGTTGTGATGTCCTACGGGCCGACGCGGATGAACACAATAAAAACAGTTATGTTCACATCTAACATGCCGTTCACATCATCAGCACGATAACGACAATACTTGTAGCCGAACTGATAACACAACATGGTGGCCGATATGCGGATCAGAATCGACGACGGCTAAAGAATTGAGTGTGAGTGTTGGGGGAAGGCAATAACGCTACGATGTCATGTTAGAGATGGAGGTTGTACGTGGCTGCGTGCGGAACTTTGAGAAAAATGGCTGCCGGGCATTGTATGTGGCAAGCCGGGATGGTGTTTAACGCTATACGGAGGCGACACCTAGCGTAGAAGGCTGAACTGAACGAGGAGCGCGCCATCTAACGGACTAGTTAAAACGACGAGATGGCTGCCAAGTTCAATCCTCCAAAGGAATTCGATTTTCTGCCGGAAAACTGGTCTGAATGGATCAGTCGCTGGTCGAAGTTTCGTACAGTATCAAAACTGGACAACGAAGACGACAGCTTGCAGATAGACAGCCTGATATACAGTATGGGCTCGAGGGCAGAATCGATTTTCTCTAGTCTGGGCCTGAACGAGGAACAGCTGCGCAGCTACGACGCGGTGAAGCGAGCCTTTAATGAATACTTCAACCCCAGGCGGTATGTCAACTACGAGAGGGCGAAATTCTTTCGGCGCGTTCAAGCTGAGGGGGAAACAGTCGAGCAGTTTATACGTGCATTGAACGAATCGGCCGACCGACGCGAATTCCCAGATCGCTCTACTCAAATTCGCGATCGCATAGTCGTCGGCATCCTGGATCAGACGGTATCCCGGGAGATGCAGAGAATGGACATATCCCTACTGACGAAGTCGAAAGCGGTGTCCATGGCTCGTCAAGCCGAAGAAGTTAAGAAGCAGATGCGCGACCTGAATCTACCAAAGTCCGTGGATGAAGTGAAGTCGAGCCGTCGACGCAAGCCTAGAGTGGCGCCATCCAGCGGACAGTCGAATACTAAGTTTAGAAGTGACACTTCAGATAAGCGCAGTGTTCGTGTACTCGCTGTGGTAGATTGTCGCATAGAGATGGTAAATGTGCTGCCATAGATCGCAAATGTAATTTGTATTTCACAATAGGCCATTTTGCATGCTGCTGCAAGTCTACAACGAGCGTGCCGAGAAGGGCAAGGGTTAATCAACTAGTCGACGTGTCGTTCCTGGGCGAGATCGATAGCAAGTCTAGTAATTGGTCTCAACAAGTCTATGTCGATGGGTTACATTTACCAGTGCAGTTCAAGTTAGATACTGGTGCAGATGTGTCAGTTGTGCCGAGTAGACTATGTGAACACGTGAAGTGGCGTCCTACCGTAAAGCGATTGCTAGGACCTTGTAACTTGCGTATACCCGTGTTAGACGAGTTTGACAGTGTACTCAGAGTAGATTCACATGAATGCTGTGAACGATTGTATGTCGTCGACCAATCGAATGCACTACTGAGTAGAGATGCGTGTGTAAAACTTGGGTTGATTACGTGTCACGTCAGCGATGTTAGCTCGAGCAAGTTTAACAGTGAGTTTAAACATATGTTTCAGGGGTTAGATTCAGATTAGCGAGGAGTACGATGTCCAGTTGCATGCGGACGCACGTCCATTCGCAATATACACTTCTCGTAAAGTCCCATACCCACTGGTAGACAAGGTCAAGGTTGAGCTAGATCAAATGTTGGCCCAAAAAGTTATATTTGCAGTGGACCAACCCATGGAGTGGTGCGCACCGATGGTGGTCGTGTCGAAGGGAGGCAAGGACGAGAAGGTGAGAATCTGTGTAGATTTCACGGAATTGAACAAGTCAGTTCGTAGGAAAGTATATCCTATGGCCGATGTGGAAGCCAGTCTGGCTAAGCTAGGCGCAGGCAAAGTTTTCACGAAACTTGACGCTAATTCCGGGTTCTGGCAGATCCCTCTCTTCGAACAGTCCAAACTGCTTACAACATTCCTAACGCCGCACGGACGGTACGCGTTTAATCGTCTGCCGTTTGGGCTCTCGTTGAGTCCCGAGATCTTTTCGAAGATCGTGTCTAAAATCCTAGACGGGGTCGAGGGTGTAATTTGTCATATGGATGACATTTGCATCTGGGGAGCGTCTCTCCAGGAACATGACGATCGCGTTCGCCGTGTCTTGACCCGTCTAATGAACGCAAAGTGTGAGTTTTGTGTGAGTCAGATCAGATTCCTCGATCACGTGATAACGAGCACAGGTGTGCGCGCGAATCCAGAGGCTGTACAGGGCCTGATTGACTTCAAAACTCCAACGTCTGTGAGTGACGTGCATAGCTTTCTGGGAGTGGCTAATCAGTTAGGCAAGTTCTCACCAAAGCTCAGTGAACTCAGTCAGCCGATGCGCGACTTATTGTGCAGCAATACCGAGTAGTATTGGGGAGATGCACAGGAGAGAGCTTTCCGTGACATAAAAAACGAACTTTCAAAGTCCGTTGAACTTGCCGTGTATGATCCCGAGAAGGAGACTGTTATTCAGCCAGATGCAAGTCGACACGGTATCGGAGCCACGTTATCTCAAATTCAAATAGACGGTACTCTCCGAATGGTGTGCGCAGCATCACGATCGTTGACGGAGACACAACAACGATATGCCACAATCGAACAAGAGGCTTTGGCGATTGTTTGGGCATGCGAAAAGTTTCGCAACTACATCGTTGGTCTCCATGTCCGAATCCAAACGGATCATAAGCCATTGGTCCTACTGTTCAATGACATTAGCTTAGATAAGCTAACAGTGCGAATTCAGAGATTTCGACTTCGCATGATGAGATACTGTTACACAGTCGAGTATATCACAGGGAAAGACAATGTTGTTGCTGATGCGTTGTCGCGGTCTACCGCCAGTCCTACGAAGGTAGATGAACTTTTTGTAGAGGAGGTAGAGTCCTATGCAGAACAGTCGATAAACTTATGTGCGTCTCCTAAACGGTTAGTCGAAATGCGTCGACTTCAGGCTCATGACGAAGTACTAGCACAAGTGCTAAAGTATGTGCGAACTAGTTGGCCTCCGTACATATCGTCTGCTGATTCTCTTCTCAGACCGTTCTGGGAAAGCAGAGGGCAACTCACGATCGTAGATGACGTTCTTGTGTATGAGAACAGGATCGTGATCCCGCAGTCTGAACGTCTTGACGTTCTCCAGCGTCTACATGAGGGTCACCTCGCGATAACCAAATGTCGCGAACGTGCCAAACAGTTGGTTTGGTGGCCTGGCATGACTCAGAGAATCGCAGAGGTGGTACGAAAATGCAACACATGTCGCACACAGGCCAATGATGTTGCTGAGCCGCTGTTGCCAACAGCGTTTCCGACCAGACCGTGGGAACATGTAGGCAGTGACCTGTTTTACTGCAAGAAACGTTGGTACTTGCTGTTAGTAGATTACTACTCTCGTTTCATTGAGGTGTCATTGCTAGCTGAGCTCAGTACTCATGAAGTGATCGAGCACATGAAGTCACACTTCGCTCGTCATGACATTCCCGAGATACTTACGTCGGACAATGGTCCGCAGTATGCATCAGACGAATTCCGCAAGTTCTCGGAAGGAAAGTACTACTTTCAACACGTGACTAGTTCTACCAGGTACCCATAATCCAACGGGGCGGCCGAACGCGCCGTGCAGACGATCAAGTCGATCATGAAAAAGGCAGATGATCCATACTTGGGTTTGCTTGCGTATCGGACGTCACCGCTAGGCAATGGTGTGTCGCCTGCTGAACTTCTGATGGGTAGGAAGTTGAGATCCACTGTTCCAGCGCATCCTAAGGTGTTACAGCCTGAGTTGCCTAACGCAGTACAGGTTCGTCATAAAGAGGCTGAGTCGAGGGCTTCGTCGAAGCTAAACTTCGACAGAAAGCACCGTGCGAAGGAGCTTCATCCACTCTCTGTAGGAGACGATGTGTGGATCATTGATCTCAAACGTCCTGCTAAGGTAGTCGATACTAATCCTGGTACCCCTCGTTCCTATGTTGTCGATAGTGACGGTAGCAGTGTCCGTCGCAATCGCAGGACTTTGAGAGAACTCAGTCAACCATCAATCGATCCTCCGGTCGTGCAATCTGAGGAGCTCACTAACGTGGAAGTGTCGCGTTACGGTCGACATATCAAGCCAGTTCAGATGCTTGATCTATAGTAATTGTGTTTAGCTAATGTTTATAGCTAGTTCAGCTAACGTTTATATCTACCAGTTAGTTAATGTGTACATTAACTGTCAGCCCAATTAATGTTGTGTGTAGCCTACTTAAACAAGCAAGTTTCAGTATACACACACTTATGATTGTATGCATGTTGCAATTTAATTATTACTATTGTATTAATTGACATACATTAGCCTTACGACAACTCATACATCGTTCAGTTGTAATGCAAGTTTTATTCGTAATCAATAAGTATTATTGCATTCTTAGAAGGGAGGTGTTGTGATATGCCCTACAGGCCGACGCGGATGAACACAATAAAAACAGTTCCGTTCACATCTAACATGCCGTTCACATCATCAGCACGATAACGACAATACTTGTAGCCGAACTGATAACACAACACTTTCAACTTAGGTTGGGCATGCAGAATTAACAGTTACAATTTCCGTTTAACAACAATTACTCGGAATGCTGTGGGGTGGGGGGTCCATTATTTCATAATGCTGGTGCGGTTGTTTTCCCCCACCTTTGCTGATGTCTAGTATATTAATTATGTAAGCTAACATAAATGCTTAGATCGATTGGATTATGTATTCATGTATTTTATTTTGGCTTGCTTTTTGTTATTATAAAGCCCATATACAAACTCACCTTTGCTTTATGTGTTATCAGCAAACTAGCCACGATTCCTAGTATGTTTAGAGAGATAGCTTCGTGCCACAAAAATATACATTCAACAATAGACACAATCAATGTTCCGCCTCACAGCACTTGCCCAGTGCAGCAGCCAGACACCTGCACCTGCAGACAGGGAGTGGTGCTGCACCTGCAGCACCACTCCCTGTCTGCTTCTCTGCCAGTCACAGGGGCTGACCAGGCCTATGGCTATCTACAGTTCGTGTCCCAAGTTTCAACAAGCTGTTGATACGGCCTCTCCAGCCCTACATCGGGCGCCACTCTCGCGGTCTGCTCAGTTCGGTTGTTCGAGAGAATCACTACAACTCCACACATGTAAAAAGGTGTAATGCTGTTTTAATAGCAGAATCTATATAAAAACATGTGGCTTTACCAGCCAGTGCCATGACTCTGCCCAGTACACGTACAATACAATAGATGCAAGGAACAATTGCTACAACTGTATCAATGTCTTGTATCAAACACAGAACATATTAAGTAAAACACCTGTAGACATAGTGTTGTTGACATATCTGATAGGTGACAATTAGTTATTGTCAATGACTATATAACAGTAATATAACAAGTAGCAATTAAACGCAACATATATTTCAAAATAACATAATTAGACTATGCACTTTTAGTTTACAATAACATAAAGGTAGATCATGTAACATACCTGTAAAAAGGTGTAATGCTGTTTTAATAGCAGAGTCTATGTACAAACATGTGGCTTTACCAGCCAGTGCCAGGACTCTGCCTAGGTTGACACCTCAATCCCTTGATGGATAATGTGTCAAGTATACCCTTTTATTAAATACCTGCCACAGCGTATGACAACTATAGTGTTTAACTATAGTGCCTGCTACACATACATACATGCATACATGCATACACGCATACATGCATACACGCGCACACACGCATTCACACACACACACAACCCCCACACACACTCACACATACACACATACAAACATACACACACATACACACACTTTAGATTGATATCAAGTCGTATTGGTATACACGCACTTATCCGGGTGGTGTCGTGCTGCGGGTGCTAACAAAATCACTTATCCAAAGAAATGTCAATGCTTATAATTTATGAGAGGTCAATGGTCACATGCTTTAGAAAGGTTTTTTCAAAAACGTTCTATATTTACCCTCATTTATTACCTACACTACCTTAGACGGTTTGGAATTGCCATTGACGATTTCTCAGTTCAAGCAACGGTAGGTAGACACTTGTGTGTGGTTATTGTTTACACCTATTGCATAATAATAACACTATAGGCACAGTTCCGATTGTTGATTAGTAATACTATATTCCGGCAGTCGAAGTGCGTATCTTTAAGCATACACACACGCCACCAAAGTGTATTAACAGGTAGACAAAGTACGCGAGTCCGCCGACATTACTCCTTGTCATTTGTTGTCCCCATCAGCTTACGTCATACAGGTCGCTTGGTTTGTACATAATGGTTTCATGAGCCACGGCGTTTGGATGTCGGCTTCACGTATTTAGACGTCGACATAAAAATACAGAACGTAGAAGAAGAAATCAAGACAAGCAATGTCACGCTTGGGTGACTTCTAGTTCCGATAAGAGCCAACCAGCATATAATGCTCTGTTTACATGCTCGACGGGGGATGGGGCCTCGTCTTGTGACACGTATTCTGTATGTTCGACTATATTCGTATTGTGTATATTCGGTCGGGCTTGGAAGTTTTATGTTAACATATATTTTCCTTCACGTTCTTTATCACGTAATGGCAAAACCCAACTTTACACAAGTTGACGTAAACATGAAGACGTACATCTTTGTGTAATAGCGACATGTCTATATTATAAAACAATACGGTTCTCTTTTTGATTGTATGCCTGTCTGTGTGTGTGTCTGTCTGTCTTTCTGCCTGTCTGTCTGTATGTCTGTATGTGTGTCTGTCTGTGTGTCTGTGTGTCTGTCTGTCTGTTTGTCTGTCTGCCTCTGTCTCTGCCTCTGGTTCTGCCTCACCATTTTATAACAGTTTTAGCGCAGGCGACTGCCTTTTTTCCTCAGGCAATGTCGGTGAATTCGGGTAGTATTATATAAACCTGTCGCCAGCTAAATGACATTCATTGGTGACATGTTGACTGCGAACATATTTACGCCAAGGCCCCTGCGACACCGACCACTAGCGAGACCGCTCTGCGTGACACACAAGATGGTTACCGAGTTGTCCGAATTGAGTAAATCATTTGTTCAGTCACGGATCAACCCGGAATTTCCTGGTCATATGGATTGCGCAAGGTATACACTGCCTGGGTAATTGTTCCTACAAAATAGGCCTACATAAAGCAGGCAGGTGTCCGTTAAACAAGTAGGTCAGATTGCGATTTTTACCAACAATGAGACTCCGACTGAGACCAAGGTTGCGCTCTCTGCCAATTACAGCTGTGTATGGTGCACGAGGGACGTCCCCACGAGGGGCCTCCAGCAAACACACGACGTATTTCTAAGATACTTCCTCTTACACGTTCAAAGGGAACATATTAATAGTTGCAGAGTGGAACAAAAAACGAACAACGGCGCATATATAATCCCTGTAGTCAGTGGAGCATTACCATTGGTGGTAACTGGGAATGTGCCTCAGGGCCTCAAGGGCCCCACGCACGACGTAGACAGGTGATACATAGCAACATTGATTATAATGATAAATCACAACACCATAATTTAGTAAACACATTCATAGCATTCAACAAGTATCGAGGTATGTAGCAGGCATTCAAAATACCACCTTTCGGATTGTTTTTAACGCGACGTCAATACTGATAGTCAGGTCCAGTATGTATTTTCGCTTTTTTTTTAGCAAACCAATACATTTTTGGAAACGTTATGGCATGAGGAATCCGAAAACCAATGTTCCCATTTGCCCACAAGCACGAAAGGCGGTTATTTTTGACTTTTCAAAAAGGCCGCCAAATTGAATTTCCCAATATCATAATAACTGCGTCACCTAGAGCTATACGTTTTGTATCTAGACATAAGTTTTAGGGGTCAGAGATTTCAATTATTTTACATTACCTAGACGCAGACGAAGCCAACTCCAAGCACATAATCACAACGGTTTCTTCATCTCACACGTTAGTGTTGTTAATGTGTAGTCTTCTTCTTCTAGGCGCCGTGTCTGCGTTTGCGATCATAACCAACCGAACCTCTCGGTTGTTTGTGATTTGCAATAGCTCCGCGATGGACCTTCCAAACCAGTAGTCTAGTTGAACATAAATCTTTTCAAGCAGGAAATACAGGCAAACTCAAACGTTTACATAGTGCGGTATCCATCCCTGTTCACGTCGCTTTACCATCCAGGCACTCATTCGTGCAGCTGACTGAAATGTAGCAAAGTGGCGTGAACACAATGACACCAGCTTCGTTGCGGAAATTCAACCGCGGGTTATGTTGTTGAGAGTACGGTATTCTAACCACAAATGGGTACTTTGTTGTGAACTTACAAAGCTGGTGATGTATATATCTAAATTTGTTACATCCTAGTTTAGCTGTTGTCAGCTGTTACGTGAAGGTCGCATTTAGCTTTAATCGCCACATTCGAATCGAGACACCCAAGATGTCGCGCTTATAACAATACTTCTATGGGATCATTTTGTTTAAAGTAAGTGATTTGTTTATGTTGTTGTTATTGTATAGCGAACGGCGTACATGACGTTGGCTTGACAACAATTGATAATATCTACATCCGCCCTGGGTCTCTGCCTAAAATATAGGCGGTCCTGTGATAACTAGTTCGAAGCTAAATAAGTAATACTATGAACCTGTATCACACCGGTCTGAGTATGTCGGCATAACGTTTTTAAGCAGACCGATTTGTGTGTATATACTCTGTATGTTATTCATTGAAATATTTCAATGAACTTTCAGTATGTGTTTTAAATAAGTGTTACAAACAATGTTCCAACTTTACATCTTGGGAAAATATACTAAATAAAAATACATGCCTGGTCTGCTTATATAAATATATTCTGGTCGATGAATGCTGCCGTTAGACATTACTTTAATTAATGCTGTAATATGTGCTTTGTGTTTCATCAATTTGAAATAATTGTAGATGCTACTATGTAATCAATTTCTTTTGCAACCATCTCAATCATCGTTTGGTGTATATATCGATAGTGTTTATTATCAAACCATACATGTAATAAAAAAAATTGACATTTACATTTTTAATGTGAGTCTGTCCACGTTGTTGCATAGTGGCCCATAATGACCATTTTACTGAATTGCATATTTATTACGAAACAATTCCATCAAGTCTTTTTTATTAAATTATCCAAAATGTCTATCGAGTATAGTCAACCACAACATTCGGATATTGAAAAAGACACGACTTTTAGAACTAAAATTAGATTTATCTTGCCACAGATTACACATGACACACCAGCAGTTGTCATAGCCACTAAGCCATTTTATGATTTTTTATATGTCTCATTACAAACCTGCATTGACAAAATACATCACCAAATTGCTATACAACAATGTCAGCAACAGTAATAAATTATATGTGTATGGATGCGAGTGGACTTATTCCGTTATTGTTGCACGTCCTGTCTCCCGAGTTCATGTTAGTGTTATAAGTAGCTCGCAAATCCGTGGCACACAGATATCCTGGTGTGTTTTTTACTGCCGTATCGATGTAAAATGTAAGTTGAACTGGCAGTTATACTTGTGGATACATCTGTCCTACATGACTCCGCCTAGGATAAACTTATGATGTAAATATTTCTTCGATTACGCACCACAAAGTGCACGACGTTCGAGTCAATGGCAATGTTTTTATTTTAATTTTGTCATCGAGTGACCGTGGAGAAAACGTCACAATGCATGTTGATGCGCCATACGGGCTTATTTCACATATTTAAGCTTGGATAAACGTACGATATATTCTTAATAGCATCACAAATCAACTCCACTACATCATTTGTACCTTAAGAGTATTACAGCCGTACCGCTCAACGACTGAACGAGTTTAACGTCTTTTTATCTGTTTAACTTTGGCGTAATTTCCCAGCATACGGAGACCGGAACTTCCAAAATCTTATTCAAACTGGAGGAATCAGAAAGGACTCTATTGATATCGGGGCGTTTAGCAGTTTTCAAACCCTTTTCCATTTCAGCGAGAGATTGCTCTTCTTTGTTTGATTTGCTTGAAATGAATTCAACAGTGCTTACCAGATCTGCGATAATTGTTTGTATGGCCTGTCACCTTTAACTTCATTTGGGTTAGTTTTTTTATACACTGCTTTGTTTGCAATTATACTGTCCATTTTAATGTTCATGCACGTGAGTATGCACAAACGAAAGTTGTGAAATTTTCGTCACGCGCGACTGGCAGTTCGACACTGGCATGGCTTTCTTGAGTGGTTGTTTGCCATGCCCAAACATGCCGTGTTTGATTATGTAAACGTGGCTAGATTATAATGCCACTGTCGATTTGGACATAGGGTAGTCGACAAGAGTCATTATACTTTTATACGATCAAATGAGCTTTGGAACAAAACAAAACGAAAATTATGTCGGAATAACACAACAAGTTGATTAATACACGTCTGATATAAATGCTGGAAGCTGTACAGTAAGTGGTTACGTTGAATATGTATTTTTAAAAATTGAAATTGCCATATTAAGAAATTTACTATGCTATTGGCTGGAGCAAAGCAATTCAACACCCGTCACCATGCTTGTGAATAACAAAACTACTTTGGTTGATTTATGTTGTGTGCAATAATCCTTATATTAGTCTAATTAAACTCGTCTTTACCTTTCTGTATGTAACTGAGACAAATTTTACTATGAATGTTCAAAATTGTTCAACGCCTTGGTAACGGTGTTGCTAGTAACAGTGTAATAATGATGTTGAGAAATTAATGGTTTTCTCTGTGTTACACATCAGGCGGCACTGTATCACTGCTGATTGTAATTATATATCAAGACGTTTCAATATGGCCTTTGTCACTGTATTTTCGATTTTGTATAAACAAAACTGCTTCTTATATACTAAATGGAATTGGAATTTTTGGAATTGGAACAATTTATTCGACAATAAACAAACAAAAGCACACATTGCAACACATATTTTTACAATAGTTAGTCTATGTCGGGAGACTCTCACTAAGGCTCAAAAGCCGCTAGCGTGAGAGCCACCCACGGGAAGAGAATATTTACTGCAAGTAGTCAATTTAACATAGTAAATGATTATTCAGTAGACTACTTTTATGTCATTCATATCCGTATTCTCCCACCGTGGTGCACACAGTAACAATATTAAGTGATTTGGTAGAATATACACAAGGTCGCCATAATCCAGCACAATAATTATGAGCCTACATGTGATTTATCAATGGCTGTTTCATTTCATAAAAAAGCACTTCATTGGAGAACAGAATACCATGCTCGGTTTAGACTAAATTATAGTTTACTTTTAGTCGCAATTGCTTCGTACATTATGAAAGACAAGACACGACACAAATACTAAAAGGTTAGTATAGGCGGAGACAGGTTAGATCTTCATAACCAGGGCTGCTCTGGTTCGGGAATACACCTAGAAATCGGCCTATTAGTAAAAAGAGGATACAATTAAGAAATCTTTGTGGTTTCGCATCAATTTATGCAAATACAAGCATGTAGGCAGTTTATTATATAATAAAAAGTATTCACTTTCTAGAATTACAGATTATTGATTTGCCTACATATATAGCAATTTGCAATTGTGCATGTCTCTTGGTATTGATCCAATAGATATTTCTTCAGATATAAAGAGAAACCGTGAAGACTATGAGTATTGACTTTTTCCGTAATTCTAGGTGGCATATTTCTGAGTAGAGTTGGCAGGTAGTATCTTATACACTTTCTGGCTCGGGAGGTTCGGCTGTACGGAATAGAGATGTAATGACTTTGCCTAGTGTTATGGCCATGGTGTGTGGTATTTAGTGAAAATAAAGATTTACAGTAAGAAGGAACTATACTATTCACAAATTTGTGATAAAATATAAGACATTTTTGCGTGAAAAATGTCGTCGACCTTCAATAACTTTAGTGATTTCATTAGAGGTTCTGTGTGGGAATTATATTCGCTGTGGGTTATAATTCTTATCGCCTTTTTCTGCAATTTCGAAATTCTTTTTGAATTAAAGCCCCACAATAAACTACTATAATTGAAGTGTGGCGCAATTAAGGAATTGTACATTATCTTTAGAGCACATGTAGGTAAGAAGTGCTTTAACTTATTTAATATACCAAGAGTTCTTGATATTTTAATGGCAATTTTATCAATGTGTGCTGTCCAATCTAATGTTTCGTGGATAGTTGTGCCTAAGAAGTTAAATTCTTGAACACGATCAATGTGTTGGTCATCTATTTTTAGCGTTAATTCGATACGCGCGGTACTGCGTTGAGGAAAATGAAACAACATATATTTAGTCTTACTAGCATTAAGAGACAGTTTGTTTACTCATAACCATTCACTTATTTTTTCCAATTCCTTATTTATGTTGATGCTTAAAGTAATGTTATCAAACACATCTGAAGTAGATTGGAAGGAACAGAGTGGACCAATCAGGGTAGTGTCATCGGCGTATAATATCGCATTAAATTTATCACTGGCTTAAAGAATATCATTTATATATAAGATGAATAACAATGGTCCCAATATGGAACCTTGAGGGACACCTGTAGAGATGGGTAATTTATTGGATATTACATCACCGAATTGTACAAATTGAAGCCTATTAGTAAGATAACTGATTAGCCAGTGTAACGGTGTCTTGTTTATGCCGTATTGTTCAAGTTTTTTAAATAAAATAGAGTGGTCTAGTGTATCGAACGCTTTTGAGAGGTCTAAAAAATGGATATAGGAATATTACCCTTGTCTAAGCGTTGTAAAAGAGTGTCTGTCATTTCCAGTGTAGCCATCTCCGTAGAATGTGCTTTTCTAAAACCATACTGACTTTTAAATAATATTTCATTTGTAGTTAAATACTCATATAGTTGGTTATACACAATTCTTTCGAAGACTTTGGAGATAGACGGCAGCAACGAGATTGGCCTGTAATTATCTAGCATTGTTTTATCGTTTTTCTTATACAGAGGAATAACCTTTGCAATTTTTAGTTTATGTGGGAAAATTCCTGTGGTGAGCGATTGGTTAATTATGAGAGACAAAGGCTTGATAATTAGCGGGCTGATTTTCTTTAGCATATTTATGGAGATTGAGTCATGTCTTGCACTATTTTTGGGGTCGAATTCCTTTACAACTGACAATATGTTTTTTTCTGTAACATGTTTGAATATAAAAGTGAACGGAGATTTGTCCTTTAGATAGCTGGAAAATGCTCTATGTTGTCTATTAAAGGATATATTTTCTGCCAGTTTATTGCCAATATTTACAAAGAATTCATTAAATGCATGCGCAATTTCCCTTTTGTCCGAGATATGTACTCCGTTTATATGAAACAAATTAGGAAATTCAAATTGCTTATAGTTTTTATTTAAGAGTTGTTTAATTGTGTCCCAAGTTTTTCTTATGTTAGATTTATATTGATTGAATAGGTTTGTGTAGTGAATACGTTTCGCTTCTCTGATAGCTCTATTTAAGATATTTTTATAAACGCGAAGATTTATCAATGACGCATTGTAAGATATTTCATTGTGCGCAGTCTGTTTTAATTTGCGATACAGTTTGTCTTTATGTTTTATTGAGTTGATTATTCCAATGGTTATCCAGTTAGATTTTGTTGTGTTTGTACTTATTGTATCTAACAGTTTTTGCAGGAAAATGATAGTCATATAGTCGGGAGAGTATATTTTCAAGTAAGTTATAGTTAGTGTTTGGATCAGATAGCTCATTTAGATTTAATTTATCCATGATGCACGATTGCCTTACAGATTCATAATATTGTGTTGCAGACATAGTGCCTTTTCATTGTTTATCCTGATTGTCACCCATTTGGGGGCACTTTGTTTGGATAACAGTATATCGGTAATTATGAAATATGGTAAATGATCAGATATGTTGCTCATAATTATACCTGCTGTGGAAGCAGTAGTGGCATTTGAAATCTTACAGAATATCTGGTCAATTAGTGTGCAGCTTTTTCGAGAGAAACGAGTCGGCAAGGTAATTTTTGGATAAAATCCATTGGTACAGAATAAATCAAAATAGTCGCCGACTTTTTGTTTGCTGTTTACTTTCAACAGGTCAATGTTAAAGTCGCCTGTTATTATAGTTTCTGCATTTTCCTTTCCCAATTTTGAAAGTATCGGTGCAAATTCTTCTATAAATGTAGATATACTTTGTTCATTATTATTTAGCTTAGGCGGTCTATATATGTTTC
Organism: Escarpia spicata; assembly: GCA_963995525.1. Classification (NCBI taxonomy): domain Eukaryota; kingdom Metazoa; phylum Annelida; class Polychaeta; order Sabellida; family Siboglinidae; genus Escarpia; species Escarpia spicata. Next base: position 14,917,012 of record OZ023208.1, on the reverse strand, counting down.
CTATTGTGATGTTTTTATTTAGATTTGCACCAAATACATTAATAAAAAGCCCCTCCCAAACATCGGATGAGTCATATAATTGTCTTACAATGTATGAATAACGTACATGTAAATATATTAATAAACCTCCATGACCGGAGCATTTTTTGCCTTGATGAATGACGTTGTAATTTGGTAATTGATATTGAGATAAGTCTGCGTCATCAGAAAGCCAGCTTTCCTGCAAACATATGGCACTGAAACCGATGTCTTTATTGATTAACTCTAGTAAGAGTGGGTAGATGTAGTTAAATTTTGAATTTATGCTTTGAACATTTAAGCTGAAAATAGTAAATTTATCTATGGTAGTGGCGAGAGCGTCTTTTAAGTCTGTGGTGTCTATATAAGGTGAGTGAGTAAGTATTGTTAAGTCATCTAATTTATCATCTGCATCGCCGAGAAGCTGTATTAGATTATTTGCAATCGAGCCTCCATAGTTTGATAGTATTCCGTCCTCCAAAGAATTATTATTTAAATTGTATGCCATATACTGTAGTACAAAGGTTTAGTATAGTGCACCAAGGTGGGATTAAGTCATACAGATGCTTGCGTATGTGGAGCAACTGTTCCAAACATATGAAGAATAAAGCAATGAAAACGTTGAACATAAATGCTGATGCAATTTGCATCATTAAACTACAAAACACGAAGGTATGGAGCGTGTTTTCCAAAAAATATTAACCAGTGCCCTGATGAAGATTGTTCAAGAATGTTTTTATGTCTTCAGTAGCAACTTCACGGCCCTCCGCGTATAACTTCCCATTTCGGAAAGTCGGCCTTTTGTTACGCTTGAACAGATCCTCCATATAGGGACGAACTCGTTGTTTCTCTGTTAAGTCCACATTAGTCGACATCCATGAGTCGGTACAGTGTATTCGCGAGCTTCGCACGCGCTGCTCTCACCACTGATCCCCGGACATCTCTGCTGTAAAAACGCGCAATGATGTGTCGAGGTTTCCCTTTTTGCGGTTTACCAGTTCGGTGTGCATATTCAATGGCACCGCCCTTTACCTCAAACTTGTCTTGAAGAATGTGATCTACGATGGAAATGCAGCTTTCCTCGCTTGTCTCAGGGGCACCGAGCAAACGAACATTGAAACCACGGGAGTGTCTTTCCGATATATTCAGTTTCAACTCGAGTTTGGCGATAGCAGTGGTGGCGAATTGCAGTTCGCGGTTTGATTTTTCGATCACCTTGCCCATTTCCGCAACAGAGTTTTGCTGGTCTTTTATGTTTCGGGCATTAAATTCGACCGATTCACTTAGGTCCGCAATCACAGTCGATTGGTCCATGACTCTGTCTTCGATGTTTGACAGTTTTTTTCTCCAGGCTAGCCTGGTGTGTGATGATGCTATCAAGCTTGTCGTTCAAACTAACCAGGGCCGAACGAACAAATGTCGCAAAGTCGTCTTCTTTGTGCGGAGACTCTTTGTGCGGAGCCTCTATTTCCGGCCCGGTTGCCCGTTCATCCGTAACCGACTTAGTCATTGACTGCGCCTTACTGCGCGTTCGTTTGTCTCCTGCAGACATAGTGGCCAACGAGTGATTATATAATCACCGGCAGGTGTGACGAGAATGGAGCGAAGGTAGTTGCCAACAGCGCTAATGGGCGATAATGTGCTTGACGCAAATTAGTTCATTCAAAAACCTAACTTTTGACGTATGCTGCTAATTCAGCTGAGGGTTTGCCTACATCAGTCCTTGCTCCATACCTTCAATGCAACGTCTTATCTCATTGCGAGATGCTGTCTGCTCGAAGAGTCGGAATTGAAAGTTACTTTTGTAGAAGCTTAAAGCACACTGCTTACCGCTTAAGAACAGCTGACACCATGTTGGCAATGGTATTGAGATTCAATAAATGTACGGTGAAATGTGTACATTTCTTTTTTATTTCTGTGCAAACTACACAAGTTACAACAAACGCACTGTTCATCATGACCCAATGACCACAAACAAACAGCGGTGCCACATAAGGCTGTTTTTTTAGCAACTATATTGAAGGTAGTGTTATATTTTTTACATATTTATTTCTTAGTTAGCATTTCTTTTTATGTAACATACTATTATATACGTGTGCATGTATGTAAAGCGCCCGAGAGCAATTTTAATTGATCGGGCGCTATATAAGTACTTTTATTAATTTTTTGTATATAAGAAATGAAGAAGCATTATTTTATGAGCTGTGAGAGGATATAAACTTAATCGTTAACGGTGCTGAAAATAGTTATTTAAAGTGAAACAAAAGGCAATTTTTTGCTGTTATGCACCTAACAGAGTTAATACAAACTAACAATTTGCAACTACAATCACATTTTTAACGTCGGTGGCTTATTCGAAAACAATAATTGTGAACACACATCTAGTGAATTGCATGAACAGCGCCATTGTTGGTCTTTGTATGACGTCATAAATTATGTGTGTACTTCAGAGATTAATTAAACTCAACGAATAAAAAACGATCACAACTTTTAATCAATTTATCATAAACAATATGAAGTCTTGTAGTGTTATTACAATGTATTTCTGAATGTATTAAGAGCACCCAACGGTAATTCCAAAATTAATTAAATGTTAATCAAATTGTTGTATTTTCGTTTACTGGAAGTGCTTGTCGTTACAATTTCCTACTCAGTTTTCTTCTAAACTATGTTTATTTTGCGACTGTTCCAACTTGGTTCCAGCATATCTTAGCTTTTGTTCACGCGGACGTAATATACCAGTCAAAGTTAGTGTACTTAGTAATTGGTTAGACGTCAAATTCCTGGCGGATACCTTTCCTGTCCTGACAAAAAACGAGAATCAATTATGCTTCGTTTATCTTGAAGAAAGTTAACTATGCCGGACGTTTGCCAAAAACATAATTAAGTATAATATAACGTTAGATTCCACAATATTTCAAATGGTACAAGGATATCATTTAGGAACTGAGCGCTAGCCAACAAATATGCTGGACCAGCCAGCCGAGTGTATATCGAACATGAAGTTTTGAGATGATCCCTAAGTGAATCGAATTGTAGTCGGACCGCGCGCTCCGTGTACCTCCTAATAGACCTACTACAAGTTAATTTCCTGTAAATTTTGGCTGTTTATTACTTGGTCCAATAGCGCAGGTAGCCTGATTTATTGACACCGCGTTATTCGTACTTGTAGTTCGGCATTTATGCGCTACTACGGAAACCAAATTAAGTCACTAAACATCACTGCATTTGTATCGAAGATCGTCTCACGGAATATATGTCGGTTTTTCTTCCAGACATGGAAGTATTAGGGACCGAGGAGTAAATCAAGAAGCATAAATTATTAAAAGTTTATATTTTAATTTATATAAGGCATAAATAACATGTTTGCATTCTGAACAGATATTATGTCATTAATTAATAAATATACACAAATATGCTTCAAAACTGTTGGTTAATGTTCAACTGAGAAATGCCATAACCATCCCTGGTTCATCGTGTCTGGAGGCACACAAAATAGTATTTGTATTTGCGATCAGGGATATCCAAATGGAAACAATAATTATTTAACAAATAAAATGTTGAATAGGTACATATTTCATGTTATAAAGTGACCTATTTCAGTCCCTAGTCTAGTCTTTGCAAAGAGGCTGCCTGCCTGGCACCCGTTTTTGTTTGACTAAATTCAATCCCAGTAGACTTCTGTGACAATATTTAGAACTACAATCACATAATCTTTTGTGCACAATAACTAGATATGTAACCGTATACGTACAGTCAGCGTCATCAGCCATCATCACATGCTCTGAACACAAAAAGGAATGCGTTTAATAAAATACAAATGGCTGCCTAAGTCTCGCTTTCGACGTACGCATGCTCATTACGGCATCTTTATAATATATACCATCGCATCGCGCATCGCATCGCATCGCATCGCGCATCGCATCGCGTATCGCATCGCGCATCGCCCATCGCATCGCGCATCGCCCATCGCATCGCGCATCATCCATCGCATCGCGCATCATTCATCGCATCGCCCATCGCATCGTACAACGCGTCATCGCCCCATGGCGGTGCAGAGTGTCACACAAAAACGCGATGGCCCTTTTCGGCCATCATAGATGTGGCCTCGTCTTGTGACACGTATTGTGTATGCTCGAGTACATTCGCATTATAAAAAAGGATAAGCGAGCGAAAATGTACAACTAAAAACGCGTCCAAAACACTAATTTAAATGGTCGCTAGTACCATTATGGCTCGTCCGATCTCGACGAGTTTGGTATCGTTTGAAAGCGTAATTTTTCTATTATTCTGGAATACAAATTGTTTCCAGATAATATTCCCTAAACAACCTATACACATATCTATAATCGCGTCGTTTCGGTGTTTTATACACTCCCGAACAATTATCAGCAGCAGTTCACCCATCTACCGATTGAAGGGCTACTTTCTAATTTGCATAGGTTTCCATGCTACAAGGAGCACCTACATTTGGACGCTTGCAAAACTGACTTTATCGTAGTCGGGGTGACGTCACAAATACGTAAACCAACCGAAGTACACTAAGGTTCAACATTTTCTCGGTTGTAGATATTTTAATAAGAGAAAGTTTACGCTTTCAAACGCTACAACAGTCGTCGAGATCGAACGTGCTAACGACCGTTGAATTTAGTGTTCTGGACGTGTTTTTAGTTGTACATTTTTCGTTAGGTTATCTATTTTGGTATTATGTATATTCGGTTGGACTTGAATGTTTTATGTTAACATATATTTTCCTTCACGCTCTTTTTTACGTAAAGATAAACCCAACTGTAAATAAGTTGGCGTAGACATGAAGACATACATCGTCGTGTAACAGCGACATGTATATGTTATAAAACAATACGGTTCTCTTTTTGGCTGTCTGTCTGTCTGTATCTCCCTCTGCACCCCCCCCTCTCTCTGTCTCTCTCTGTCTCTGTCTCTGTCTTTCTCTCTGTCTCTGTCTCTGTCTTTCTCTCTGTCTATGTCTCTCTCTCTGTCTATGTCTCTCTCTCTCCCTCTCCCTCTCCCTCTCCCTCTCCCTCTCCCTCTCTCTCTCTCTCTCTCTCTCTCTCTCTCTCTCTCTCGGCTAGTATCATATAAACATGTTGCCAGCTGAATGACATAATATGTTGACTGCGTACATAAGTAGGCCAAGGCCATTGCGACACGGACCACTATCGATACCGCTTTGCGTGACCCGAAAGATCGTCACCGAGTTGTCCGAATTGAGTAAATCATTCGTTCAGTCAGGGATTAAACCCGGAATTTCACGGTCTCATGGATTAAACAAGGTGTTTGCACTGGCTTTGGTAATGGTTTCTATAAAGTTGGACTACATTTATGCAGCAGACAGGTGTCCGTTAAAGAGAGGGGCCTCCGGAAAATACACGTATTTTTTGTTTTTTTGTTTTGGGAAACTTACTCTTACAAGTTCAAAGGGGACGTATCAAAATATACAAAGAGTAAAAAGAAACGCCGCAGTACTGTTCATATAATCGCTGTAGCCAGTGGCGTATTACTATATAGGGGCAACTGGGGCTTGCGCTACACGGCCTCGAACTCCCGGGCTCCCACCCATGAAGAAAGGTGATATGTAGCAACAACACCACCAACATTTAACACATAAACTCCTAACATTCAACAGGTAGGGGAACAACGGGCAAAACGGGCGCCCTGACCAAAACGGGCTCCCACCCGTTTGGTGTGTTTTATTATTACATTCTTCTAAATTTGTCGTGGCATTGCTAAGTAACTCACAAATGGGCACTTTAATGAACATTGGTCGGAAGCGCGAAACGCAAATTCAAACAGGTGATCTCAACAAGATCGTTTTTCAAAACGTTCTTTTAAAACATTAGCATTATTTTCCAAATATCATATTCTCATCTGTGCGCTTTGAAAACAACGAAAACTGTGGTATTCGTAAACCAATTGTGTATGCTCTGATATAAGTACTTTAGATTTTTAAAAACATGTACAGCTTTTATTTAAATTCACGCTCAACTCAAGGCCATGAATTGCTGCCAAAACGTGTGTCCTGAGTGTCCCGCTATGCTAACAGGGGTCCGCGTTCGCCGATGTGCTGTTGGTACAGTGTACACACTTGCATTTGTAATTTACTATGTTATTATATTATTTTACATAATTATATAGGATATTACATTTTACCCAGTTGCTCAACAATAACAGTAATACTAATAATAAAATATTTAAGCAAAACAATTATATTATTAATATATGTTTATCTTTCGTCAATATGCGCTGTATGGATACATATTTTTATATTATCAAGTAGTGTTATATATTTCAATATATTGTCAAGTTGCATTTATCATCAAACCATGATAATAAACCCCATAACGAGTATCTCTCTAATACTGAATTGAGATCGACCAACCATGCACAAGTCTAGTAACAGAGGATACACTTGCATCACCACGCTCAGCGTAAAAATCCACACACATTTGGAATCTCTTTTTTTCCGACGAAAACTGGAGTGCTCGAGATTGACAAAACGGATGGGTCCACATTTAATAAAATTGAACATGTTTCAGGGTAATAAAGGACGGGGTAACAGGCAGAAAATAAAAGTAGAAATATTCTCCTACATGTTGATACCAACAAAGTACATTAAACCGGGAGAGGCAACGAAGCTTGTGTTTTAGGTCTCTTTTGAGTTTCATGTTATCGACCAGGTCGACAGTGTCGTTGTTTCCCAACAGTATAACATATTTATTCACATTCTGACTTCATTGTTTTTACAGAGGATTGCAGTACTACAGTAAATATATACGGACAACCAGACAGACAGATATACATTTTCTGAAACAGTGAACTAGGGTCGTCCTACGACAAAATGAGCGGTGCACAGTTGGTAAGTGTCACAACGTGTGGGCGTAGGGGGCTCAATAGACGCTGGTGTAGATTGCCTTGCGAAGTTTGCAGAATGAAGGGCTGACCCTGCTGGGCAAATGAGTACGATACCTGGAATAAATTGTTGATGGATGATTTTCGACCAAGGTGCGTCCGCACTCGTTCGCGCAGACTCTTGCAGAGTTTGCGGTGGTAACTTTTGGACGCTGATTGCAAGACTAAATACGAAGGTGACGAGCATGGAAAGACGGTGAACGTCAAAAGATAATTCATTTTCAAAGACCTAGGTCCCTCTTTGGTAATTTTGTGCATATGACTATGCTGATAGATGAAGTAATTTTAGGCGAAATCGTCCTGAAAATGGGACATATTAGTTGTAAATTGTGTAGTATTCTTGTGAACATGTGCTGTATTGAAATTACACACATTTTTGTTTAACACACTTGAGATTTCTGCTAAAGTGGTGCAATCATGGTATAAACATTTGGGATATGCACGTTTGATGAATAATAATTATAATTTCGTAGGATCGAATGCTTCCCAGAGAAGTCGAGATGGTGTTCGAATGAACAGGTGTGCCACAATATAAACCGCTCTGAGCAGTCCTAAGAACTGGATACCGCGCAATATGAAATTTTTTGGTAGAACCAATGATGAGGGAGCGCGGCTAGTGTAGTGGATAGCACATCCGCCTGGCATGCCAGCGCTCTGAGTTCGAAACCCGGACCGGGCAGGCATGGTATTTGGTGTAAAAAAACTGGCTCTCAACATTGGGATTGTGTATCCCCCGTGACTCGGAGATCACAATAATGTCGGTCCCGTCTCAATTTGGGACGTAAACGAACCACTGAGGACGACAGGCACCCTGACAGTGACCACCCTCAGTGCCAGCATATAAAGGTCGGTTTGGTGATAATGTTCTGAAAAATATTGACTAGTTGAAGGAGACCTCGTAAGACCATTACATTGTAACCATAATAATACAGACTATAGTCAGTTAATAGAACGTTGCCGAGCGCTGGAAACAACTAGAAATGTTGTGTTGGTACTTATCAGATTGTTATTGAGACGTGGTGAATGAATGTGTAGATGGCAAATAACCGGTCTGAAAGGTGGCTGTTCACGCCAACTCAAAGACAGCCGTATAGTGTGACACTGTTCCTCCGTCGTAGACTCTCAATACTATCATTAATGTCTTTTTCAACACTTGTTTAACGCAGTACTGAAAGAAATACAAACTGCCCTCTCCTTTGATAGTTTAGACTTAAGTTAAATCTTACAGTTAAATCTTTCCAAAAGCAGTATATCTTGGAATTACTCGTCAAGCGGTGTCGTTATAGTACGCGTGATTTACCTCACTATTATTCGTTCTATTAACTTCATATTCGATATTACCTATAATTAGAGACTATTACCATACAATACACCATATGTCTGTGTTGGAAAAGGTGTATCAATTGCAGTTTACACATTGATTTTTAATAACATCCGCACATATGCCATCATTATACAATACAAAACGATTCGCAGACACACACACACACACACACACACACACACACACACACACACACACACACACACACACACACACACACACACACACACACACACACACACACACACACACACACACACACACACACACACACACACGCACGCGCGCAGAAACACACAAGCTAGTTTCTCGGGAAGGCATTGTCACCTAATTTTCAGTAACTAAATAAAAAACCATGCTGTGGCGAAGCATCGTAGCAAAAAAGAAGAAAGAATGTAAACTGGACCTCTCAACCAAAATGTGCCTCACTGTCATAGCGATCATGACGTGTACAATACAGGTGTATTGCAGTCGAATGTTTAGTAATTAATCATACGTAAATTTAAATTGACCTGGTTTTTGGTCGTGGCTTAGGGGGTGGCTTAGGGTGATGAGTCTTTTATTCAATGTAAGCAGTCCGTCAATGAAATAGGCCATCCATAAAGTACATTACTTTCTTTGTGGACATCTTGATATCACCCACACCTAATTCTTACTCCGCGTAACGCGAATGTACACATCCCATCATTACGTATGATGCATACATCTATGTTAATTAGTATATATCCTGCATGTTGTATACTTTTATTGATTCGTTGTTGAGGTGGTAAATATAAGTATATGTATTCACAAAAACTTTGTCTAGTACAGTGGCAGTTTTTCGCTGGAATGTTGTTGAAATCTACCCAAGAACTGACTGAAAACTCATGATATATACGTCTGATATCGAAAGCGCGACGAGCCAATATGTCAGAAAGCGTTACGTATTGCTTACCCTTAGCCACTTATTTATAACACTTCGCCACAGTTGCTTATAATAAACCCCACACCTCATAAACGCGACGTACATTATGGATGACTCAAACGTACAAAAACGTCATAGAAACGATTGTTGTCGATGAATCAGATGGAGTGTTAATCGATGGTTTATCAAAGACGTAATACAATTCTTAAAAAGGGATTTGGTACTACTGTACTAAACTTACTGGTAATTGTGAGACGTTTGCGAGGTCCTAGTCTTACACCATGTGGAGCCTCTGTTCTGGCTACGATACGGTCAGTCATACTCGCGAGCCAGGGGTTGTTCAATACACCAGTAGGCCAATCCCTGTCTTATCGACCTGTCAAACGTGGATTTATGCCTGGCCTCCAAATCATCTAAATCAGAATACGAATAATACAACTGGTTAACTACACAATAGATACACACAGAGCGTGCGGATGGTTGGACGGATAATGCATTTGTTTTCTTGGAAACGCTATTTGATGCTGGGCACGCTCAATCTAATGTGCTGTATCTCATCACATTGACTGTTTTCATCGGTCTTGATTCCCAAAATTCGCGCGCAACGTCGAACAGCAATTCCAGATCCTCACTGGATCCACAAACTACATCACAGTTTGTCTATACGTCACAATCAAGGTTATGCCCGTGACCTCTCCTGCAAGCTTTGACTCGACAACAATGTTTTACATAAATGCATTAAATTACTAGAGCGGCATGACATGTGCTAAATTTGCTTGGTATTTTTATCATAAAGAAACACATTTGGGGCCAGAATCTCAACAAAGTACATCGCAGAATGTCCGAATGCTTAATGTGTTCGGCAGCCATAATAGATGGCTTGAAGGACCTAAAACCTAAAAAAATGCTCATGTTCGTCCACCGTCACCTTGGATGACTCTGGACATAGTACAATCATGCTGTATTAAACACATATAATCGCATGACGTGATAGGCAAAATCGGACTATTATACGAATTTAATATCAACTAATTCTGAAAACATCCGCCAAATGTGGAAATCCATTAATACTACGCTTCATCGGGAGAAACCAATAATATACATGATACCTCTTCAGTGCATTATGCAGTGTGTTTTCAAAGTACTTCACTGATAAGATTGCTTGCATTCGATCGCGTTTTGTTACTAATGATGACTATTACAATTTTACTGAACAACCGCTTTTTGGTAATACACTAGTAGTATAGTAGACTAATCAGCGTGCAGTGGAAGCGTTTGGCGGTGGAACGGTGGGAAAATAACGGGATGTAGGTCAAGGTCAAGTGCCGCCCCCGGGTGGATAGGTGGTGAACTAAATAACTAGGTCAGTGAGCACCCCAAGCGGATAAACAATCAACTTAAAAAATAGGTCAGATTATGTCATTAAATAGGACGATGACGTCATGAAATATGTCATTGCGCATGCGAATACGTGGTTAATCATTTTTTCAGGTATAGCGCCCCCTGTTTTTTCAGGTATAGCCTCTCCTTTCTTAAGTAGAATACGTCATTTTGGCAGGAAGAAAGTAGGAGACGCCGTTTTGGCTGGAAGGAAGTTGGCAGGAAACGCCATTTTGGCGGAAAGTACATAGGGATATGATTTTGACGGAGGTTATATATGGGATACTCTTTTGGAGAGAAACGCAACATAACAGTATAACTTATCACCAGGGTACCCAAATTTCGATTCCTCCCTTGTCCACTTGGAGCCCACGCAACGGCCGCCAGCGACGAGGCGCTTCCTTGAGTATTTCCTGGTGAAAGACATGGACCAGTTCAAGCAGGTGAAAGGGGTCGGGGTGATGGTCCCGACGGGTTCACGGACAGTGGGGCCGTGGCCTGCTCAACGGCAGCGATGGGAGGTTGCACCGGAGGGATCCGACGCGCGACCTTCTAAAAGTTCGAACAATTATTTTAGAAGTCGTGTTTTCATAGTTTTCTAAATGGCACCTAATTATACCTATAAACTTGTGATATCAAAAAAATATTAATAAACACGCGACGCTCTTAGAGATATATCTCGTCAAGTCCGACGGACCAGGAGCGGGGCTGGGCTCCATAAGACGCACGAATTTAAGCACTACCGTCAGGGGAAAAACAATCATTGCCCATGCGCAATTACCCATTTTATGACGATGTTGACTTATTTAATGACGTCATTGACCTTGTTAAATAGTTTACCATATAACCACCAGGGAGCTCTCATTGACCTATACTGTTGTTCACCTTCATTCCGCTAGTGGAAGCTTATTTACCTAGTTATTTAGCTTACCACCTATTCGCCAAGGGGCCCTATGCCTAAAAAATGGTTCACCACCTATCCGCTATCGGGAAGACACTATTGCGCATACGCAATGACCTATTGCATAACGTTATCGAACTATTTAATGACATCATCAGACCAATTTTTTCAGTTCATAGTTTATGCGCTAGGGGGGGTCATTGACCTAGTTATTTAGTTCACCACCTATCCGCCAGTGGCGCTACTTGATGTTTTGGCCTTTGACGTTTGACATCGACCTACATCCGGGTATGTTTCCACCGTTCCACTGCCAAACGCTTCCACTGCACTCTGATTAACTTTCTATACTGCTTACATTACAATGTTTTAAACCTGCTACCTGAAGTTTGAACTATCATGTCATATCAAGTTCCCTAACAAATCGTGTGATCTTGATCTTTTCAAGATGTCTACTGAAAAGCTGCAGTGATCAACTGATTTGTACTATTACAACCATTATAAATATGTCAATGCAATATCACAAACAGGCTCTTGTCAATCCGCTAATCAAAAAACAAAGTCTGGGCAGAAATGACCTAAATAATTATTGTCCTATCTCTAGTATCAGCTTTCCGTCGAAGGTCTTGAAAAGGGTTGTCGCAAATCATCTGCATGAACATTTATACACAGCACATATCAAACTATTTAACAATCTGCATATTTGCGATTCTATTCAAGTGAGATACTCTTCTTAAAATACACAATGACACAATAGGCAACATGAATAATAGCAAAGTGACTGCTCTCACCATACTAGATCTTTCAGCTGCCTTTGATACAATTGATCATGAAATTCGTTTACAACGTCTCCATAAGCATTTTGGGATTTCTGGCACAGTTCCTCAGTGGCTGAAGTCGTATTTTTCAGACCGATACCAAAGCATTAACATTTCTCTGGCATTATCTTGTCCAGAACATCTTCCATTTGGAGTTCCATAGGGACCCGTTCTTGGTCCTGTTCTGTTTAGCTTATACCCTACATCACTTAATCGAGTTATGACTAATCATAATATAAATCATCACTTGTATGCTGTCGACACACATGTTTATATATCACTTTCTCGAAGAGACGCGAGGTATCTCTATCAACTTTCAATGCTTGTCTTACTGACATCTTGTTGTGGATGGAAGCAAGTAAACTGAAACTAAATCCAGATAAAACTGATCTTATTATTATTGGCACAAAGCAACAACGAAACAAAGTTGTCAATTACTTTCCAGTAAGGTAGGTAGTATGGATTCCACCAAAAATCTTTAGTTTTCAACACAGATCAACCATATTTGGTATGCAGATACATACCAATATAGTTAAAGTTTTTGTTTATATTTCGCATAAATTATGCAAATTAGGTATCCAATATGGCCGCCATAATAGGGAAAATTATGTATTTTTTGCCGCGCTCTAACCAAAAACGTATTCAAGTTACAAGCTTGTAATTTAGCACAGGGATTACTGTTATGCATATCTACTGCATGAATATCACAGAAATCAGATATGTTGTGTTGTTTACGTGAACAAAATTTGTTTGTCGAAAAAACCTATTTTGTGTAACTTTTTCACATAATTAACGCCTATAATTCAGAAACCATTAAATACATTATGATTTATTTTAATTCATGCAGTAGATATACTCATTAGGCACTGCGGTGCAAAATGTTTTGCAGTTATACCCAGTATTTATTATACTAGAGCGCAGCAACTTTAAGTACTCACAGCAAAAATGGTATTCCGAGAAAACGATGAAACAGGATTGTTTTACTAAAAAAACTTGCTTTATTTTAGAAGCAGCCTCTTTCATATGTAGTGCCTTCATTTGCTGTCATGTCATCATGTAAACCTTTTTTTAGGGATCTCATGACTTTCCTGCGCTTTGTTGAGCGGTCACATGACTTGTCCTCGGACTTCCTTATGCGAATGCGATCTTCCGCTTGGCAGGCCTGAATTGTGAATCGTCCTGCAGGTATACCAAGTGCTGCAGACACATGTACTACAGTGATTCTGCCATCATTGATGTGTCCCACTGCACTATATACAGCTTCCTCAACCACGTCACGTTCCACAAAGTACTCTTTTGAGCACCGATCCCATATAAGTTTGTTCAGACATTCATTGGCATTCCGAGTGGTGCCATGCAAACACTTTGCGAGAAGAGTCCTGTCAGACAGGCTATCAAGCACTGGCTTTACAAATTGATACACAGCATCAGGAAACAAACACTGGCTTTACAAATTGATACACAGCATCAGGAAGGCCTTGTTGGTGCTTGTATGCCACTGGGTCAACTTGGTAGCCACACCATGAATCTTCACCTTTCGGACAGTCATCGTGCCTCGGTTGATGAGCTGTTGACGCCACATGCGGCAATACAGCTTTCACTGATGCGGTCATTGCATCCGAGTTGCCCACATTTTGACGAATGGCAATACGATAGTAGTTATGTAGTGTGTCGATCTTCTTACCGGTCAATCTGCCAATGCCACCAAGTGTTTTCCCATCACTTAGTTGCTGTTTTTTGTTTTCTTCCTTCAGTTTGCGAAGCCTCGTGCCTACCCTCATCTGCACGTGTCCTACACACTCCAACTTTTGTATCTGGGTATCGCCATAGAGTATCTGCTGGCATATCTTAGAGAACAAGGAAGACTCCCCATTTCCCAAATACTGTGTGTAGCGAAGATCATGCATGAGTTCCGATCATGTAACTATACGTGCTACACCAACAGGTTCCATGGCATTCGCTGTGCCATGATGGTTCGCTTTACAGTTGTGATTTGCTTTCCACTGGATATACTTAAGTGAGGTTTTGTCCTGTTTGTCCCAGTATCTACACCCTGTGCATATGTTTGACAACACCTCAAAGTCTAGACACTTCCCGGTGTCTGTAGATATGGTGGTGACAACACCATGATGACTGGAGTGTCCTCGTCGCTGCCACGTTCCGTCGAATGATGCTGCACAATCTACGACTACATTGTCTTCGTCAGCATTCGCACCTTTGGCCAGCTTCAGTTCAGTCGCAGCTTGTAGCACACTTCCTTGAGCAACATACTTACTTGCACCATGGATTTTCTTAAATATGTTGCGGTAGGCACCCATATACAAACCTGGTGGTGAATTCATATACATGCTAAAGTTGTCAAGTGCACTGTGACTACGGCCGATTGAGCGAACAAATGTGGTCATTCTTATATTGACTTCTTTGCAGCTTTTTGTTTTGCTCATGTCTGTGCACTCAGAGTGTGGTATAGTGCTTGATGTACCACAAGTCTTGCAGCTCACCGACAGTTCGTGGTAGAAGCGCTGACGGCGCGATAAGTTTACACAACAGCTCAACGTTGTAGTCAGACAAACCAAACAAGGGCACTTTTTTTCAATGAATTTACATAAAATGTTAACATCAAACATTATAAAACCTTCGTGGCACATGTCTTCATCGTCTATTGTTGGATACTCGGTTGAATTGCGACGGATTTTAGCATTTGAAGCAGATTCAGTTGACACTTCCGGGCTAGTACTATGGGCGCCGCAATCTTGGATTTTTTGTTTACGTGCATAAAACTTCCTTTTTGATGGTCTTGAACAATTTCTTTTGGATCCCATGCTTCATATGTCCATTGCAAAATGAATTAACAACCATAAACTTGTAAAATTAAGACTGTATTGCTTTTGTAGATAACGATGTTGACAGATTACAACAAGTCTACTCATCATTTTGCAAAATGTTCACTTCCCATGTTATTAAATGTGAGACGGCATCGGATGGTCTATGCTAGGATTTACTCAGTCAGTAGCAGCTTGCACGCAACTGGTGTCCTGACTACAGTCCTTTTTGAATTTTTGTCACAGGTTTGATATAACTTGATGTAACCAAGGTCATTGCTAAGGTAATTTTTATAACCAAATTCTGTCAAAGGCATCCGAAGAAACCTCAATATTGCCACTTTTTATAACTTGTTCAGCTAATATACTAACTGCATATTGAGGTAAGGATAATAATAGCAAAGAAAGTTCTTTTTTTTAATGTCAAAAATCACTTTTTGAATCCATACTACCTATTACTTGACAATGACACATCACCATCAAATACCGTTCGGAATTTAGGTGTTGTCTTTGGCAGTGACTTCGGTCGCGTATCGAATCAAATTCAAATTAGCTATTATCGTGCATCGCGCAACTTTCTACACAAAAAACACCCTACTTGATTAGTCTGATGCGTTTTTCAGGTATACCTAGGACTCTAAGATCATCTGCCTCACAACAAATTGTTGTTCGTAAAACTAAGCTTGGTATTGGCAAGCTTGCTTTCTTTGAGGCTGCACCTAAAATGTGGAATCAACTTTCTATCACATTAAAATCATCTGAAACTATAGCCACCTTTCGTAATAAACTTAAGACATATTTGTTTGAAATTGCATTCCCTCCATAAACGTTCGGCGGTCCTCTGCACTAATGATGATTATTGCCCGTCCCCGTTCATGATTATGCCTATTGATTATTGTATGTTGCGTCTCTGAACTCAGATTCCTGGAGATACAGGCTCGTTGTTAGAAGTTCGTTACTATTATTATTACGTCGAGAAGTCATTATTTGCTATAATGATTGTATTTGCTGACTTTACTAAAATATATTACTCTGGAAAAATTGTATGGTTCACAATTAACGATGTAAACTGCTTTCTCCCAGTTGTTTCCATAAAATAATAAAGTTAAAATAAGTTTTTTTCTCACACTGCTGTGTAAAATATTTATGTTCTCCGGCAAAACAAGCCGTCACAATGTGCAAGCCAACGTAATATATGCATTAAAGATGGCACCGCCTAGCTTTTAACAGGGTACGGCACAGAGAGTGTAGAGCGGTTCAAGTATACAACTATTCTGGTTGTGTTTTATGCACAGATCAAAACAACTTGGCTAAAACTGCGACACCCTACAGACATATATGACAATCACTATAACCAAATTATCATTACACCGGGTGTAACTGTCAGTAAGATAATATTTAAATTATTTAAAAAAATTAAATAGATAAATAAACACCAAGAGACCGGTTAGAATTACCACTACAATGTTCATTTTGCCATTAATAGGGTGGTCAATGTATAATATAATATAATTTATAATGATTATCTAAATACTAAAATGCCTCTGATCATAGAGATGTTCAACCTGCCCTGTAGCCCGCTTTCAACAAAACAGAATTCAATTTAGGAACCTATTGTTTGCATGGTATCAGTCGAGATGGCTAACTGGCAACTCTGTATTTGCGGGATTTAGCTTTCTCCTGTGGCGCATCGTACCAAGGTACAGCTTGGTACAAAGTCAGTTTCAACACCATAAGGAAATTAACTTAAAAATTGTACTTGAAATATAATAATTATGTTCGACAGGTATCGTATTTTTCTTCATGCAACACCAGAAGAAAATGTGTGAAAAACCCATACATCCAAAACATGAGACTGAGTCCATGCAATATTACTGGAAAAGGCTCCAAGTTGTACAATGTACATTGTTATAACTTCTCAAAATTATTAAATGGTTTAAAGAAATGTTGATGCTTTTACTATTTTACAATAGTATTTATATTTGTGAGGCTTGTAGTGTTATGGTATATGTACTGTGAATTGGAACGGGTCTGAGTGGCGATCTTCCCGGTTGTTGACATGCCATAATGTAGAGGCTGGTGACCCAGCGCCTGAGTCTGAGCCAACGTTTGTTTAAACGGAAGTTGTATTCATTAATCTTCTTGTAACGCTTCGTTGCCCTCACACTTTCCTTCTTTCGTTCTGTTCCACAAACTGTCTGCGCTTTTGTTTATATTACTCGTGTGCGTGGGTAGAGCTCGGTTACAGACTTCGACTTTTTGCTTGAGTGGCATTTGCTTTGTTTCCGTTCCGTTCTTAGGGCGATAGCCCAAACCTATTATTTATGTAAAGGACGCCAACAATATTTTTCCCCATGCGTTGAAGAAACCATCCAACGCCAACTCTTAAGTGTGCTCCTTTCTCAAGGCAGTATCTATAAGTATAAAATAAGGTTGATTATCAGAATTGTTCAATTAAAATCCCTGTTGAACTATCTAGTGTGTCTTTTAAGTTCTATATTACGTTATCAGTCAGAGGGCCATTGCTATTTGAAAACTTGGTGCGGTGAGTAATTTCAGGGAAAGTCAACATGATATCACCATTTAAAAAAGCACTGCAGTTGTAATTTGTAGTTATTTTCACACAGAATAAGGTTATATATTTAGTTTATTTTTATATGGAGTATACAATCGATGTAAATTCATTTAAATTCATTAAAAGTTACATTTGATTGTCTAGAGGGTCGGCATATGTGTCATATATTACTGGGCTGCGACACATATCCTCCACTAACTTTTATCATCTGCCCCTCCTAGTTTGTGTATGTATTTGAATTAAACTCCATTCGTACCTTAACTAACAATCTACATATATTATTAAACACCCTTTTCTACGCAATTTTTTCCATGTCATATACAATTATATTCATTTAGTTGTATCAAAGTCAAATCATAATTTTTAACATCCAACTTTTAAAACTTTTTGTGTATGCATATTATGCTGAATTTGGATTTTTTGTTAGGTAGGTCATTTATAAATACTGCTTCAAGTTCTTTAAATTTTGCATTAATTGAAAATACTGAATTGAGCGATTTTGTCTTTTGGTAGTAGTTCATGTTGTTCAGTATCATAATATGAAGATCGGCGCACTATCGGCAATTAATTATTTTCATTACTGTTTGTTTTGAAATCTAAACATTATTTAAACAATTATTATTTTGTAACCCCTGAGAAAAACTAGGACAGTTTCGTCAGACATCAGTGAGTTTGCATTAGATATTTCGAGTATAGTGATAACATTGAGTAAATGTTTTATAACGTCAGTTTTGTTTGAATACTTTGTTGAATAATTTGGAGTGACACTTCCCACACTAAGTTCAGGTGAAAAAGTGTTGTGTAATATACAAGAAAATATGCAAAACATGATAAAATATATCATTTAGAGAAAAAATAGATGAAACAAAAGGTTGTACCATATGGCTTCCACGATGGGCCGAGAAAGAAGTATATAATAATTTAAAAGAATTACTGTTAATGGTTGGAAACTTTGCTCATATACTACCATACACAACGATTTTGTATTTTTATTTAAAATTGAATCTATAGTTGACTGCTCTCTGGATGCAATTGTTTTTGTTGTAGTATATAATATATAATTTACATATATATATTTATATATATAGCTATATATATATATATATATATCATTGCTGATAACATTGCAGAACAGTTGTGTCAGAAAGACCACCGCAAATTCTGGAAAGAAATTAAGCACTATACGAACAGTAAAGTAAAACTTCCGATAAACATTGATAATATACACGGTGACGTAAACATCGGGTCAATGTGGAAGCATCATTATGAACATTTATTTAATGATGTGGAGGATAGTCGATGTGATAAAGTTTGTTATGATTGTTCCACTGGCAATAAGGGAATGACTGTTGGTGCAGTTGAATTGATGGATATTATTAATGGACTCTCAAAAAATAAGTCACCAGGTCTGGACGGTATCAATGCAGAACATATTAAGTTCGCTGATTATCAACTCGCTGTGCTTTTGTCTATCCTTGTGTCTTCGATTCTGGTGCATGGTTATTTACCAAAAGATATTTCACAGTCTGTTATTGTACCAATTATTAAAGAGAAGAATAGACGAGTAAACGACAAAGGGAATTATAGGCCAATATGTCTATCGAACATATTTTCGAAGATAATAGACACTGTTCTTTTTAACAGAATGGAAATGTACTTGGAAACCACTCCTAATCAATTTGGCTTTAAGCCTAAACATGGAACGGAGTTATGCGTGTTTGCATTTAAGGAATTATTAAGGTTCTACACTGAACATGGTTCAGCTATGCACGTCGCGTTTTTAGATGCATCAAAGGCGTTTGATCGTGTCAACCGATATAAATTTTTAACGAAACTAGAACAACGAAATGTACCGAACTATATCTTAAGAGTACTCAGAATTCAATAATCAATGTGTATGCATACGATGGGGAAATACCTACTCGGACTTCTTCTCGGTAGACAATGGTGTTAAGCAAGGTGGGAAGTTATCCCCTTTGCTTTTTAACATTTATATGGATAATCTGAGTATACAACTGCACAAAAAACAAATCGGTTGTAGTCTTGGTAACATGGTTGTTAATCACCTTATATACGCCGATGATCTACTTCTGTTTGCACCTTCTGCTAAAGGACTACAAACACTACCTGACATGTGTTACTCATTATGGATGTGAGCATGACGTGCAATACAATGCGGGTAAATCCCTGGTCATGTACTTTGAATCTAGAATGTCAAATCTGTCTAAAGAAATGACATTAGGAGGAAAGAAGTTAAACTTTGTCACCTCTTGTAAATATCTTGGACATGTCATTTATAATAACTTGTCTGATGAGTCTGACATGCAAGCCAAAGTGAGACGTTTGTATGCCAAGAGTAATATGTTACGTCAAAAGTTCCACTTTCGTTAAACTGCTGTAAAAAATAAGCTATTTACAGCGTATTTTGGTAATATCTATATGTGTGCGTTATGGGTGAACTTTAGAAAAGTTAATTTTCAGCAATTCGTTGTTGCGTATAATAACTCTTTCAGAATATTGAACAATTTGCCCATGAGATGTAGCGCTAGCCACATGTTTGCTACAGCTGATGTCAGCTCGGATAAATGTGTAATCAGAAAGGCTATTTTTAGCTTAATGAATAGGATTGACATGTCTTTGAATCCCATTATTTATAGCATTAAAACTAGCGACGTGCATTGTACTTCGAAACTGCGGCACCAGTGGGACGGGATTTATATAATATTTAAACATGTTGTTCTTATCGATGTATTTATATATTTATTTACATACTTTTATTGATGTACTTGTATGTTTGGACATGATGATTGTCTGAAATAAATACATTATTATTATTATTATTATATATATATATATGTGTGTGTGTGTGTGTGTGTGTGTGTGTGCGTGTGCGTGTGCGTGTGCGTGTGCGTGTGCGTGTGCGTGTGTGTGTGTAATATATTATTTGAAATCGATGAACGTATTCCTGACGTGACTGTTTGTGATCGTTGTAGAACGCGTATCTGGTCGTGCTGTTGGTGGCGGTGAGCGTGCACTGCAGCTATGGTAAGTTTCCGTGATAGACCAATGATATTTGCACAGATTGAGGCTGAACGAATAGAGGAATGAATTCTACAGCGAGCTATACAACAGTAAACAGAGTACCATAATTCACACCGACTTAAAAGAGGTACCCGAGGTAACACTACGGGAGGTGGAAGCAGCGCTAAGAGATCAGAAGAACGGGACAGCATCGGGCAACGACCATGTAAACATAGAAACATTAAAAGCAGCAGAAGATACTAACTCGAAGACACTAGCTAAGCTGTATACTAAATGTTTATCAGAAAGACAAATGCCCACCGCATGGAAGAACGCAAATATGGTGAAAATATTCGAGGAGGGAAAGAAGAAAGAAGAAATAAAGATATCAAGAACGATATGTCTTATTAAACGTCCGTAAATTACTCACAAAAACACTAACGAAAAGGCTAGAAAACACAATCGGTGAAAACCAACCACGAGAGCAAGCTGGATACTGAAGCAGGTACTCAACGACAGACCACATCCACGTCGTAAACCAATTGAAGGAGAAGTGCCGAGAATAGAATATCCCGCTCTGCATCGCGTTCGTCGATTACGAAAAGGCTTTCGACTTTGTGCAAACTCAAGCCGTACTGACCTCGCTTCAAGAACAGGGGATAGAAGACATGTACGTCGAACTCCTGAAAGACATCTACACCAACAGTTCGATGACAGTCCACCTACACAAAGAAAGCAACAAGATCAACACCATATCGCCCAAGCTGTTTACGGCAACACTCGAAAGCATACTCCGAAGACTGACCTGGGAAACCAGAAACATGAGGATAGACGGAGAATAGCTCAGTCATCTTCGCTTCGCCGACGACATACTCATATGCGCTACTACGCCGCATCAAATACAACAAATGACGCAGGAGATAGCTGATGAAAGTAAAAATCAAGGTCTGGACGTTTCGTAGACGAAAGTGATGCTAGAAAACGACACACCAACATATGTCAACACCACGCAGACAGAGAACGGCTACGTCTACCTGGGACGGCGATATAGCAGCAGAGAAAAGAGCAAAGACAAGGAAATTCAACGAAGAATCACGGCCGGCTGGACAGCATTCGCCAAGCAACAACTTTGGAACCTGCTTGACGAGACAAATCAACAACTCATACGTACTTCCGGCGATGACATACGGCGCGGAAACATGCACACTCACCAACCAGGCAAAGAACAAGCTAGCAGCCGCACAAATAAAGATTGGAAAGAAGTTCATCAAACATCACATATCGGGAAAGAAAAACAAACATTTGAGGGAAGACAAAGTTCATACACGAAATAGAACAAGTCAGAAGACGGAAGTGGACCTGGGCAGGGCACATGAGTAGAATACGAGATAACCGATTGACATTGGGAAACGATCTAGAGGAAGACCGACGAGACGTTGGAGAGACGAACTAGATGAGAACTGGAAGGGCACCGTCTAGAATAGGATATCGCAAGACAGGCATATCTGGAAACGACGTGCTGAAGCCTTCGCCCAACCAAGGGACATTACGGCTGTACAATGATAATGATGATCAAGATATAGTGGCGCAACAGACGAATAAGAAAATAAAAATCAGGTCCGTAGCGAATTTGATTTTCTAGGTGTGTTTTCGTCCTAAAATATATATATATATTATATATATATATATATTTATTTTCTTATATACAGGTATATATATATAATATATATATATATATATATGGTCATCATTATCATTGTACAACAGAAGTGTCCCGTGGTTGGGCGAATCAATCTAGGAGAAAAGCTTATAAGATACACGCTAGCTGGATTATAGTTATATATATATATAATTATATGATGTATATATCATATGTATATATATATATATATCATATATATATATATATATATATTATATATATCTATATATCATATATATACATATGGTATATACATCACATAATTATATATATATATATATATATATAACTATAATCCAGCAAGCGTGTATCTTATAAGCTTTTATTTTAGATTGATTGCACCTCTAGCGCCAAACTTTCATAAATTCATCCACGATCCCACAAAATAGAACAATATACAGAAAGCTTAGTGGCAGTTGTTTCTCTTGTCTTTTCCCCATAAATGTTATGTGATGGTGTGCATTTTTCAATAGTAAAGCGCTTAGAGTTAGATTGGATCTAATGGGAAAACGCACTGAATGTTGAGAGAACATATGTCTATTCAAAAGGTTCTGCACAGAATCGACATTGCACGTTGAATCCATGGTAAAATGTCATAGTAAACTTGATGTGTTTACTATGACAGTTTACCCTTCTGAAAGTTAATCTAAATCTATGATGAATATGCCTATTTTACTTCAAATAGGTCCCTCCATCATACTATTGCTAGTAGATGTGATAGTGATGTGATTGCAAGCTTCCCAAAACCTCCAACTGCACCCTCTGAGACGTCCAACTGCTCCCCTTGATATGCCCAATTGCACCCTATTAGGCTCCCGAAAAAAAAATATATACCCCTTAGACAGCTCCAACTACAGGCGTCCGGCGGAATTATTTGCCTTCGCAAAGCAATACAAATCCCTTTCATTTATGACGTGCGCAAAAATGTAATGGCCTAAATGGGTTTCTTCTAGGAAGTAGTTTAGGAACCCGAAGTCTTCGTTTATGTACTACAATGTATACAACATACTCCTTTCAACTTCAGTAAAGTAACGACATATCCGTGTTTGCCTTCACGAGTATGTAATATCACCAAATATGGTTGTGTCGTTGTAGGAGAAAAAGAAGGACAAGATGAATACCCAAAAACTTGCACAACTACCTCGGAGTGCGACTATGACAATGGCTATTGTCTCAAGTTTGGCCAGTGTGACAAAGGATGGTGTTGGTGCAAACATGGCTTGCTTCTCGATGGCAAAGTGTGCAAAAAATGTGAGATATGCGTCTGTTTGTTGAAGTTAACAATTCCTTGTATATATATATATATATGATATATATATATACACCTGTATATGTATATGAGTATGTATATATATATCATATACAACAACGTATATACATATTATATATATATATATATATATAATATAGTTTTATATATATATAACTATAATCCAGCTAGCGTGTATCTTATAAGCTTTTCTAATAGACTGATTGTGCCTCTGGCGCAAAACTTTCATGAATTCATCCACGAACCCACAAAGTAGAACAATATACAGATAGATGATGAAAATGCTGTTACAAATATCCATTGTATCTACGTTATTACTGCAATTTTGGTCGCATCATCCTGGAGAAGTTAAATATGTCCACTACGACATCGTTTCAAAATTGTTACTACGACATCTACCAGTAAACAAGCGCTGTAACTCACTTGTCCGCTTCCCACTTTTACTTATTTACATTCGGGTATTTAACTGATAATGTTGGACATCCAGAAAGCTTAGTTGTCAGTTGTTTCTCTTGTCTTTTCCCCAGAAATGTTATGGTGATGGTGTGCATTTTTCAATAGTAAAGCGCGTAGAGTTGGATTGGATCTATACTGAGATGGGAAAACGCACTGATTATTGAGAGAACATATGTCTGTTCAAAAGATTCTGCACAGAATCGACATTGCACGTTGAATCCAAAGTAAAATGTCGAAGTCATAGTAAACTAGATGTGTTTACTATGACAGTTTACCCTTCTCACAGTTAACCGAATATGATGAATATGCATATTTTATTTCAAATAGGTCCCTACATTATACTATTGCTAGTAGATGTAATAGTGACTCAGTGCATTATGCTATTTTATGTTTTATGGGTACACAAAACGTCCCAACAACATTGCTGGACGTAGCAGAAAAGCTAATATAAGTATAACAGGTATCACTGCAGCCACGCATTGCTGCATACTGCAAGGAATAGCGTGACAAGCAAGGAATTCGTCCAAAAAGAAGGGAACGATGTGTGTTCATTGGTACAATGTACCTTATGACAAAAATGTCATCGCGCCAGCGAGAAAGCTTGGAAGAAGGCCAGTGAATCAATGACACGTCACCCTTCAAAGTGCATTCTACAATAAAGAACAGTTCACACTCAATCCCATGGTTGTCATTATCGGTAAGCTGAAGATGGCCCACTAAATCAACAGTTATGTGGGTGTCAGTGCTGAGCCCATTCGTATAGTACCAACAACGTACGCCTTTATTAAAAAGGTGATACCGGAGACCAACCAGCTGGTTCCCAACGTCACAACAATTGGAACAAACACATTATTAGCCATACTCCTCTTAGCTCATCACCAATTCATGTTTGACGTCGCCGCCATATGGCAATATTCCGAGGCAGGCCATGGAAAAGGTTTCTGAGATAGATTGGGAAGGACTGTCAAAAGAAATGTAGTCTTGGCAGTTAAGCAGTTAAGTGTCCCCTTCAGTTGTTTTTGACCTGTGTCCTGAGCTGTGAGTTCTCCTAATAAATGTGATTCAATAATTGCGGCTTGATGATTCTCCACTTAGTTTGGTTGGTTATTTTGTGGAATCTCGTTTGTCTAGCATTCGATTTGGCAGGATTTGTTGTGCAGTTCTAGGGCCGAGCAGTTTACTTTCAACCGAGGGCGTTTTTATATATGCAATGGGGGGCATGTTTCTCAAGGTTTTACTGGCAATGACTCAACAGATCTCAGCTTTAAGAAGTATTGATTACCAGATTTCAAAATCCGTGTAATCAAATTAAGCACGTTTTGTTTGTTCTCCCTTAATAACATACACTTTTATTTTTAAAACTATATATAATTTAAATAACAAATATAAACAATTAGCATAATAATTGAATATCTTAATTATTTCATACACAACACTTACCACCGTAGCCCTTCTACAAAGAATTCAAATCAGTCGGACAATTTGTCTTGACACATTATAGTCCGGCAGTTAAACGCCTTTTTTGAAGGAGTACCGTGCATTAGGGTCCGCACGATGTTTTCTTGCATCTTTGTGAACTTCTAACTTTCTAGGTCAATAACGCGACGGGTTAGGCCTTAGGCACACTTGAGCGTTTTTTATAAACTCTTTAATATGCAAATTAGTCATCGCCTTAAAAATATATACTACTTTCCTGAATATCTCGAAATGTAAACATCAAAACAATCAAAATTATGTGACCAAACGCATGTTTTCACGCTATCTGGGTATGATTACGTCAGTGAACGTATCATAGTACGCATATGTGTCGCATGAATATGCAAATTAGCTCTGACCAATATAACTTCATGATATTCGTTTATATATCCTCAATAGGTGAGCGGTAGGCACTACTTAATGGACATACTTAAATGGCCCCCTCCCCATACAAAAACCCAAATTTATACCCTAGATATCCCCATCACAATTAGGCCTATCATAGAACAAGCGTGACTCCAAGGGCAAACAAGGTCACCTTCAAATTATAATATTTCGAAATTGTCCGCTTCCGCAAACGTATTATAATTACAATGGTTGCATATCTACATTTATTAATAACAAAATAGCCATGCCATATATTTTGGAAAGCTAATTCTCTCCGGGTCAAAATAGGATACGATATGGAGCTGTTACACTGTACAGTAAGTGTGGAGCTAAGGTCAAAGAAGGTCACAATGAAATGATGAATATCCGAACTTTTGCAATACGGCGAACGTTATTAGGTTACAATAACACTGTATCGACTTCATTTCTATGGACATGTTTCATACCTCACGAAAGAAAACTTTCTTCCCATCAAAATGAGATATCACTTGGAGGTTTCAGTTGATAAAGTTTGTGTGGAGCGGCAAGCAAACAGTGTAACCGTCAAGCGATAAATGTTCGAAATTGCATCATCCCGCAAACGTTATACTGTACCAATGGTGGCTTATAGCCTATCTACGTTACCTACTTATTCGTGACCACGTGATATACATTTTGAAAGCCTACTGTCTCCCCTTAAACACAGGATACCACGGGAGCTTCCAAGTGGTGCAGTAAGTGTGCAGTGAAGGTCAAGCAAGGTCATCACCAAGTGATGAGTATTCAAAACTACGCCATTCCGCAAACGTTGTACAATTACAATGTTTGCATAATTATCTATTTTTCTACCTACACTGGGCCATTTCATACACCTGTGCGTATTGTATCCCCATCAAAATGATTGGCATGAAATTGTAAAGTGGGGGTCTAACTGTGGAGTGAAAGTTGAACAAGATGACCATCAAAAGTTACACGCATTTTTGAAATTGTGTCATTCCGCAGATTGTAGGTGATATTATTCTTCTACAGCATTTTTGCATCACTCATGGGATGAGAAAATAGATTTAACAAGATTTAACAAGATTTAACTAGATTGTCATCCAGAGAAGTAACTCTAGATGGCAGGTGGACAAGGAAGCCCTTTGGGTTATCGAGAGTCCAACCCTTTTATCTACATATCTCCAGCCCTTCTGAGGTTTGTGTCGATTTTATTTTTAAACATATTCACACTACTAGCACCCACACAATCATCAGATAATCTGTTCCATTCATTCACAGTCCTTTGTGAAAATGAGAACTTTCTTACGTTTAATCAAAACTGCTCCTTTACTAATGTAACTTGATGTCCTCTAGTCTTTCTATCTTTCTTAACTGAAAAAAACATATTTCTATCACTATTTTCATAACCATTCAATATGTTAAACACTTCTATCTGAAATCCTCTCAATCTCCTAGTCTTTAGTGTTGTTAAACCACATTATTTTAGGCGTTTTTCATAACTAAGATCCCTCAGTTTTGGTATCATTTTAGTCGCTCTCCTCTGTACTCTTTCTAGCATATCTGTATCCTTCTTGCGGTATGGCCTCCACGCTTGTATACAATATTCTAAATGAGGCCTGACTATTGTTTTGTACAGCGGTATTATTAGTTCTTTTTTATATGCTATATTTCGCCTAATCAATCCAAGGATTTGATTTCCTTTTGAAGCTGCAATTCCACACTGCTCTGAAACCTTCATGTCAGCACTAATTGTCAGCCCTAAGTCTTTTTCTTTTACAGTAGTACTTAGTACAGTTCCCCCCATTGTATATTCTACATATTCGTTCCCATGTCTTGTGTGAAGGCATTTACATTCCCCAAAATTGAACAACATTTGCCACTTTTCAGACCATTTGATCAACCTGTCAAGATCATCTTGTAAATGCTGTCTATCTCCTTCACTTTTAATCCTTCTAAACACTTTTGTATCATCTGCAAATTTCACCACCTTGCTAGCTATATCATCGTCCAAATCGTTCATATATATTAAGAATAATATAGGTCCTATTACTGATTCCTGTGGAACCCCACTCAAAACTGATTTCCAGTTTGAAGCCTCCTCATCAACAACTACCCGTTGTCTTGTCTCAATCAGCCATTTTTCTATCCAGTTAATTATACCATTTCCTATGCCATGGGCCTTTAGTTTAAGCAGTAATCTTTGATGTGGCACTTTGTCGAAAGCTTTTTGAAAATATAAGTAGATGATATCTACTGGTGATCCATCATCTACCCACTTAGTGATATCTTCCAAAAAACATAACATATTTGTTAAGCATGACCTCGCTTTTAGAAACCCATGTTGAGATGGGTTTATCAAGTTATGTTTAACAAGAAAATCCACCGTGTGATCTTCAATTAGTCTTTCTAATAATGTAAAAATCACCGATGTTAAACTAACTGGTCTATAATTATTATACTTTTTTTCGAACCTTTTTTAAATAACAGTATAATATTTGCTTCTTTCCATACTAAAAGAACCACTCCCTCTTCTAATGACAAGTTGAAAACTGTTGCAAGCGGTATGCTAAATTGTTCTACAATTTCCAATAGTAGTTTGGGTGGAATACCATCCAATCCAGGTGATTTATTATCCTTCATAGCCATAATTTTCTTAGCTACCATTTCTGGGGTTACAATTAACTGTCTTAAATAGTCTGATTCTGCCCCCTTGAATTTAGCCTCTGGTACTGGTAGCGAACTTGTGTCTTCTCTGGTAAACACTGAACTAAAATACTAATTTAGGTCTTCTGCCATTAAGAATCCTTCTGATATTATATTTCCATCACTATCTTCTAGAGGAACGACCTGATCTTGAACTTCCTGTTTGCTTCGAACATACGCATAAAAACTCTTGCTGTCATGTTTTATATTACAAGCTAATTTATGTTCATAGCTTCTCTTTGAATTTCTAATTTCAGCTGTAGCTTGGTTTAGTGCTTCTTTGTAAATGTTATAATCTTCGTCATTTCCAGTACATCTATATGACTTCCACATCATTTGTTTATACTTAATTTTTTTAATGGCTTCTTTCGATAAGTATTTCTTTCTGGTCCGTTTCCCTTGTTTTTTGAAGGGAAAAAAATTATCTACGATGCACCCTATTTCATTCTTTAAGATATTCCAGCATTCTGTTGCTGTCTTATTCTTCAGTGTGTTATTCCTGTCTAGCTTTGCTAAATATTTCCTCATTTCCATATATCTTCCTTAGTGGACATTTCTCCTGAACTGCTTTTTATTATTTCTTTCGGATTTTACTTTGATGGTAAAATGTATCTGGTTGTGATCTCTACTTCCCAGAGGCTCACATAATTTAACATTGTCAACTAATTCATTCTGTGAGGACAAAACTAAGTCTAACACATTCTCTCCCCTGGTTGGTTCTAGCACATGTTGAGAAAGGAAACTAACTTGTACTAAAACTAAAAACTTGTGGTCCTCACTACCCATACTCTGTAGAGATTTCCATTTTATATGCCCATGGTTAAAATCCCCCATAATAACACAGTCCCGTTTGCTCACTTCATTTATAGCGTTTTGTATTTTTTCATTCTCTTCTACGCTTATGTTTGGACTACGATAAACTAATCCAACCGTTAACGTTGAGTTTCCTGTAACTATGTTACACCAAACAGCGTCTTTGCAATCTGCTTCTCTGTCTAATTTTATTTCATAAGCCGGGATAGATTCTTTAATATATAAAATAACTCCACCTCCCCTTCTTCCTATTCTATCTTTCCTAAACATTACATATCCTGTCAGTCCCAATTCGGCATCTGATATATCGGTGGTTGCTCATGATTCGGTTATACCTATTATAGAGGGTCAATCTCTTCTACCATAATGTTTAGTTCATTTATTTTGTTTACTATACTCCTTGCATTTAAACAAACACATTTATACCCAGCTTCAGAACAGTTTTCCAGACTGTTCTTTGCTGAATTATGTTTGCTGTCTTTATCTATGCCTCCAGTTTCAGGCTTCTCTGCGAGTCCCCCCTGCGAATTTAATTAAAATAGATGCAACCTGTCAACAGATCGCAGCAGATTCTCTGAGAATACTGCTGCCTCCTTTCCACTTAGATGGAGGCCATCTCTCATGTACATATCTTCTCTCCCAACAAAGTACCCCCATAAATCTATGAATCCCATGCCCTCTTCCTCACACATCTGTCAACTAGTGCGTTGATCGCCATCCTCTTACAGTTTCTGTATCTTGCCCCCCCTTCCTCCCATTACTGGCAAGATTCCTCAGAGAATAACCTGTTCCACTCTTGTCTTCTTTAGCTTCCTCACTAGATGTCTGTACTTCTGAACTATCTCAGTTGTTCCCTCCTTGTCTGCATTGTTTGTCCCTACGTGTACTAGTATAGACCCTCCCTTGCCATGCCCCAATACCTTCTCTACCCTTTCGGTCACATGCTCTATCCTAGCCCCCGGTAGACATACAACAACGTCCTTCCCCTCGCATATAGTCTTGTCTGTTTTTCTCAGAATTGAATCGCCCTTAAACACTCTCTCTTTTCTCCTTGCCCCCTCAATCACTGCCTCGGAGTAGCTCCTCCGGTTTGCATATGTCTGGTTGTTGTCTTTTCCTCTTGCCGTCTTCTCTCCTGTCACATTCTCTTCCATTCCCTTCTTTCCTGTCGCGTTTTCTCTTGTCCCCTTTCCTCCTGTCATCTTCTCTTCTAGCACATTTACTCTCACTTCCTTTCGTCCCGTCTTCTTTCCTCCCATCACATTTTCTTCTCTCCTCTCCCGTCCCTTTTCCCCGGCTACCTCCTTCACTACGGTCACTTTCTCCCCTGTCACCTTCACGCCTGTCATGTTTTCTGTTTTTTGCTGAACACTCTGTCTTTTTCCATCAGTCTTCTGTGTCACAGTCTTACCAACTGCCTCTGTGGTATCTACCTCTTCACCATCTGTATCGCTGTCGCGGCTCTCCTCGTTCTCTACAGTCTGACTACCTGTTGATCTCTCCCCGCTGACCCGTTTTCTTTTCCTCTGCCGAACACTTTTCTTCCGTCCCTCTGTTTTCTCAATGTCTTGTTCCTTCACACCGGTCACCTTCCCTCCTCTTAGTCTCCTTTCTTCAGTCTCCGTGTCTCAACTCTGCTCCTTCTGTGTTGTAGAATTCTCAACTCTCCGCGTCATCCCTCTCTGCTCCATCTATTTCTATGTTGAGTCTCACCTCCATCTCCTTCACTATATCCGTAAACTTACATACCTCCTTCATCAGACATTCCACCCTCAAACACCCCATACACCGAAAGGTGAATCCGTCATCTTTGGTCTCTGCCCATGATTTTGGACAGCCAGACAACGCAAAATCCACCCAGCTCTGGCAGTCGTTGCAAACTAAGTGTCGGTTTGAATTTATTTATGTTCAAATTAGTTTTATATAGTCTTTGAAAAGACTTTTCTGTGTACAATTTACACCAAATTGTTTAGGTTATAGTTAGTTATATTTGATACAGTGACACACCGTGCCTTACCTAGTTACGATGTCGATAACAATGTATTTAAGTTAGGCTTAGATACAAGGTAGTCTTTACAAAGACTGTTTCCTGTGTACTAATATACACTTTAAAAGATTGTTATTTCATGTTTTAATTACTCATCTAACTACACCGATTATCTCAAATAACGCTATTCTATTTTCGTTCACGTTACGCTAACTTCGCCAGTGACCTACTTTGTAAACAACGTTCCGATTACATTAACGTCCCCAATTATCGCTCGCAAATCGCCTACTTTTAATCTACCCTAGATTACTCCCTCTAGCTAATTTTAACAAAATATATTGCTTAACATACATATATCTATAATTACTTTATGTATGCTATACACTCAATAATGTCACTTATCTTGATCAAATATCCTCATATTTGCTGCACCAAATTCAAACCAATTCACCAATTCACCACCGGAGGTTCCCCCATCCCCCAGATGATAGTGGATGCCACGCTCAATTTTGAATTTGAATGTAATTTTGAGGGTCACAAACTAATCTTGTGTCAAAATATTTGTATTAATTAACTGATATGTTCTTATGCACATGACAGCCTCTGCACGTCCTATGTCCACCCAAGCCATCTGGAGTGGGCATCTGCTAATGAAGCAGTTGACTGGTCAACCAAATAAAAGCTTGTTACGTTATACGCTCTGAATACTGCTAATGAGCATCCGGGGTTATTAGAATATCTTAGTGATGTTATTGTTTTGACAGGATATATTTTTCATTGCCTCGATAATGGACACCACGCACTTTGCAACTCTATTTACAGAGGGCAATGGTGATGCGTTCCAGGAGTTGAAGTGTCGCGAATCCAGATCCAAGTGGATGTGTGAATGCTGTTTCCTTCGTGGTATGAGATTTGGGTTTCCCATGTTATTGACAACTGGCAATGACTTGAGAGGTCTTTTCCCAGAGCATGATGGATGTCGTTGCCATTATGATGAATTACGTTATTGCCTGTCCAAAAGCCTATCCAAGTGTATGAAGTTGGATATAAACTTTACAAACTCATAACTCCTAACGATCGGAAACATATGGCCAATCATATATGGCTTTGATCCCTTTTCCACAAAGCATTTTGCACAAGGCTCAACAGTTGCGTGCCAGGTTCTTCATGGTCTTACTGGATGTAGCATGTCAGAGTTGCACCTAGTGTCAAACACTTCTTTCAACCTAGCTAGTGGAACTTTGCAACCTTAATGGAGAGAAGTGCAAATAACTCCTGTATGTTGGTAACATCGCGATGAAAGTATTTCTAGTTTATTGGCACATTGTTGTCCAATTTTATTTTCCTCAGAATCCCGTTACCACGCTTCTCTCTTTTGGATTAGTTGATCCTGCTGGCGAGGTACGTGTCCCGGTCGACGCCAATATTGTTGGAATGATTTAAGTGCTTCATGATGTGCGGAACGAAAATGTCTGCATACTCATCAAACGTGGTGATGTTGGTTGATGCATCTTTTGACGACGATGCTGGTTGATGCATCTTTTGACAGTGACATTCAACCTTCACTTTCAACCTTCATTCCTCACTTAAACCACCATTTTACAACTCTATTCCTTGCCTCATTTTGACCGGGATACAGTACACATATAGATGTATCACATGGCCTAGTGTAGGTAGACGAGGTAGATATGCAAACATTGTAATTGCACAACGTCTGCGGAATAGCGCAGTTTTGAACATTCATCATTCGATGGTGTCATTGCTTGAACTTCACTCCACACTTACTGTACCACTTGATAGCTCCCCATGGTATCCCGTATTTACGGGGAGATAGTAGGATTTCCAAAGGTATATGTCGTGGCTATGAGTAGATAGATAACGTATATAAGCCACCATTGGTTTTGTATAACGTTTACGGGATGGCGTAATTTCGAACATATACTACTTGACGGTGATACTGTTTGATCATCGCTCCACACAAACTTCATCAACTAACACCTCCAGGTCATATCACATTTTGACGAGAAGAAATTATTCTTTCACAATTTGTATAACATGTCCATAGAAACGAAGCAGATACAGAGTTATTGTAACTTTATAAAGTGTGCCATGTTGAAGAAGTTCGAATATTCATAATTTCACGGTGACTTTGTTTGACCTTAGCTCCACACTTATAATTCCGGGTAACAGTTCCATGTCGTATCTCATTTTAACAGAGATACAATAAGCTTTCCAAAAATATATGACATACCCATTTTGTTTTTAAATAAAGTATATATGCAATCATTGTAATTGTAATACGGAAGCGCACAATTTCGATTTTTTTTTATTTGATGTTAACCTTGTTTGACCTTGGTGTCACGCCTACTGCATCACTTGGCAGTTCTAAGACAGGCCTCAATGTGATGGTGATAACTTGGGCTTTCAAATTAATACCATTTGGGCGTTTTGCGCGTACGGGGAGGGGGCATTTAAGTTGGTGCGTTAAGCAGTACCTACCGCTTGCCTATTAAGGAGATACACACGAAAAGTGTGAGGTTATATTGGTCAGAGCTAATTTGCATATTCATGTGACAAATGTGCAGACCATGTTTTGTTCACTGACGCAATAATAACAAGAGACCATGAAAACATTCGCTTGGACAACTTATTTAGATTGTTTTGGATGTTTACTATTCGATATATTCAGGAAAACCGCATTTATTTTAATGGCGATGACTAATTTGCATATTAATGGGTTTATAGAAAAACGCTCAAGTGTGCCTGGGTGGCTCCCGTCGGATTATTGACCTAGAGGTGTAGAAGGTAACAAAAATGAAAAAAAAACCATCGTGAGGACCCTAATGCACGCGTCACTGGCTAACGCCCGGACTATTAAGCATTTGGGTTGACATAGGCACCAAATTCGTTACACTACTGACATTGAAACCAAATATGATTGAAACCAAACAAACAGTGATTGTTTTTCATGATGCAACATACTAAGTGCTACAGTTGTTGTTGGATACGTCGACCTTTTCTTTTCTTTCTCTTCCTCCTCATGGCGCTTGCACTACTTTCCCTACCACCTTTCTCCATTCTCCTCGGTCTTTTGCTCTTTTTCTCCATTCCCCTTTCCATCTCTCCAGGTCTTTCTTCACGAAGTCCTCCCACCTCAGTCTCGGTCGCCCTCTTCTTCTTTTTCCCTCCAATCTCCGGGCATCTGCTTTCTTTGCCATCCGTTCTTCTCCCATTCGCTCAACATGTCCCGCCCAGTTTAACCGACTTCTCACCAACTTCTTCTAGAAACTTTCTTTCTCACCAGCATCCTCCCTCAGCTCTTCCAGTCTTCACTTATCTATTCTCTTTACACCCGTAATTTTCCTGACCCAGTTTTTTTCCGCATACCTGTACCCTCTCCTGGTGTTTCTCTGCCATTGCTATAGTTTCTAGGCCATACAGGTAGGCTGGTGTCACACATGCGCATAGTACCTGACCCTTGAGTTTTCGCGATATGTGCCTGTCTCCCATCACACCTTCTACTTTCCTCCATGCATTCGCCCCTGCTTGCATTCTCCTGCGAATTTCGGTCTCTGAGGAGCCATCCCCACATACCGCTCCGCCCAGGTATACAAAACTGTCTCTTTATTTTAGTTTCTTTCCCTCCAGACGTATTTCCAGTTTTTTGCTTTGTTTCCCTACCCACAGCATCTCTGTCCTCTCCACATTAACTTCCAGTCCGTGTTTGCTGAAGATATCCTTCCACTCAATCAGTTGTTCCTGTAAGTCCGTTTCCCCGTCCGCTACCACAGCTAGATCGTCTGCATACAGTAGTATCTGGAGAATGTATTTCGTACTGGTCTTTTTACTTATTAGTTCCATCACTGCGATAAACACTCGCCTGTCTCAAGCCAAGGATCACTTTGAATTCTTCTGAGATTCCAGGTCCACCCGCCACTCTGCCCTTCGTTTCTTCATATGTCCCTTCCACCATTCTGACCTCTGCCTCTGGGACCCCCATCCATCTCAGTGTCGCCATTGCTATCATTCTCGGTACCGTGTCATAAGCTTTCTCCAGGTCTATAAAATCCACAACCAGACTCTCCTGTCCCTCCAACTTCTTTTCGATCGGCTGTCTCAGCACAAACATTCCATCATGAAGATGGTCAGCGCATCAGAGACTGATGTCGCCATGCACACAAAACCTGTTCCGACTTTTTGCGACAAATTTTGCAAGCAATGGTCCGATGATTACTCAGTTTAGATGGAATGGTATCATAAACGAATGTGAATACGGTAAATAAAGTACCGAAATAATATTATTCTTATAAGTCATTCGTGGACGCATCAATAAGCAATAATAATGAAGTTGATATGCGAGTGAACTGACCTGCGAAAAAACCAGACGTCTAGGCCGCATGATGACGGTGGACACGTTTGATGACGCTGGACATTCCAAAAATCATTACAAATATATATTGGTGCAGTAATTACATTTGGAAAATAATATAAGAAAACAAAACGAGCATACCAGTAGAATGTAATTTGGGCGAATTCAATAGGTATGTTTGGAGAAATATAGATATTGCACTTGGTGTTTACGCTGGACACGTGTTGACACTAGACACGCAGTTATGGGAAGGTGTGTTCCTGCATTCATTAATACTAATAATTGTAACAAATAGCATTTACTTTTACATTACTATACTACAACATACCATTTCTATGGGGTCGGAACCGGGGGTGAGAGTGGGAGTTAAGCCCCCAAATATTTGATACAAATAGAATAGAGATAGAATTAGCTCCCCAATATTTAGGGACGGGATGCATTTTGATGTCTTGGTGTCAAGGCGACTGCAGTTTGTGTCATAAGTGAGCTTCATGGGGAAGGGTGAAACGGAAGTTTTTGGAGAACCTCACGGGAGTGCAATTGGGGAGGGTTAAACAGCATCAAGGGATAGTGTAAATGGAGGATTTCGGAGAACCTTAAAGGGGATGAAATTTGAGATTTTTGGATAGCCTCGAATGGGTGCAATTGGTAGCTTTTTGTGAGCTTCAAGGGTGTGCAATTAGAGGTTCCGACGCCAATG
This sequence comes from Escarpia spicata, assembly GCA_963995525.1. Lineage (NCBI taxonomy): Eukaryota > Metazoa > Annelida > Polychaeta > Sabellida > Siboglinidae > Escarpia > Escarpia spicata. Next base: position 14,880,480 of record OZ023208.1, on the reverse strand, counting down.
CATTAATTACCTACAGTTTGCATGCATAGCCATTGGTTATATCGTTACGTGAAAATCTAATTATGAACAAAAAGGTACGACAAATACCTGCACAAGTTGCACAAAGATTATGAGCCAGTGCTACAAATTGTGTTATTGCACCAACTGCTGAACATTTTCCCGGGAATAATGAAGTCATCTACCTACACGCACGCCAATGGTTGGAGGGGGGAAGAAGAAGCTGCGACAACGTGAATGGGCCTTGGTGAAACAGCCCGGTGCAATATTAGCTATCTGGTAGAAAGTGCAGGAGAGTTTAAACAAAGATATTCCTTCCAAATCAATGTTCTAACAACGCTAGTATGCTTATGCCGTACAAACTTTATTCTGACGAACGACGCACCAAGCCCTTAAAAGCTTGACATGAGAAAGGCCCACCCTGCCCTTGCACAATTTTGATAGTGTGTGTTCGGTCGCCTCTTGAAAAGGAGCATGATCGCTAAGACGTTGCAACTGGACCGCCGCAAGAAGAATCTCGCAGGACAAAACACAACGCGTGGGATGATCGTCTGCAAGTTAGACATGATAGCGTTAAACAAACAGGCCGGATACATTCCAGTTCACCCCAAGGAGAAGTCTGTAGTGACTAAATGTTGCCGTGTAGCGACGAGTGGACATTGTCCTGCCAGATGACAAATGCATAAAGCGAATACAGCAAATGCCTCAGGAGTTTCTGACAAGGTATTGTTCTATAAACACTTCACTGAGGATATGGTTATATTACGTGAGCATGTGACACGTGTGACAACTCGACATCAACAGATTAGGCTTACACTCATATCTGTCGGTGATTTCTAATTGACAGATTCGAACGGAAAAGCCGCACGTTATCTATAGACCCGCGCAAGTGTAGGCCCCGTCACAAATGCATCCCCATAACTTATGTTTATTCAGTGTATGGAAAAACAGTGTTCTTTGATTCTGTTCTGCCTTGTCCAGCGTCTCCTCAAAGTGTCCAGCATCACCAGTTGTTAGCAGTCAAATCTAACCAATCTTTGAGTGTTATTTGTTGATTTTGTGTCGGTGATATCTTGATTAGTTATTGTTGTATAAACACCAACATCAATGCTCTAAATTGGTGTACACTGACATAGCAATAAACGTAGTGTGGTGGTCCAGATTATTAAATAACATACCTAAATAAAATTAAATGAAGAAGTATTTAATTAAGTTAAATAAAAACCTAACTCTATGCCTGTGTGTAATTGCATGCCACAACACGTGTTAATACGTTTTCCTGAACATGTTATTTGTCTACGATGAAACATAGTGGTATTGTTATCTAATAATAGCTATATTACGTGTCCAGCTTCATTACATATATGGTCATTTCTTAGCGCACGGTTTGCCTAGTCTCAATCCCCGAACATATGACAGCATAGGCAAAGATAGCTGATCATTGTTACTGATTATGCTTCAATTATTATTATTCTAAACACGATTCTGAAAGAGCTGCAATAGTTTAAAATAGTCCCTTCCAAGAAACAACGCTATCATCAAAGTAACAACCACGAGAAAACAATATTTGCAAGTCAAATGTTATCTAATACCTATTGATTCTTGTCAAATGGCATATGTGCCAGATGATTCAAACATATTTTTCCGTTTACATATAATTTTTAATGTTCAAATTTTCAATGTAATAAATTTTCGTTGATGACGCTGGGCACACGGTGAAAACCAGGTCGGACTTCAAGTAACTGTCATAACAACAGTTACTCATATTACATTGAACCATTTATGGAAACTATGTATCTTTATATGTACAATAAGAAAAAATAATCTAATTGTTTAGAAAGAAAAAAAATTTGGACCTGCTACAACCCCATTTGTACATTTTTTGGGACATCGGCCCATAATTAGCAAACATAAATAACACTAGGTGAAAACAATTTCTTCTTTTCTTCTTGTGTTCTGTTTTATAGGACCTTGAATCCAACAATGTTCTTTGCTTGCAAACCATGTGCATATGCGTGTATAGAGTCACATATATTGGTTACAAATGGTGCCACATTATCCTAAAGCTAGCACATGTTTCTCTAATAATCCTACATTAATTGTGAACAATACCTCACAGGAAAAAAGAAAAGGGGATGCATTCTCCTAATTGAGTCTGTCACCTGAATTGACTAAAGGAAATATTTCATCGGATTAACCAAATGTTCACATGAACATACTGTTTCACTATAAGTTTAAGTAATATCACTGCATTACTAAACAAGTCGACTTTTTCACAAAATGGCAAATCCCAATAGGAAATACGTTTCGTTGTCAAACGGGCAAAGAATGCTATTAAAGGACATAGTTGTGGGACTAGGACACAAACAGGGCGCATTCACAGTAAAGACGACAATGTCTTCCACACACTGTACAATTATAATTTCCTTTCAGTTGTAATTTTATTTATAAAAGAACAACATATTAGATAATATATATATGTCCCCCCAAAACATGTTTGGTGAAAGAAGCAAATACATGAAATGTTTCCCTAACGTGCGCTTTTTATGGTGAAAACATAACTCACTGGAAAGAGGACGATAATTTTAATACCTTTATAGTGTACACAATTATTCATTAATCCTGTAATTATTACTAATCCATGTAATGTTATCCATTTAGATTTTAGAATTATGTTTTATTAATTACTAATGACTATGAAAATATATCGATATCATACCTCCGCGAAGGCAGTATGTCCAGTTCGCGCCAGCATGCAGGCTTATGAATATTCAATACCGTCCGTCAGATTTCGGTTAGCAAGACAAATATGTTCGTCTTATCTATGTCATGGATTCAGAAAAGTAAAAAGGGAAAGGGACAATTTATGGAATAAAAGGAGAGTGAATATAAATGCAGCCCATGTCAGGTGGATTAATTTAAAAGTGTGCTTCACTGAGCATGCGCGCATACTTATACACGGGCTGCATCATTATCATCAACTTGGCAACAAGCTCAACATGATTCGTGTAAACACAATTAGTTATGGGGTTGTCGTGCATATGAGACCCAAAGTATGAATAAAATGCAATATATAAGAAGCAAAGGAAGTACTTATGTGAAATTATCGCTTTTTATTACAGTAAACCTCGGATATATATTAGCATACAAAGAATTGCTTTAATATTCCTATTTGAATTTGTAACCTTAATTTGTCAGGGAAATGACTTTCTTTGCTTAGCAAAAATGCTCAGTGTAACAAAATCTTCACATAAATAACTTGAATCACCCTACGTCTGATTAAAATCGGTGCACGACAAAACAATGCAGCTTTATTCTGATTAACATCGGTGCCCGACAAAACAATCCAGCTTTATTCTTATTAAGAACGGTGCATGACAAAACAAACCAGCTTTATTCTTATTAAGAACGGTGCATGACAAAACAAACCAGCTTCATTCTGATTAACAACGGTGCATGACAAAACAATCCAGCTTTATTCTGATGATTAACATGACAAAACAAACCAGCTTTAGTCTGATTAACATCGGTGTATGACAAAACAATCCAGCTTTATTCTGATTAACAGTGGTGCATGACAAAGCAAACCAGCTTTAGTCTGATTAACATCGGTTCCCGACAAAACAATCCAGCTTCATTCGTGACTTCTAGGTTCAGCATACTGAATCTAGAAGTACATAATCTGAAAAAATGCAGTAACCTGATAATTAGCGATCGGCGATATATAATTTGTACTTTCCTGAGCAGTTAGCATAGTATATGTGTGTATGGGGGCGTGTTGTGTGTGTGCCCGTGCGTTTGTACGTGTGCGTGCGAGCGTGCGTGCGTACGTGCGTGTGTGTGTGGGTGTATTTGTCTTCTTGCAAATAGTGCCCATGTTGTGCCCTCGTGGGATATTGAAATGAATGAAAATTCAATCAAATCGGCCTTTTTTCAACCTATGTATGCAACAGTCCAGATTAATATATGTAGTCCACCAAACATCATGATTATGAAATCCTGGTATTCTTCCTTTGCCGATTTCAGCACAAATAGTTTACAGTAGATGGTTTCGTCCACTGATAACACCACATACCATTGCCCAAGTACTGATCCCTACCCCCCCCCTCCTCAAATGTGGCTGTAGCCACTAATATCCACTTTCTATGTGGCTTAGATTCTCAGATATGAGAAAAACAATAATTTATCATAGCAGTTTTTAAATCCAAGATGTTTTTTTTAAGCAACTCCCACAATACTGATAAGAATATTATTAGTTGTTGGAGAATGTGTACAGGTGTGTGCTGAAACTGAAATAATTGTTCCATGTGTCCTATATGTTCATATATCACACACATTGTGATTGTCCAAGAGTGACGCCATAACAATGGTAACAATGTTGAGAGTTATGTAAATATATATAAATCTAAAAGTTATATAGCTATGTATGTAAGAGTGTACTGGGTGATGGCCCACTGAAAATCACGATGTAACACGTGACAAGGACACCGTCATTAAATAAAGCTTTTACTTACTTACTAAGAGTATTGTTGGGTTTGGAGAATGTTTCAAGTTGTGTGCTGAAACAAAATCAACTTGCTATGTATCTTAAAAGTTCAGACACGAATAGTTGTGATTCGTCATGGTATCTTTTTACAATACAAAATGGACGCCATAAACGCTGAGTAAAATATTGAAAAGAGTTGTGCTGACGTTGGAGAACGCTTGCATGTGTGTGTTGAAGCATTTGTACTATGATAATACGTAATTGTTAAGGTCATAGACTGACGGGACAAGGTTTGATTCAGCTACCAGGAAGTTATGTTAAAAAGGTGGTATGTTCACACAAAATAACCTGTAGAAGTTTTATTTTCTCAAAACCCTGTCTATCACATTGATTTGTTCGCAGGGAGGAAGATCGGCGAATCCTGTGATGAGGAAACTGACTTCTGCACTGGTTTTGCAAATTGTACTAACAACGTGTGCACGTGTCTGTATGACAATGCAGTATTTAAAGACAGATCGTTCTGTAATTGTAAGTATGTATGTGTGTTTGTGTATGCCTGCGGTATTTAACCTGGGAGAATTTTTGCGGGGTAAGATAAGCTTTTGTAAAGTATGGATTTTTATGTAATTAATCATCAAACCACGTCTAGATAAAGCATTGAAGCTCGCCCTTGGCGAGGAACAAGGGAGAAAGATGAACCAGATATCACTCAGTGGCGGGGCCAAGGGCCCCCCAATCCCGGATAATTAGGAGGGTAGGGGACTGAAGACCTATAACTGGTTGCCTGATTCAGAGAGTGACAAGGCATAGAGGTTATAGGGGTGCCGGAGTAAGACTTCCCAGTCATACAAATTTTTCATTATTCAAATGGGATTAAGTTACCCAAAGGGTAGGAATCCGCTGCTTCTGCCGTAATCGATAAGCAGCCAGTTGGCTGCAGCCCAAGAGGTGACAGGGCAACGAAAATGTCATCATTTACAAGGATACAAAATAATAGTTGCCCAGTAAGATTATCAGTTACTGGACTAAGGTCAAGTTGCACGTTGCGGCCAAAGCAATTTATCTAGTCGATTTTCCACTGCGACTCTAAAAAAGAGGACTTTTGTTCTTTAAACTGTTGATCATCCAGTGCCACGAATCCCAGAATTGTGAGTGAATGTGAATAGGTTGGATCCGATTTCAGTGTTCTACTCTTCCATAAAGAAGATTGCTGGATATCGAGGACACAACATTTCATTATGTGTTCTTGGAAGGAGGAAACTACTACAGACCCAAACTTTAGGTGACGATGTCAAACAAATTAAGAGGCCACAGAGTTATTATAAAGCTAGCTATATTGTATATTTTGTTGGTGAGATCGATCAGCTTAACCTGTCGCAAGGAAGGAATAATGCGAATATTACCACAGCGTAGTGTCCGTTTCCTGCTGCACATACTTTCCATAGAAGAAGACATCCTTTGATATTTCCAGGATCTGGATCACTGTGGGAAGAATGCTTGGATAATGATACCTTTTCAGTGGAGAAGGAGTTGAAAAAGACGAAAGATGAATTCCTTTGCCTGCGAGAAGATAGCACGCTGAAAGAAAACTTTCAGAATACAAACCTAGTAAAGCTCAAGGGATAATAGAGCCAAAAACGTTAAATACCGCTGGTGTATACATAAATTATGTGTGTGAGTGTGTGTGTGTGTGTGTGTGTGTGTGTGTGTGTGTGTGTGTGTGTGTGTGTGTGTGTGTGTGTGTGTGTGTGTGTGAGTGTGTGAGTGTGTGTGAGTGTGTGTGTGTGTGTGTGTGTGTGTGTGTGTGTGTGTGTGTGTGTGTGTGTGTGTGTGTGTGTGTGTGTGTGTGTGTGCGTGCGTGCGTGCGTGCATGTGTATGCGTGTGTATGAGTGGGTGTGTAAGTGAGAGCGTGTGTGTGTGTATGTTTATTTGTGTGTCGTGGTGGGGGTGGGTGATGTGTACATCCGCACGTAAGTACGTACTTACGTAAGTACATGACACACGCACGTACGTGCGTGTGTCATGTTTTTGATTAAGTGGGAGCGCGCGTGAGTGGGTGTGCACGTGCGTGTGTGTATGTGTACATGCATGCGTACGGATGCGATTGCGTACGTGCGTGTGTACGTACGTGTATGCGTGCTTAGTACGTACGTGTGTACATACGTGCGTGCATGTGTATGTGGGCTTGGGTATTTAGGTAGTTTGATAGGTATTTTATAAATTTAATGTACCAGATTCAAATATCCTTTTTAAGGATTTAGAACATGAACGAGAACCCTTATGATAATAATATGTTTATTCCTTTCTGGTAGATGTTGACCCCCTATAAAAAACCATTGTAAGTTACAGTTATGTGGGTTCCAGTGCATCCCGGCGATTCATGCGATAACGACAATGGATGCTACGGTAACCTGACATGTAGGAGTAACAAGTGTGAGTGTTTGAGTGATAAGAAACAAATCAAATTAACGGTGCTCGGCCTGACGTTGTCCATCTGCGTTGATAATGACGGTAAGTGGTATTTCTCTATAACTACGGGTTATTCTGTGTTATCATTGTTTACGTAATGTATCAGTTTTTCTTTTTAACCAGCTTCAATAATGTTTATGGGGTTGCAATTTGAACGCATGTATTTTGTGTTAATGTTTTTTGATATTGGTTTTTGTTATCATTAGTTTTTACCTTGAGGTGCACTGTTTAATTTGCGAGCGAGAAAATGTTGTCGATAATTCACAGAGGACTACTATGTAACCAACCTTTCGTGAAAGCCCATATCCAATTATGAAATATACACTGGCAATGTGGATAATCTGATATGCAATTAATTGTACTAATAACTGCTCCAGTATGTTTAATTTAATTAAGTTTGTCTAAAAGAAAGGTCTGCTTGCAAGAAAACGTCCGCTTAAAAATACTTAGGTACATCAGGGCGTTTTTATTTACCAACAAAGTGCGGGTCATTACCACAGCTCTTTCAGTTGCCCCTAGTCAGGATAAAGTGCTGTCCCCAGTCATACCCCTATGCAGCATTATCAGAAATGATATTGTACCTTTCGTGTATATATATATATATATATATATATATATATATATATATACATTAGTTTATCAGAGTATTTTAATAAATCTTCGTTGTACAACATTTTCAATAAGTCCTTAAAAGACACTTAGTAACAAGACAAATTGTAATGAAATTGGCAGTTTATTGAGAGGAAGATCCTCAACATAGCAAAATGCATTTTGTCGTCACAAAATGCAGCTGGTTGGGATCAATGTCCATGTCGAAATAGGCCAATTGTTGTATAAAAAGACAATCTACTGATGGCAATATATCAAAAGGAGTATTCTTGAAGGCTGTATTTAACAAGTACTAAATTGGCCAGTATCAATATTGTATTAAACGGACGTCTATACGGGAGCAAATACCCGAGAAGATACTTTCCGTTGCAAACAGGGCAATTTGTATTGAAACAGGGCACGATTCTCCGTAAAAGGGCCAATGTTGGGGGCAGATGTCAAAAGGTCTTATCACAGAAAGTAAATCGGGGAGAAAAATCCTTTAAAAATAGCAACTTAATGGATACAACCATAAAATGTTCCAAAAGAGCCTGTTTGGTATCAAAGGATTCGTTATCCTTAAACTAAATTTTATATTTTGTTTTCATAAAAGGGCAAGCCCAAAAGGTTGCCTTCCATTGTTTTTGAATACGTTGTGTCGTAACTGTCCTTATTATGTTGTGCTATGAACATTATAGTTGGATATATGTTTTGCATCCAGGTGATGAATGTTCGAACCTTTGGAATTCCGCGAACGTTATTAAGTTACAATGGCTGCGTAACTACTTCATTTCCATGTACATATCACATAAGATGTGATAGGACAATTTATCTTCGTTAAAATGACGTGGAGCTGTCAGTTGTTGCAGTATGTGTGGAGTGACGTTCAAACAGAGTCACCGTTAGCTGATGAGTGTTCGAAACTGCGCCGTCCCGCAAACATTGTGCGATATCAATGGTTGGTCACTGTACCTAATCATTCATGGTCCTGTCATATGCCTTTAGAAAGTCTACTGTCTCCCTGACAAACCGATGCATAAAATGGAGCTATAAAGTGTTGTAGTACGTCTGTAGTGGAGGTCAAAATTGATGTGGCTCAGGTGGCAAAGACAATTGTTTTGAATTAATAATTTCTAGTAAAAGTTTTGAAGGTAGACTCAATTTTGTTCTCAGATTCTGTCTAGGACATCAAGCAATACTCGGGTTTGTTTTGTGAACAAATGCATATTAAGCGTGCTACAGCTTCATAAAAATGTTACAATGTTGAAAGAAAGCCAAAACTTGAAATGATTTTTTACACAACCTCTTCACCGATCGTAAATAAATCCCGTGCATGGCGCACATGTAAGGGTAGCTTGAATGCCAAGTTATAGCTTCGTAACTATTGCAGTTTAAAAAAGACATTAAGTAATGTTTCCTGGTAGTCATTGATAACAGACATGTCACCAGATAGGCGAGTTTTGCATAAAAAATGACTTATTGGCAAGCAGTTTATTTTTTAATACAAGTTAACGGAGAAATGTTCTAGATATCCCCGTGTTTTCCAGCTAACTAAGCACTGCAATCTGTATTTGTAAAGACTAAATGTTGAACGACTTCGTGTTAAACATAACTTGTTAAACCCATATAAACATGAGTTTCTAAAAGCGAGGTCATGCTTAACAAATACATTATGTTTTTTGGAAGATATAATTAAGTGGGTAGACGAGGGATCATCAGTACATATCATCTACTTAGATTTTCCGAAAGCTTTCGATAAAGTGTCACATAAAAAATTACTGCTTTAACTAAAGGCTCATGGCATAGGAAATGGTACAATTAACTGGATAGAAAAATGGCTGATTGACAGAAGACAACGGGTAGTAGTTGATGTGGAGGCTTTAAACTGGAAAACAGTTTTGAGTGGGGTACCACAGGGATCAATACTGGGATGACACAAAAGTGATTAGAAGGGTTAAACGTGATGGAGATAGACAGCTTTTGCAAGACGATCTTGACAGGTTGATCAAATGGTCTGAAAAGTGGCAAATGTTCTTCAATTATGGGACATGTAAATGCCTCCACACAAAATATGGGAACGAAGATTTACAATATACAATGGGGGGGGGGGGGGGTATTGTACTATGTACTACTGTAAAAGAAAAGGACTAACGGTTAACCATTATTGCTGATATGAAGGTTTCAGAGCAGTGCGGAATTGCAGTTTCAAAGGGAAATCAAATCCTTGGATCAATTAGACGAAGTATAGCGTATAAGGAAAAGAACTAATAATACCGCTGTATAAAACAATAGTTAGACCTCATTTAGAATATTATATACAGGTGTGGAGGCCATATCGCAAGAACAACATGATATGCTAAAACAGTACAGAGGAGAGCGACTAAAATGATACCAAAACTGAGGGATCTTAGTTATGAAATACGCCTAAAAGTATGTGGTTTCACAACACTAGAGACCAGGAGATTGAGATGAGATCAGATAGAAGTGTTTAAAATATTGAATGGTTATGAAAATATTCACAACACAATTTTTTCTTCAGTTAAGAAAGATAGAAGGACTATAGGACATGAAGTTACATTAGTAAAGGAGCAGTGTAGATTATATATAAGAAAGCTATCATTTTCACAAAGGACTGTAAATGAATGGAACAGATTATCTGCTGATTGTGTAGGTGCTAGTAGTGTGAATATGTTTTAAAATAAAATATACACATACCTCAGAAGGGCGGGATACACGTAACTAAAAAAGGGTTAGACTCTCGATAAGCCAAAAGGGTTCCTTGTCCACATGCCATCCACCTGACATTAAAGTTACTGGTCTGTCGTTCTCTGACTTGTTTCTGGAACCTTTTTTTAAATAACGGTATAATGTTTGCTTCTTTCCATTCTAAAGGAACAACCCCGTCTTCTAATGACAAGTTGAAAACTGTTGCAAGTGGTATGCTAATTTGTTCTACAATTTCCATTAGTAGTTTGGGCGGAATACCACCCAGGTGATTTATTATCCTTTATAGCCCTAATTGTCTTAGCTACCATTTCCGGGGTTACAATTAACAGTGCTACATAGTTTGATTCTGCCCCCTTGAACTTAGCCTCTGGTACTGGCAGTGAAATAGTATATTCTCTGGTAAACACTGAACTATAACACTCATTCAGGTCTTCTGCCATTAAGAATTCCTTTGATATTATATTTCCAGCACTATCTTCTAGAGGACCGACCTTATCCTGAACTTTCTGTTTGCAATTAACATATGCATAAAACCACTTGCTGTCTTGTTTTATATTACAAGCTAATTTTTGTTTGTAGCTTCTCTTCGAACTTCTAATTTCAGTTCTAGCTTGGTTTAGTGCTTCATTATAAATGTTGTAGTCTTCGTCATTTCCACTACGTCTATGTGACTTCCAATTCATTTGTTTGTACTTAATTTTTCTAATGGTTTCTTTCGAACAAATTTATCGACGATGCACTCTATTTCATTATTTAAGATATTCCTGTACACTGTTGCTGTCTTATTCTTCAGTGTCTTGTTCCAGTCTATCTTTGCTAAATATGTCCTCATTTCGTTATATATTCCTTTGTGGAAATTTCTCCTGAACTGCTTTTTTATTATGTCTTTCTGGTTTTATTTTGATGGTAAAATGTGTCTGGTTGTGATCACTACTTCCCAGTGGCTCACATAATTTGACATTTTCAACTAAATCATTCTGTGAGGACAAAACTATGTCTAACACATTCTCACCCCTGGTTGCCTCTAGCACATGTTGAGAAAGGAAACTGTACTAAAACTAAAAACTTGTGGTCTTCACTCCCCGTATTTGTTCAGATTTCCATTGTATATGACCATGGTTAAAATCTCCCATAATAATACAGTTCCGTTTGCTAACTTCCTTTATAGCGTTTTGTACTTTTTTCATTCTCTTCTACGCTTATGTTTGGACTTCCATAAACTAACCCCACCGCTAACGTTGAGTTTCCTGTAACTAAGTTACACAAAACAGCTTCTCCCCAATCTGCTTCTCTTTCTAATTTTATTTCATCAGCCTGAATAGATTCTTTAACATATGAAATAACTCCACCTCCCCTTCTTCCTATTATATCTTTCTTGAACATTACATAGCCTGTTCGTCCGAATTCGGCAATTGATATATCAGTGGTGGCCCATGATTCGATTATACCTATTATGTGAGGGTCAATATCTTCTACCATAATGTAATTAAATGTTGTTTTGTTTACTCTGCTCCTTGCAGTTAAACGCATTTATATCCTGATTCAGAAGAGTTTTCCAGACTGTTCTTTGCTGATTTATTTCTGCTGTCTTTATCTATGCCTCCAGTTTCAGGCTTCTCTGTGAATCCCCGCTGCGAATCTAGTGTAAATAGATGCAGCCTGTCCCAATGTCAACAGATTGCAGCAAGTTCTCTTAGAAAACTGCTGCCCCCTTTCCACTTAGATGAAGGCCATCTCTCATGTACATATCTTCCCTCCAACATAAATCTACGAATCCCACCCGCTCTTCTTTACACATCTGCTCAACTAGTGCGTTGATCGCCATCCTCTTGCAGTTTCTATATGTTGGCCCCCTTCCTCCCATTACTGGCAAAATTCCTGAGAGAATAATCTGTTCGACTCTTGTCTTCTTTAATTTCCTCACTAACTGTCTGTACTTCTGTACTATCCCAGTTGTTTCCTCCCTATCTGCATTATTTGTTCCTACGTATACTAGTATAGACCCTCCCTTGCTATGCCCATATACCTTCTCTAACCTTTCAGTCACATGTTCTATCCTAGCTACCGGCAAACAAACAACGACATGCTCCCCTTCGCTTAGTGTCTTATCTGTCTTTCTCATGACAGGGTCGTCCATAAACACCCTCTCTTTTCTCAATGCCCCCTCAGTCACTGTCAATTCCTGACGCTCTTTCTCTTGTCACTTTTCCTCCTGTCATCGTCCCTCCCAACTTCTCTTCTGTCACATTTACTCTCACTTCCTTTCTTCCTGTCATCTTATCTTCCATTGCATTTCCTTCTCTCCTCTCCCGTCTCTTTTTCCCTCCTACCTACGGTCACTTTCTCCCCTGTCACCTTCACACCTGTCACGTTTTCTGTCGTCGATTCTCCAATTTCATCCCCTCCAAACACCTTCCCTCCTCTCAATCTCCTTTCCTTAGTCTTCTTGCCACTGCTATTCTCCTTCAGTCTTGCAGTATTCCCATCCCTCTCTCCCTGTCGTTTCTCTCCATTCCACCTGTCGCCTTACTGATTCTCATCTCCATCCCCTTCACAATATCTACCAACCTAAATACCTCCTTCTCCAGACATTCCACCTTCCAACACCCCACGCACTGAAAGATGAATCCCTCTTCATTGGTATCTGCCTATGTATCCTATCAGAAATGCTAACGTTACCGGTAGTGACCTAATTTAAATACAATCAATTACTTTACGCTAGACTGCCTTATTTGTTTAGGCTATTCCGCGCCCTAGCGAATACGTGGGACACTAGCTACATAACCTTATTTCGCCCGGTTAAAGCAAATGCTTAAATTTAACAACAAAGCTACCTAATCAAAATGTCTAGCAGGTACTGGCTTACACATCTAATATTATTATTATCTTATGTAAGTATTTTTATGTTTGTTACTTTATCACCTATATATTATACCACATAATGAGGTTTGTTAAATCTTGTTTACAAACTTATCATAGGCTAACTTACCTTATTATTACTCACTAGACTAAAGTGTTCTAAAATATTTTATCTAACTAATTTTAAGCACAACTGCTACTCTATAATGTTTACTGCTACTTTATGAATGATATTAAGGCAAGAATAATATTTATCAATCAGTAATTCCACTTGTTTATCAACTTTTCTGCACCATCAATTTCTACGATCTATTTCCGCCAAACATAGCCTCGAACTTCTGGGGTTGAACCCTGACCAACCAGGTATCACCTTTTGTTGGCACCTGGTTGGTCAGATGGCGGCGTTGTCGAGCATGAAACGGCGTTCGGTCGCAAAACAAGAAGACTACCGCTAGTTAGTTGTTATTGAACATCGCGATGCAGTTACGTAATCTTCATCAAACAAGATACTGGTATCAGAATAACCAGCCTACGATATGCGTTCTCGGCGAGCGAATCTACCCTCGCGGACATCTGGGCTGGCGTGAAACTGACGTCATCGCTTCAACGGAAACGTCGTTATTGTTTCCAAGAATTTGAAGGGGAATTTCACCGAGACACATAAAGTAGTAGTATTTAAAGGAAGAACTTGTGACACGTGGAATTAATGCCATGTTTCATGTTTTCTTTTGCAATACATAATGTATGTTCATGCCAACACCTACTAATGTTCCATGAAGAAAAAAGTAAAGAATTCAACTAACACGATAACCGCCGCTCAAACCTTAAATGGTGGATGTTTAGATCAGCGTTAGATTCCACGAGCCACTTCACTCTTCTCTCACGACGAAGTATTTGCTTTGTGGCAGATCAGTAATTCTCTCGATTTCAGCTTCTAGGTGATGCCCAGTTCCTCTTTGTTGGTTTTCCGCATTGTGCCGTGACCACGAAAAATGGCTATCGGCACTGGCCCTATCTGTTTGCCGAGAACGGTTGCCACAGAAACACCATATCTGCACATTGCAAACGATAGGGCTTTGTGGAACAAAATTTCTGGACAAATGACTTATCTATCACGTGACATGTTGCCTAGAAATATGTCCGTCAATCCGCTGAATGTTTGTAGAGCTACATGTGCACGGCATTCATTTCTCATGACTTGACGGACCTTTTTCCAAGCAACAGTTCACGTGATGGATAAGACAGTAGCAGCTTATCATCATTGTGCAGCCGTAGTGTCCCGTGGTTGGGCGAAGGCCTCCAGCATATCTTTTCCACATCTGCCTGTCTTGCGCTATCCTCTGTCAGACAGTGCCCTTCCAGTACTCATCTAGTTCGTCTCTCCACCGTCTCGCCGGCCTTTCTCTAGATCGTTTCCCTTCGTAAAGTTTTCAGGTGGTGATACGCGATGTCCATCCGATATCTCGTATTCTACTGATATGCCCTGCCAAGGTCCACTTCCGTCTTCTGACTTGTTCTATCACGTCTGTGACCTTTGTTTTCTCTCTTACCCATATGTTTGTTTTTCTCTCCCGATATGTGATGTCTAACATACTTCTTTCCATCTTCGGTTGAGCGGCTTCTAGCTTGTTCTTTGCCTGGACTTTGAGTGCACTTGTTTCCGCGCCGTATGTCATCGCCGAAAGTACGCATGAGTTGTAGACTTGTCTCTTCTAGCAGGTTCCAAAGTTACCGTTGAATTGAAATTGATTTTATTTGGCATAAATAATACAACCACAAAGTACACGTGATAGCTATGAAAGCCAGGACGTCAGTAAGAAAAAAGTATTTGAAGCAACTGGACGCCCTAAATGCAATAGAATACAAGTATATGTATATATTTGTAGATGTTGTGTATAACATTAATAGTAATGATAATAAAACAAAAAAATATTAATACTACATACATGTAATGTGTATAAATAATGCATATCAATACAATCTAAAATGGTAAATCAGTCTGATTTATATGAAATTTAACTTAAGAAATGTTACATCAGTAATTACCAATGACGATCAAACAGGACTAACTTATTAGGCATGCCTCTGAATAAGAGATGGAGATTACATTTTAAGGTTATGACTTTTATTTATTGGTAGGCGGAGCACATTTGAGACATGCAACATGCAACATGTAGCTCAATCCCTGATTTTTAGTTTGTGTTCTGATTTCACAATATTGGTTGTGGCAGGTGATTTAAATGCACGTGTAGGAAAGAGACAGAACAGTGAGGAGACCTTAGGAAAGTACTCATATGGAACGAGAATCAGAGAGTGACAAGATCTGGTCGAGATGCTAGGCAGAAATCAGCTAGCGGTGGTAAGCTCCTTCTTTCAGAAGAAGGAATCACACAAGATCACATACAGAAGTGGAAACAACAGAACAGAGATAGATCTGCTGATTGTTAGAAGCAGCCAGTTGAACAAGGTTAGGGACTGCAAAGTTCCGGCAGGAGAGCACATAACGAGCCAACATAAACCAGTGGTTTATGAAATGTGGATAGGCAGAGGCAAACAGGGAAGGAAGAAACAAAGACAGGTAATCAGATGGTGGAAATGTGAAGGAGAGGTGATGGCCCAATACAAAACCGAAGTAGAGAGGAAGTTTAGGCTACTCCAAGAACAAAGGGAGGATGTGGAATCAGAGTGGAAAGCACTTAAGGAAGGCTTTGTTAGAACAGCTGAGGAGATATGTGGCCGAACATCAGGAAAGCCGACACAAAGTCGAAAGAAGAAAGAACAGTGGTGGTGGAACCAGGAAGGAAGTTGAACAAGCAATACGATAAAAAAGGAGGCACTGAAGTGTGTGGAAGAAGCGAGTGGTGAATAAAAGACAAGGTTAAAGCAGAAGCACCGGGAGAAGAAGAAAGCAGCAAATAAGGCAGTTGCTAAAGGGAAAGAGATAGAGACAGCAAAGATACTATACGAACATCAGCAATGAAGAGAAGCGACGGGACACTGGTCACTGGAGCAAAACAAGTGTTGAGTGTTTGGGAGGAGTACTTCAAGAAACTACTAAATCCGGAGGAAGAATATGAGATAGAGATACCTCATACCGTAAGGAAGAGCTAGAAAAGGCATTTGACACCGTGCCAAGAGAACTCGCATTTGCAGTCATGAGATGGGTGAAGGTTGGAGAAACAGAAGCCAGAATGGTGGAGGAAATGTACAAGGACACAACAGCAGTAGTGAGAGTCGAAGGAGAAACATCTGAACAATTTGGAGTGGAAGTATGATTCAGACAGGGAAGTGCATTGAGTCCCCTGCTTTTCATTATGGTGATGAACCTGATCAGTGGAAAGATATCGGAGCATGAAAAACTTAAGAAGATACTGTATGCAGACGACCTAACAGTGTTGGCTGATAACAAAGAGGAACTACAGAAAGCTTTGCAAGAATGGAGTGACACCTTCAGAAAACACGGCCTCCGAATGAATCTGGAGAAGACTGAAGTAATGTGGATAGGTGAACAGGAGGTAGATCTGCATGTAGTTATTGACGGAAAGACCATTAAACAAGTGAACAGCTTTGTAAACCTGGGCGGTACAGTGTGTGAGGATGGAAGGAGTAGTAAAGAAATACAGAGGAGGGTGCAAGCAGGAGCAGCAGCATGGAAGAGGGTAAAAGGCAGTATGTGGGACAGAAAACTGAAGAAACAACTGAAAAGAAAAGTGTTAGAAGCCTACGTTGTACCAGCCTGTATATATGGGTTGGGAACACTGCCACTGACAGAGAGACAGGAGGAGAAACTATAGGTGGCAGAAAACAACTGGGTCAGAAGAATATGTAAAGTAACACGAGAGGATAGAAGGAAGATGAAGGAATTGAGAGAGGAGATTGGAATTTAAAAAACATATAAAGAGGAAAGTAGCCGGCAACAGAATGAGATGGGCGGGACATGTACATAGAATGGGTGAAGACAGACTGGCGAAAGTAGAAAGAGGGTGGCAGACGAAGAAGAGGAAGACCAAGGCTGAGATGGAACGACAGCATAAAACGAGACCTGGGGAGGACTGGTGTGAACAGCCATGAATGGATGGCAATTGCGGACGAGAGAGAGAGGTGGAAAGAACTAACAAGAAAAGTAGAAGAAGCTACCAAATGACGTGGACCCCACCCCGCAAGGGAGCAAGGGGAAGAAGAAGAAGTTCTGATTTCACCTCAGTCAATGTTCTTTCTAAATCTGGTGACATGACTATTTATTTTGACAGATGTGGTGAGATAACTTGGACACTACTTTTTGTTATTTTATCATACAACTGGACACCTTGTAGAATACAGATATGTTCTAATTTAAGTAATCCATACATTTGGAATATGCATGACCATGAAAAAGAAAGCGAAGGAGGACATCAGGAAGTACAATCAAGAGATCATACGATAAAAGATTATGTCATCAAAGAGCCTGAAGAAAGCAAGAAGAACATAGGCACTAGGACGAGACAGACTGATTACACTTCTAGACAAGCAGGGTAGAGAAATACAAGATCGAGATATGATCATGGAAAGAATAGAGGGATTCTACACCGAGCTATACGACAGTGAACAGAATACCATAATTCACACCGACCCGAAAGACGTACCAGATATAACACCATGGAATATATATCAACATCACGCAGATAGAGAACGTTGAAAGCTACATCCATCTGGACAACGATACAGTATAAGAGACACAAACCACGACAAGGAGATTCAAAGAAGAATCACCGCCGGCTGGACAGCATTCGCAAAACACCGCGACCTCTTCAATGGTAACTTTGGAACCTGCTTGAAGAGACAAGTCTTCAACTCATTCGTACATCCTACGATGACATACGGCGCGGAAACATGGGCAGTCACCATCCAAATACAAACATATATGGAAAGAAGTATGTTAAACATCCCATATGGGGAGATAAAAACCAAGTTTTTGAGATGACAGATGACACAGGTCATAGACGTGATCGAACAAATCAGAAGGCAGAAGTGGACCTGGGCAGATTACATCAGCAGACTACGAGATAACCGATGGACATCGCGTATCACAACCTGGAGAACTTACGGAGGGAAACGATATAGATGAAGACCGGCGAGACGGTGGAGAGACGAACTAGATGATTACTGGAAGAGCACCATCTGGCAGAGGATAGCACAAGACAGGCATATTTGGAAATACATGCTGGGGCCTTCGCCCAACTACGGGACAAAACGGCTGCACAGTGATGATGATGACATTTTGAAGATGGGATCTGTATGTGCAAGTACTTGTTGCTGTATCTCCCTTTCACCATATAATATTGAATGTTCACAATTGCGCCATTCCACAAACGTTGTACAATTAAAATGGTTGCGTATCTATAGTACCTACTACGCAAGGCCACGTCATATATCACTGTAAACTTTATTGAAGCCCAGTAAAAACGAGTTATGAGGATGTGCTGTCAGATGAGGCTGTATGTGTGTAGCAATGTTCAGAGTCGACGTCATCTGATGAATGTTTCTTTGCTATCAAACGATGATATCATTAGAATATCAAAATATTGCATTAAATTCTCGCGAGATGTTTATGAAAATTGCATTTTCTATTAAGTATAGTAAAGACAAGCCAAGCCGCATGCGATCAAACAAATCATAATCTCAATGTAGTTGTTCCCTATTCTTGATCGACTTAGTCTTGGGTCAGTAAGTTTTAATTTGATTAATATTAATCTAAGTAACACGTCTTAAAAAGAAACGGTTTTTTCAACAAATACCTACCTGCGTAGTTTAATTTATTATAGTGTCGTCGTTTTTGACACTTTTTTTCTACATTCAATAAACCGAGGCAGAATGTCAGGTACTGTCAGTTTTATTTATGGAGGGATGAACATTGACAAAGTAATCATGCCCAATAAAATTAAAGAAAAGGTCAGACGACTCTCGATTAACTTCTCAAAATCCTTCGTTTGTGAAGAATAATTGAAAAATATAAAACTATCAAGTACTGGACACAAATCATTGTAATAGGCGCGGAAACAAGGAGCGATGAATTGTATCTCCATATAATATATGAATTGCTAGCCTTGAAAACAAAAGTTGTTTCAAAACACACACAAGTAAGTTAACTTTGGAGCACACTAAGAAACACCAGATGACTCTGGTTCTGAACAACCAGTTTCATGTAGAGTGGCAACGAGAAAGTGAACAGGTTCGACAGGTGTGTCTGCAATCTTTGTTCGAATAAGTCACCCAGGAAAGACAAAAAGCTGCATAAAATTTTAATATTTTATAAGGCCACCAACCTGAAGAAGGCTGCAATTCTCTGAGGGAATGAGGAAACAGTACCCAAAATATCGGAGTGATAGCTGAGGTATACAGTCTACAGTCTACACTCAACGTAAAACAAATCTGAAAGCGAAGACACCGTCGTCAACAGTAACGACTCAGCTGTATTGTTCATGACGCTGCACAATACAGCTGGATTCAACAGATAGACAACGACGTGATGTTCTACATGAAAGAATTCTTGCTTGCAAAACTAGTACACCGATATAACTGCCTTCTTCCTGAAGATGTAGACTGTGAAAACTACAAAAATACCAGACTGCGGTCACGGCTAGAAAAACCACCATACGAAGTAACAGTTCCATATCGTACCTTATTTTGAAATGCAGATAATACGATTTCGCAAAACATATAACATGTCCATTTACTAATTAAGCATAGCAGATACGCAACGATTGTAATATTAAGATGTTTGCGGAAACGCACAATTCTGAAAATTCATAATTTGATGGTGACCTTGTTTGACTTTCGATTCACGTTCAGTGCACCACTTGGCAGCGCTACGAATGGCCTCGTTGTGATGGGTGTCCATACCACCCACAGAGACGCAATGGAACAAGAAGGATGCATATGTATTGCAGCCTCTGAACATACACTAGATGTCATTCAGAATACGTATAACTGCAAATTATGTTAATCTACCAGAAATGGATCAATATGTCCACCAGAAAATTGTCGACAGATACCACGTAGCGAGCAGGTTGTGAGCAGAATTGTTCACACATCATATTACAGTGCACGTTTTGATGAGAACTGTGGAGACATCTTACCTGACAAGAGGAAAAGCAATGACTGAGACTCACAGCCCATGGAATAGGCCCTTTCCATGCCAGTATGTGCAACTGTCAACGAGGCCACTCAGGCGTTCAGCGGTATATCATATGAAACAAACTATTGGCCAGCACAAGGACAGGTGATCTGATCAACTATATAAGACAGTACAAGGGAAAGGGTGGGATAGAGGGAAAGTGTTTGTCAAGAACCGCCAGGTGAAACGGCCTTGCTAATAAATATACGGTTTCTGGGATATATCAGAAGGGAAGTAGTTATACACAATTAAAGAATTATCAACATTTATTGGCCCATCTTCCAAACAACAAAACAAAATACAACAATTCTTCAAGGAAGACTCGTTAGCCTCCCTAACCTCTCATCATACAAAGTCTTACGTACATACATCTCTATCATAACATTTCATAGGTACACGAGGATTGACCAGTTCTTCAATTCTATACTATTTCACCAAGATTCTATAACATAATCGCCATATAGGCACAAAAGGTCAACACCCTAGAATTAGCGTGGCACTCGCTTTGTCCAAATGCGAGAACATAATGTTTACAATGAACGATACCACATTTCGTCAGCACCGTCAACTTGAGGATAATTTGTCCCTCAGCAGTCAAGCGAAGTAGTTCTCACTCGGTTCGTCGGGAATTCCCTCTTCGGGTGTGAATTCTCCATTGTCGCGTAAGCCGTCTAATCTCGCACTGTTGTAACACGAGGTGTTACTCGGCGTCTACCGCTCTCGAGTGCACTTTGTCAGACTTCACCCCGCCCCGACACTACAATGCATGATAACTATAATAATAAAATATATCCTTATTCCTTGGTGTGTAAACTACACCTTTCATATCATATGTTTTCCATTGATACCACATACAATCAAAGTACCTACACACAAACATATGTATCTAATGTTCGCCATATATATATATATACATATCCGGACCCAATATCCCATTAGTAATAACATCCCCACCACCTTACATATTCTAAGTCCAAACAAACTATACACCAATAACCATTATCTGTGACACCATAATACAACCTATGTTCGCTTCTTGTTACTATTTAACATTCACATAACAGAGCGATGAATCGCCAACCCGCATAAATCTCGAGATACCAGTATCATTGCGCTGACCATATTTATTTATTATTGACCACACCCTTTGGCACAATTATAACAATGTAAAAACCATACGTTTAAGCCAATACCTCTAATCTAACATTCACTCATAATATATATATATATATACACCACAGACCTCCGGTATTTCTTCTACTCTGTATATGCGTGGAGAAATTCAACGTCAAAGCAACCACTGGGTAAAGACTTCATGTTTGCCAACCGCATCGTAATGATTTCTCTCCACAGAAGAGACCAGATTACATTTCTTTGCTCTGTCGGGTTTTGGACTCGTCTGTTCTATTCTACCTTCAAACATCAGTACATCAACCCTATACCTATCATCAGTCATGTGATCCCTGTTGATGCTGACTCCATTGCAACAATATCAACACCATCAATTAGGTGATACTCTAAATCAACAAGTATAAAATCTTCATTATGACGACATTCTTATACACCGCAATATTATCCCATTTAAACAGACGTCCGTATCACCATATCTATTCATATGGAACGGTCAATCATGTTATAAATATTGCACGTTGTATTTGACAATCCTCCCTGTCTACCCTAACTATAACGATATTTACCCGGTTCTTTAAAATCTGACCTTAGGCCACCACTCCAGTTCCTTCACGGTATTGCATAACCACTGGATAGCCATCAATGGCCTACAGGGCAACCCTAACACGAGTCAGCCAACCATACTTTAAAATACAAAAGTGTTTGCGACAATTTCTCTAAGAGCACATCACACGTAGAACCACAAATACTCAGCAGCTACAAGGCAGCATAGCATCCGTGTCTACTATCAGAAGATGGAGTGGAAAGCGACAGGTATCAATATGAAGCCAGACGAGTAGGGATGGCACATCGTGGATTGAAAATGCCGGCCAATACAGATCGAGGAGTCCGCAACACCAACGTTGGATATCGTATGCAGCAGTTGTAAGACAGATTGTACTAAGAGGTGGTGCACATGCCAAAATATGGCCTGGATTGCACTGCGGTTAGCAGAGAATGCCGTGATACCAACTGTACCAACTCAATCGTGTTAGAATTAATTAATCACGGTAATCTGCTTGGCATGTTTTTTGAGTAAGATACTGAACACAAGTAACACGCAACACACACACACACACACACACACACACACACACACACACACACACACACACACACACACACACACACACACACACACACACTTATGCATTGAAACTAAATTTATCATGTCTGACCTGTTACGTATTGAGCAAATTTACAGTAAAATATTGCTGTTTGGAAGCCATATTGGAGCTATGCAAATGAACGGACCCAATCAAATTGTATGCATACTTGTGTCCAAAACCCGATTTTAGCATTATTAATTACAAAACAAAATGTCATCTGACAGCACGGATATTGATATTATTGGATTTATGCGAACTGTACACTTTTAATATGCTGATCAAGAGATCTCATAGAAAGCCACTGTGATAAAAAAGTGGGCTAAATTTCTTGGACTATTAAGTTTGTTGTGAATGTACAACATGTTATTGGACACGGTCAATTATTACACAGCCATGCAACTGAGCAAGCCTGTTTATATGTCAGTGTTGCCCTCTTGAACGGCTTGCACCTCGGGCGCCAAACTTTCAGAGATGAATCTACGACCCAACGAGTGTAACGTAATATCTCAATTTCTTTTTCCAAATACCCCATATATGTAAACGTTTCTCACCTTTAATAGAGTAAATCCATTGTTCAGAACGTAAAACGTAAAGCGCGCGTAAACGTAAAAATACCCCATATGTAAAGGTTGCTCACCTTTTATAGAATAAATCCATTGTTCGGAACATAAAACGTATAGCGCCCGTGAAACGTAACTTTAGAATGGCAGAAACCACTCGCGCACGGCAAATACTTCTTGAAACCTGGATTAAGTTGCTTGGCCGCTTCAAGCAGACGCTGACACAGTAGGATTACGTCTACCCTCATGCTAATTCCGTAGAAATACGAATACTATTTGACAATTCTACACTATCACGACTAGGGCGATGAATATGAATTTCACTTTCTTTCCGACCTAAGACATTTTGAACATACAATGAGTGTTGCAACACGTGCGTGACGCGGTTGAACACACCTGACGTGCGCTGAAACCACCATATGCGAGCGCGTTATGGTGTTTATATAACGATGCTGTGCGTGTTCTAAAATTTGACAAATATTGCTATGAACTACCAAGTTATCCCGTCGGTGTACAAAAATGTCTGGTAGTATTTATAGCAAACTAGTTAACACCCACTTAATCAGCAACATATCAAGGGCATTCATTGCCAGAATTACAATATTTAGATTTTAAATTTAAAGGAAAAATCATACAAAAAACAATTATATATAATCAAGTTTTCGGTTATTTAATACTATGTAGTAGACAGGTTAAAACGATCGTGTAAACCACTTGATCAATTTTTGTAAGACAGCATTTTTATGGCATATTTGCATTTTATACAAACGTGTTTATTACGACATCCGCACTTTGCTGCACGTTACAACTAGATCACATATTCCAAATATATATGATTAGTTTATTAGAATATAGTGTATCTTCTTCTTCTTCCCCTTGCTCCCTTGCTCCCTTGCAGGGTGGGGTCTACGTCACTTGGTAGCTTCTTCTACTTTTCTTGTCAGTTCTTTCCACCTCTCTCTCTCTCGTCCGCAATGGCCATCCATTCATGGCTGTTCACACCAGCCCTCCCCAGGTCTCGTTTTATGCTGTCGTTCCATCTCAGCCTTGGTCTTCCTCTCCTTCGTCTGCCACCCTCTTCTACTTTCCACGCTCTTTTCGCCAGTCTGTCTTCACCCATTCTATGTACATGTCCCGCCCATCTCATTCTGTTGCCGGCCACTTTCCTCTTTAGATGTTTTTTCATTCCAATCTCCTCTCTCAATTCCTTCACCTTCCTTCTATCCTCTCATGTTACTCTACATATTCTTCTGACCCAGTTGTTTTCTGCCACCTGTAGTTTCTCCCCCTATCTCTCTGTCAGTGGCAGTGTTCCCAACCCATATATACAGGCTGGTACAACGCAGGCTTCTAACACTCTTCCTTTCAGTTGTGTATACCTCATCATAATTATTAAAATAATAGCCAAATGTAAAATGCAGGGTATACTTTTAGAAAAGACATTGATATTTTACTTCGAAAAATCAATGATATTCAACCAATGGTTAATTTTAAGCAAAACTATTGTGGTAATGAGAGTACACCAAAGAGACACATAAATATACAATAACATTCTGTTTTATTAAATAAACACGTCTTCCACAAGGTTCGGTTATCGTAATAAACGGCGATGTCGTAATAAACATTGTAGTGTTTTGTTATACAGCTGAGCTAATAACAATACAGTTGCAGAATATTTTGAATTATTTGGGTTCTTGTGGCATAAATTAACTGGTCACACAAATTGTATGTGTACTATACGGTTTAGGAGAAGTAGGGGGTCGTAGTAAACATTTCTGAAAAGGGTCGCACCATTTATGTGATTTCAAACAAGTCTGATGTTTTTTTGTTGGTTGAAAGTAGTAAAGAAATTATTCTTTTCTTGTATATGTATGTATATATATATATATATAAACAATATCCTGTATAACAGGAACATCAAGTCCTTCTAATACCATGGTTCTTGTTGTGTTTTGTTTAATATGGATGTCGCAATAATCATAAAATATGTGGCCAACATCAATTGATCCGTCAAGAAAATAATTCCAACATTTTCCTAAATTGAATGATACCATATCACAATTCCATGTACGCTTTCAACACAAACGCAAACAAGGTTATAAAATCATGACTAATTGCAACACAACCCTAAGAAACACATTGAGTAATACCACTCTGGACCAACTATCTACGACCCTTCCTTTACCATCCCTTACATTCTAATACCCAAAATAATTGTTGGGGATTGGCCTGAAATTCAATATTTTCAACAAGCATCAGTCATATTTCAGCAGAAGACTCTACAGGTGTATAGTGTTTGAGATTGTATAGAACATTATTTGATTTGCCGTCAAAGGGGGGTAGTTTTGGAGATATTCGCCGTAGAGTGGTGTAGTGTTGGACACTTTTCGCGGTCAAGGTGGTGGTTGAGTTGCACATCGTTAAATAATTTTGTTTACGTCACGATTTCAAATCATGCACAACTACTTCCCTCCAAGCGGAACTCAGCGGTGGGAGGCGTACGCACCGATCGATCCCCGCAGTCTGCAGGCATGCTCTTTGCAGATATGTCACTAAAACATCCAAACGGTACAACGCAGGACGTTACACCGTTACACGAAGTGATATTTCAAATGTCTTGTGATGCACTGTTTTTCTTCAGCTTTTACTCTCGTGGTCACGTTTGCCTATCATGCTTTAACAAATGATATCGACAAACTCAATGTTAAATCTTTGTTGTAGCAAACATGCACGTGAAGGCAGGCGGCACGTGTGACTATACAAAGAACATATGCGACAGTGATTTGTTATGCTCCTTCTGCCCAGGCCAAAACAGTACAATGTGCATGTCTGGTGAGTCACCACCTAAACGTGAACAGTGTTGTTTTCAGTTACGCGTAACGCCACGATAACGCTAATTCTAAAAATGACACGAAAGACTGTTTTGATGCGCGTTCCATATCCACTCCACCGAATGTGGAATGTTCACTACCAGATCTTTGTTACATGTGTACTTTTAGCATATATATATATATGCCAGAAACGGGCAAGCCCGAAGCCCGCATGCCCACTAAACACAAGCTACCAACTTAGAAAACTTAAAGTTATCATAATAAGAAGACAAAACACAACGTAGACGAGATATGACCCGACTGGTCTTACTTTGTACTGTACTCGCAGTCTTCTGGCAGAAACTTAGCACTTAACAGAAGAAAGAGTATTGTGGGTTTAGGGACATCGTTATTACAGTGAAAAACAAATTATAAATAAATCATCACAGTAGTTAACATAAACATATTATAGAGCCATTACTGTATGAATACTTTCCAGAAGATGGTAACTATATTCTCTGTATTTATTTATGATAGCTTGTTCTGGGACACATACATAATCCTTTAGTTTTTTACTGACACTAACAGTAATTTGCTTACAAGAAACATGTATTAACTGTTTTGGAAATGCCGGTAGATTATTCCTGGATTACATTACAAAGCGATCATTATGAAACAATGAGTGTATTTCATGGTTCGTATTTGCATATAATATCTAATTACCTGTATTAAAATAATTTTCCCTTTTAAAATGATACCTTGACTGTGGAAGTTCCCTTGTTGAAAACCTACATAGCACAATTAACGCTCTCATGTCATTCATACTTCCTTGCAATCTCAGTCTGCAAAGACTGTATGTAATATTAAATAACCATAAACATTCATTAACGTGGTAAATATAATCCGTGTGTGACTATTATTAAATTAATAGTTAATATTTGTATTACATCCAGAACCTGTCCCAAGCCCCGACCATACCCGCAGTATTTAATATTTTTCAGCTCAAGCCCTGCCCGGCTTGGAAAATGTATCAGAAGCCAGGCTTTCACTCAGTTCTCTTGACTCCTATAAGGCTTTCGTGGTTCCTTTCCCAATATGCAAATATTACATACAAAGTAACTACTATATGATCACATCGTTGCGATCCTTGTTCCAGATGCGAGTCAACTGTCAGTAAGTCTGCTGGCGCTCTGTGGTCTGTTTGTGACCGCCATGCTTAACAAGTTCATCTGAGAGCCCGGAGTCAAGTACCTCCGGACAGAGTCGAACAACGACTGAGAGAGAAGACGAACGCTAGAGCAAACGCTTCACATTAGTTGTGTATATCTTAATGCACTGTGTTTTTCCTTAAAAATTAACAGACCAATATAAACATAGTTTAAATTTCAATGAACCATAACTCTATTTCAAGAACAGTATATTTAAAAACTTTAAAAACAATGTATGCATCATAAAATACCAAAAGGAAATAAGGTTTTTGTCACGCTGTGAATTCCATCGTATTCTGTTTGTACTTTTATGTGTGAGTATTCTACATGTTGGTTCACGCCATAGTTGATACCTGTTCAGTGTGTTCAATGATACACAGACCCAATGTCAAACTGAATTAATGCTGTTGTTGGATAGATGTGTCACATTATTACAAGCGTACACGAAGTTCGCCTTATTTACGTTTATACTATTTAATTACAAAGATACATGATGTCGTTGCCTGTTCCATCCGATTATTCATTTCTGGACACGTTTACTTTTAGCTAGTATGTGTTCGTATAATTATGATACTACGTAGCTGTGCCGTAATAAACTGGTAGTTAGAAGAGTTCCTGGTTACAAGAAAAAAATGTGTAATACTTCATAATTCACAGTTTTGAACACATTTGAGATTTATGCTAAAGTAACGGTGTTATTGTATACGCATTTTGGAATCGCACGCACGTTTGGTTAATGATGAAGTAGGGTGCAATGCTTCTTAAATAGGATGAGATGGTGTTCGAATGAACAGGTCTGCCGGAGGTTAAATGCAAACCGCCTTGAGCAGCCCTAAGAAGTAGACACTTTACAATATAGGACTTGTTTTTTGTAGAAATGCTTTCTGCTGTGCTGTATCTAATCTGATGTACAAGTGTGCTTAATGAGTACTTGATGTGTTGTATATCTAGTAGGCACTTGTGTATTTAATAAATCAATAAATCTTAATTATTGAGTTTTGTAGTGTCTTTATTTGGCATCAAATATTTGATTCCAGTTGTTGAAGACATACAGAATGTAGTGCATGGATATGTAATGCTAAACAAACGGTCTGCGCGAAAGTTATTCACGCCAGCTGCAAGAGAGACATCAACATCATTAGGTTGCCTAGTCTGAGTTGAATGGAGATGTGACCTCATGGGAAAGGTCGGTACATTGCTGGCCACGCTTGTTCGAGCTATGTCTTATGTGCATAATACACAGGTAGCTGCTTGTGTAGTTCGTCTTTCCCAGAGCGAGGCATAAGGGGATCACTCTTTGGATGCATGAACAGTAAAGATTCCAGTTGCCATCCCTTTCATCTAGCATCAGTCTAAGCAGGTTTTCACTATGCACGTCATCCAGAGCTGTGCCACGTGGCCACGATGTTGATGCCGAACATCCAGGCAGGCCACAAACAAATCCGGGATCTCTATGCGTAAAACAACAGTCACACCAGCAATAACAGTTTCGTGAGTAGATAAGGTATTGAATACAATGTATGTTGGCAGCACACGACGGTGGAAAGTGGAAATGACGTCACTTCCGGTGGAAGGTCAAGGTGAAAGACCATGTGGTGAACTAAATAACTAGGTCAATAAGCTCCCGCTAGCGGAAAGAATGTGAACAACAACAATAATTAATTAATCCAAACGTCGTATAGTGGACCACTGCGCAGGCGCAATGATTTTTGTGACGGTAGTGCTTAAATTCGTGCCTCTTATGTGGTAAATTATACAAATAGATCGATGACGTGATGAAATAGGACATTGCGCATACGTTATGGTGTATTTTCCAACGACTGATACGCGGAGGTTTATCCTGTCACGTGATCCTGACGTTGTATGTTGTACCGCCCCTGTTGAGTAATATATGAACTATAACATATAGGTAAAATAAAATGGCGTTGATAATTTGAGACAACATTGTGTTGTCTTGTACCCGAATAATATATTCTATCAAAGCGAAGCACCGAGTTATGTCTCTGGAACCATGTCAGCATCCCAGTGCCAATAACACCCACCACCCGGTTAAGTTGGGCCATATCTATGTACCCCATCAAGTAATGAGTTCACCACCAAGCAGGTCAATCCTAGAGTCGGGCACTTGCATAGCTTTTCCCAATCTCTTGTCTCCACTCTCCAGTAACATTACCAAAGACCATTTCGGGAATATGTTGTTTGTCAGAAACGTGTATGAATAAATACCATTTTATTGTTACCAAGCCGCCTGAACGTGTAGGTTTGATTTTTAAAGATCATTTGACAATATACTTTACCAGGAATAGACAACAAGGCCACTCCTCTCCAATTGTCACAGTCAGCAAGATTCCCTATCTTGGGGATGCGGATAACAGCACCGTCTTTCCAGTCCTCAGGGACAACTCCGGAATTCCACGCCTGGTTGCAAATCTGGCACATCCACTGAACTGTCTCCTCGCCACCAGCTCTTAGCATTTCGGCGGTGATGCCGTCCATGCCTGGAGACTTGTTTTTTTAGCTTCTTTATGGCCTTCCTCACTTCCTCTTCCGTGAAGTCATCTGTGTTAATGGGGAGAGTAGCTACAGGGTTTTCATGCTCGGCAGGGGGGTAGCCGGTTCGGGCCGGTTGAATACTTCACAAAAGTGTTCCGCCCACCTGTTCAGCTTCTCCTCTCCACATCTATCGTGTAGAACGCAGGTCGGCGCTCTGAAAAAGAATCTCCGATGCCGTTGTGTTGCATATGCAAACACTGTTGGGCATAGACGTGGCGTTCAAGTAACTTGGGTGCGTACGGAAGGTTCGAGATAGGTCGGTAGTCGACGGGAAGACCGGAAAGTTTAAGAAGAGGCGTGATGACTGCGCGCTTCAGGCGGGCATGAACAGTGGAAGACTCGTAGGATAGGTTGATCAATTTCACGAAAATCGGCGCTAAGATGGATGTATTCGCCTTCAGAATAACGGAGGGCAGTGGATCAAGCTTGGACGACTTTGTCTTGCCACTTGTGATCAGTGGTGTTACTTCTTCGAGCGTAGCCGACTGAAACTCTAGCAGCGGCAAAGAAACCATACGTGGTTGTACGTTGTCAACATGAGCTGACGGAACCATGATCCAGTTGATCTTGTTGGCGAAATGGAATGCGAAACGCTCTACAACAATGGCAGGGCCAGCAATGTCGGTGGGAAGATGATTCACACACTTACGGCCAGGAAGATGGTTCGCAATACGAAACATTGCCCGGTTGTCGCTCGAGGCTGAATCAATTGCTTTGCTGTAGAACGCAGCTTTCATAGAGGCCAGTGTCCGGCAATACTGGTCACGCAACTCAGGATAGGAAAGACTGTGGTCATTCGTCCTGCTACG
This sequence comes from Escarpia spicata, assembly GCA_963995525.1. Taxonomy (NCBI): domain Eukaryota; kingdom Metazoa; phylum Annelida; class Polychaeta; order Sabellida; family Siboglinidae; genus Escarpia; species Escarpia spicata. Next base: position 14,849,981 of record OZ023208.1, on the reverse strand, counting down.
TCGCCACGTGCGCTCACGCAGACGCACCTGACGTTTCAGCTCGTCCAGTTACCGATACCACAACGGAGTATGTGGTCGTTCTGTGGCCGTACGCTTCACACGTGGTGCGTGAAGATTGTTCAGACAGGACAGCTCTGACTAGTACTGATCGTACAAGCCGCCTACATCACCGACAAATTGAGTTACGAAATCGCGCCTACATAGATCTTTCGTGAAGTTGGTGTTGTCTATCGCAGCGTATCGACGATATTCTATCTTCTTGCGTGGCGGGCGTGGCTTGGTGGTGGCGAGGTCACAAAGAACGGCAAAGTGATCTGTGACAAGATCGTCGACGGATACACGCGTAACAGGCGATGAAGAAGAAGCGGCGATAATGAGGTCAAGCACATCACCCCGGTTGTGCTTCGTGACGATCTGTCTCAGGTTGGCGTTTGGGAGAATATCATGTAGAATTCGTGTGTACACAACGTTGTTGTCGCCGTATCGTACGTTGAAGTCGCCGAGGATAACGATCCCGGATTCCGTCCCGACGCGTTCAATAAGATCTCGAAATTCCGCAAGGAAAGTGGCGAACGGCTGGGAGTTAGGGCTGGACGATGGCGGTCGGTAGATGACGAACTGGCGTAATGTAGAGGAGACTGTGTGGCAGCGTAGTTGAAGGTCGAGACACTCAAAACACGAAGCGGGTCAAAGATGGGAGTGGTCGACAGTGTACGATACTCTGAACAGAATGCCGACACCGCCGCCAGGACGGTTACTCCGAGCAACGTGCTCTAGGAGATAGCCGCAAGGTGTGACGGGGGTCGAGACACAGTATTCTCGCTGAATAGCCAGGTCTCCGTAATGCATAGCATGTCCAGGTCATGGTCGGCAACATAGTCAACAAGAAAGTCTGCGTCGTTGCAAACTGACATCGCAATCAGCAAACACAACTTGGCCGGCCGCACAATGGGGATCCGTTCTATCTTCAGTGGGTTGTCCGTTTGCCTGGCCTGTGTGCGTCGCTGTTTGCGGACACCCCTACGACAGCCACGGATGGAGTGCCCCACCTCTGCACTGCAAGCATTGTTCAAACGAGTGCACCTGTCAAATTGCATGATGACGCAGGAACTGTCTTGTGTAGGCTGTCATGCCTCAAGTGTAATGTCACTTTTGACCACCAACAATGTTCCTGTTGTTGTTCCACGCAGGTGCAGTCCATTAAACTTGAGATAAAAATCACTAAAATACTACTACTAATAATAATAATTAACTTTATTTGTACACCATCAAATCCGGGACAAATCCGAACACGTGTGGTTATAAATCGGCAAACGTCTTAGATACATAAAAAACGTATTTATAAGAAAAAAATGGAACAAATAAATAAAGTTAGGAAGCAAAATCATATTATATATATAGCTAAACCTATACGTAGTAAAATTACGGATAAATGCTATAAACGTAAGGTTTACCCTATCTTAGTAACTGGATATATTGCCTAATAGTCTTTACCTTTTACCTACTCCTACTCATCACCCAGTTAATCAGGATCAGCAAGACCATCCTCAACATCCTCCTGCTAAAATGAATGTGGCTGATTCGATTGTGCTTGGAGAAAAGATGGAGAGCAAGTACATCACCAGTCTCAGGATGATGGACGTTCTAAAGAAGCAAGACCAGGACAAGGACAACAAGGGCAGGCTAGTCATCGATCTTGAGAACATTTTTGTTCGGCTTTTGATGATTGGTCAGCGGCGGAAGATGGAGCCTGGGCCTCTGTTCAAGTATGAGCTGTGTGCAGTGCCTCCATTGGTAATCGACGAGCATGGTTGACTCCGCAAAGCCAATACGTCGGGGCTAGTCAAGCGCCTGTGAGTGCTCGACATCTCGCCAACAGCTGCTGAAAGTGTCATTGTGGATGTTCAGCAGATGTTCTACCGTATCGTGTGGCCACACTGCGGCAGTCCCTCAGATCTGGTCGCATCCATCCAGGGTCGCCTGAAGATACTGAAAAAATAATTGTCTTCGACAAATACCAAGATGTGTCTGCCAAGGATCACGAGATAATACGGCGGACTGGTGAAGTTATCCTCATCTGCGAGCTCTCATCACAAGTCCTCTGCCCAAACGAGGTATAATCCTGAAGAGCAAGAGCAACCAGTGGAGCCTGGAGAGTGTATTGTCTACCATCAGTGCTGGAAAGAACGTAACAATGGAGACTCTTGACGATGGTTCGTTTGGTCATGATGAGGCTGACATCACCATGATCTCCTACGTCATTGAGGCTGCCGACTCTGGCAAAAGCGTGATCCGTGTGCTTAGGGACGACACAAACGTGTTTGTCCTACTGGGCTATTGGGTGTATCGGGAGGAGTTGGAGCGGTGGGATGGGACAGTGCTGGACGCCACCTGCTCTGACCTATGGTCACAGTGTCTGCAGCTGCTTGGCATTGCCCGCCCACAACGGGTGCGACATGACCTCATACCCGTGTGCCATAGGCAAGATCAACGCCCTAAACACATTGCTCACTGGGGACTTCCCAGGTTTGATGATGTGCTGGGGGAGGTGGACGTCACGTTGGCGGATCTGATGGAGACAGTGAAAACCTTCTTCATCGCTCTGTATTGTCAGCCACCGGGGACATCCATGGAGTCTGCACGTTTCACACTCTTCACCAAGAAGAAGAAAAGTCTCAATGTCAAGGCCCTGCCTCCAATATCCACCAACCTGTTCCTGCACGTGCTGCGGGCCCACCTGCAGGTCATGCTGTGGAAAGCTGCAGACCAGCAAGCCCCACCCGATGAATCAGCGGTCTGATGGAGGGGGTGGGGGGGGGGGGGGCAGAGGCCAGATTAAAGTATTTTCGTCTGATATCGGATATCGACCTTCTGGGATGAACCCTAAGTGAATCGAATTATAGATGCACCGTGTACCTCCTAGTACATGTAGATCTGCTACAAGTTAACTACCTGTCAATTTCGGCTGTTGATTACGTCGACCAATAACGCAGGTAGCCTGAAATAAATAGGCTTATTTACTGACACTGTTATTCGTACTTGTATTTACGGCGCAACGCTGCTTTTGTGTGCTACTACGGAACCCAGATTAAGTCATTAAACATCACTGCATTTATATTGGAGATCGTCTCGCGGAATATATGTAAGTTTTCTTCAGACATGGAATCATTGGGGACCGGGGAGTAAATAAAGAAGAATAAATTATGATATGTTTTTTATTGTTAATAAACATATAAGGCATAACTAACATGTTTTGCCTTCTGAACATATGTTATATCATTTATTAATAAATACAAATATATAAGCTTCAACTTCAACACTGTTGGTTAATGTTCAACTGAGAAATGTCATAACCATAACATTCATCGTGTCTGGAGGCACACAAAATGTTATATTTACGATCAGGGGTATCCAGATGGAAACAATTTAACAATTTAGCATCGCGCATCGCGCATCCCGCATAGCTACGCGGTGTTGCGAGATTCCATACAAAAACGCGATTGCCCTTATCGGCCATCATATCAAACATTACCGGTGGGTTACTGGGAAGTATCATAATTGTAAGTGTATACACAATGCAGGCATTTATACTACAATTATACGTGTTTGCGTATATTCAAGTTCATCATTACGGTGCCAACCCAGGGAAGTCTCCCCTATTCGATTTTTCTGTACATCCTTTTCTAAAACCAACGCGGGCTATGGCAATGAACTGCCCGAATGGTCTGACACGCCGGCTGTGGCAACAAACTGCCAGTAGGCCTATCACGTAAAAGATAAAGGTAAGTTCATACATAGCACCTTTGTAGTAAGTTTGTCCCTCACTGTCGTTTGTTATTCTACTCGCTACATTCTATGGCCTCAGTCCCTCAGATGGACAATAAAGTAAAAAAATGGTCTGCCCTGAAGCTGGTTGTTACATGATAGTTCATGCATGTCAACCTTGTATTATCAACGGTGTTCACCAAATGTCAGCCTTCTTTCGTGTGTCCTTGTAATGTTAAGACATTCTTAGTTATATAACGCGGTGACGAGTCCTTTGGGCTGATCAGGGCGCTTCATATTTGTCAACTTAGCAGACCTGTTCAATCGAAAACCGTCTTAACTCGCCACGCTGCAATTACCACACAGAAAAGCTGTTTCGTACACAAATAGCCACCACTAATTGTTTGTAGGTTTTCAAACATACAGCTGTGTTAACTGGACACTGTAGAGTGAACAAACTTGCCCAATGTTCGAAACGGCAGCACAGGATTCGAATTCGGAATCTCTCGATTGAGAGTCCGATGCTCTAGCAACTACGCCAACGCACTCCACTCAATGTTCTGGACATCATCTAGTTAAGCATGGCCGATACAACGCACCAGCGAATCTGAGTCAAATGCCAAACGACGTGTCTGGACTATACGGAACAGGTCTGGTTTGTGTACATTGGTAACATTTAGCGTGACAACAGGAGTGGCCACATCCATAACAACGGCATCTTTATAAATGATGACATCACAGTCAACACGTACTTGTATGAAAACACAGCCAGAAGGAGAGACTGAGCACTGCTGCCGTCCTTCAGCAACATGAACAGTGCACTGTTGGTAAGAGTGCCAGCCACTCTTTTTGGATTTGTGTGGGATATAGATGGGGCATTACCTGTTTAGCCAACTCGGTAAATAGCGGAGTTCCGGAGATACGTCTTTGTCCTGAGCTATTTCTGTTTGAGGAAGTTACGACACCTGCATCGGTGACAGAACAGTTGTGGGAGGATATTCTCAACACAATACGTCTTTACAAAATTATAGTTAGGAATATATATCCAGTAACACCACATAAAACACATATATCAAAACACAATCTGGTATTAAATACAATTTATATTTTTTTAATGTTAATATATATATATAAAGTATATATATATATATATATATTAAAATTTTAAAACTAAAAATTGTATTTATATATATATATACATATATATATATATATATATATATATATATATATATATAAGTGGTAGGCACATCTATTTGGTATTTATATATTTAAAACAAATCACTAATATATATATATATATTAATGACTTGTTTTAATATATATAAATTATATAGATATATATTGGTCAGCTTTAAAAATTGTATTGTATTGCAATGTCATATCTATTGTTGTTTTCAAATTAGCCACAATTTATACGTTTCTGTAAGCACGAATGTTCCTTTCTGCAACATAATACTATACTCTGTGCTAATATGTTGATACTATCAATATACGATGTAGTCTTATAATCGATTTGAAATCAGCGGACATATTCATGACGGACTGTTTCTGATCTTAGTAGAATGAGTGTTTGGTCGTCCTGTTGGTGTCAGTGAACGTGCAGTACAGCCATGGAAAGTTCATGTGGTGAGACAATGATATGTTTGCAGTGTTCGAGACGTGATGCGGTATGTAGTTAGTTTTGTCGTGACATGGTTGGCCTCTACGTGTTCATCGCTGTGTAAAGTCGAGTATCTACAGACATACCACCATTAATGCTTGTTTACTTGCACTGTAGAGTATATAGTATCCAGTGTTGATAGACCTACCGTTGATTTACTACTTCTCCTTGGAAAGCAACTAATGATTGCTTACTTGCACTGCGGTTGTGGTGTGTACGCATTACTGGACAGATAACCGCTTATGGTGAGACGCCATGTCTGTCTCGTCCTGCATCTTATCGCAATGACCGCACACTAATGTACGATAAGCGCCTTGTGACAGAAGACGTCGTTATAGCGAATATCTCATACCACTGGTTACACATACAAAGAATACAATAACAGTACCTACACTACAAACATAAATGCACAGTTCTGTAATGAGAATAGCGCTCCCGGGGCATATCCGTTCTTTCTGGCCAAGTCTATGACCACTTTATTGTATTGACAGTGGCGTATCTAGGATATCTCATTGGAAGACACAGAGTTCAAGCAAAGCCACATTTTAAAGGGAAATAACCGGAAATCGTTTGGTATATGCATCTAGAAGTATTAACAGAGCAACACAATTTGCAACTACAATATTAAGAGTATTATGCCAGTAGTTTACTAGATAAAACTATGTTGAAGACACAACATTCAAGTTGTATGGACAACGCCATTTTTATGGAAAGGCTGACATCACGCGTTCTTTCTCTTTCCAGTTATCGGCCGCCGAACTAGGAATACTAGTGTAGTTTACGACGCTCAGTAAGCCCATATATTTCGGCCAACCGTTTGTTAGCATTTTAAACTTAATTATACGTTTTCAGCTGATTATGACACTTTCCATTAAATAAGTTGCTTTTTTGTATATTTCGATACGTTTGTATTCACAGTCTCATAGCCAATATAGCAGTTTACAATGTAAATACTCGCTCGATTTGCTTAGTCGCTGTAACTTGTAAAATGGTTCCTCTGCATGGTGCATGGGGTGGTATTATAATAATTGCCAATGCATGCAAACGTGTAATTCAGTTTCTGGACAGAAGAGACTATGAGAAACCACTAAAACAGCAGGCGTGTTCGTACACATATCAATCAAACCTACGAATAAGGCTCGTCACAATCGACGTCACATCTCGATACTTATTGGTCAGGACTACGTGCCTTGAATAAGATGTCCGCCTACAAGATATCGGACATTTTATTAGAATCTTCCACTTTGAGACCGCATTCTGGGTGAAAATGTTGACTGTAGTTACAAATGGTTAGTTTGTATTAACGCCTTTAGGTACACAAAATCAAAAAGTTGCCTTGTGTCTCCCTTTAAAGAATACGACCTAGCTCTCTGGCTTAAATGACACAATTTGGGTCTTCTGGAACTCTCCATCCATAAAAAGCGGAGAGCTTGTTCACACACGTAGAGCCTTTCTGTCACGTAAACAAATATTATAGTGAATTATTCGTCGTTACTGTCAGCACACATAAGTGCTATTTTCCATTGCCGGCGATAGCAAACATGCATTATTAATGACTTCGTGTGTTAGATGCACAGCAATTAAATGGCCTAAATAAGTGATCAAAATTGTTTCTTTAACCTCTAGTATCTCAACGCCTTCGTCTCTGCCCGACAATGCACACAACATAATATTATATTGTTCCCTTCAACGTTAGTAAAGTAACAACATATCTGTGTTCGTCGAGGTTACGTTATCAATCTCTAACGTCACTAAAATCACCACCATCAACTCAAAGACGGTTGTATCGTTACAGGAGCAAGACTTGGAGATACACGCGCATCTACCTCACAAAGTGACTATGACAACAGCTACTGCTACAAGTGTGACAAAGGAATGTGCATTTGTAAAAATGGCTACTCTAATGACGATAAGGATGATAAGTGCAAGACACGTGATTTTTTATTTCCCGTTTGAACTATGAACTGATGTGTGTGTATGTGTGTGTGTGTGTATGCATGCGTGCGTGCGTGCATATGTGTGCGTGTGTGTACCACTGCTATATTTAATAAGTTGTAAACTAACCATAGAAAAACAGTGGGGGTTTTGCTGTGGTCGCTATAGAAGGACCTATCTGAAACGTGTACTTTCTTACGCTGAAGGCATTTAAAAATGGAAGCGATGTACTTGCGGATACATTAAGTATATGGTGTGGGCGTTAAATAGTTGTACAATTATACGCATGATGCCTTTGGAAGTGTTCCTCAATACGGGAATGGCCAGTAAAGCTTATGTCTAAACAGCCCAGTAAAAAGGAGCATTTGGTAGCCAGTGCCACGCAAACTATGCAACATAAGTGCGTTATTTGCAAATCTATATTGCACCAGATATCGGTGTTAGAATAAGTAGGGTGAACATATCACGGGGTCACGATACTATAATTGCATTCCGACCCCCGAGTCTCGATACTTCATAGTAAATCGACCGGTGGTCAATTAACTACGGAGTCACGATACTATAAGCTACACCGGCCGTTACTTCGATACTAAACAAACAGATCGACAAGAAAAGAAAGGAAAAACACTGTCGTATTACAGGTTGCATAGTCACATTGTTCAGGGTCGCCAACATAATTTATGTTTTATATGTAATAGCGCAATATCCCTGGCAGACCTGTTCAATCGAAAACCATCTCGACTTCTCTGGGAAGCTTCAACCACGCTGCAATTAATGCGCGAAGACTACGCACTCATTCATACAGCTGAGTGAACTGAAGCAATGTAGAGTAAACGAAGTTGCCCAAGGTTCGACACAGCCGCACATGATTCGATCCCGCGTTCTCTCAGTCCAAGTGTCCGGAGCTCTTACCGCTCCGCTACTGCACTTCACATATGGTTCGATAGATACATATCATAGCGGCTTTTTGATTAATTCAATAAAATATTAAATATAGGAGAGTCAGTATACCAATGTCTCTCCAGAAAACAAATTCTGCATCAGTACAGACTAGTAATTTCTTCTCAAGTTCATATACAATTTATATATATATATATTTACAACTGTACATACTCCGTGTATGCGTGATTGTGCGTGCGTTCGCGCATGCGTGTCCATGCGTGGTTTATACGTGGTATGTTTGTGGTGTGTGAGTGAGTGAGTGTGTGTGTGCGTGCGTGTGTGTGTGTGTGTGTGTGTGTGTGTGTGTGTGTGTGTGTGTGTGTGTGTGTGTGTGTGTGTGTGTGTGTGTGTGTGTGTGTGTGTGTGTGTGTGTGTGTGTGTGTGTGTGTGTGTGTGTGTGTGTGTGTGTGTGTGTGCGCTTACACGTGTGTTTTAGCTGTATGCCGGTATACTACATAATAAAGCAATACAGCGACAGGGGCTGATGTTGTGTTTCAACTGTATTTCACTGTTAATGTTCTGTAAAGTTCACATGTTATATGACTTCACAAAAACAATAGTTATAATTATGCGTGTAATGTTAGACATGTGTTCACATAATTATACAGGTACAATTTATTCTGCGTTTTGAATAGGTCTGCCATTTTACTGCCCCACTGAATTTACGCAAACTCAATCGAGTATTTATCCGTGACCTTGTCGATGCAGACACAGTTGGCGCAGTAGTCAGGGAATCGCTTATCAACGAAGAGCGTGTCCGTTTTCTTATTGCACCAGGACGACTCCTGTCTCCACTGGCGGAATGGGTCGAAAGCGTTGTCAAGGTAGGGGTAGTATACGTTGATGACGTCCGTAGCAGGACTCTTGCACTGACACACGATGTCGTCTCGCTGATCGCTACTCACCCGAGCCACCGACAATTGACAACCTTTGGCAAGACACCACTCAACGTTGTCGTAGTAGGTCCAGACGGACGTGCTGCCAAATCCTGCGATTGCAATGAATACTTTCTCCTTCACCCTGACGTCGTCGTGGCAGAACATGTCGTCCCTGTGATCTCCATTGAAGTCCCCCACGTACATTTTACAGACTTGATAACACCAATGCTAGCTTTGTTTCTCCCATCCAATACCAGCGTCGAATTTGCCGTTGCAAGTAGCGTATGCGTTCCATTTACTGCCATCAGTAGGGTTTTGGCACAACATGTCCGACCTACTGTCCCCGTTGAAATCGCCGTTAAACAGTTGCAATCCGTTACCCTTGCAGAATCCCATCGGTTTTTTCAGTCTGTTTCTTGCGACGACACTGCATATCGTCTGTGAAGTCGTTGTTGAAGTCGCCACTGCAGACTGAACCATGCTTACACCAACCAAACTCGTTAGCAAACCCAACCCCGTGATACCATGGGACAAGCATAATTGACCCACATTTTCCCGTATTTGGAATCGTGACACATACTTTCCATCCGGCCGTCACCGTTGAAGTCTGCACTGAGCAGGAATTGATACGACTTCCTGCAGTATTTATGAACGGTGGTCGGTACGGGTAAAGCAAAAGCAGCCTTGTTCGATTCGCAAATCGGTTATACAATAAAATGTTGTTTTGAGAAGAAAAAGACTACTTAAACATGTACAAAAACCCACTCTGCTGGTATGAGTATGACAAGTCCAGGCATTATAAGACAAAACAGGGGTTTGTCACAAACAAAATGCAACAACATATTTTGTTTGATTCTTTAACTTAACCACAAATAAGTACTAACAAATCCAAGCCCGGAACACCCAAAACATGCCAAGCACAATGGCTGCCGATATCATATTAATAATTGAGGTAGATTCGTGATTTAAAGTTTCCAAAGCTTTGACATCACATAATCCAATAAATATAATGAGAACATCAGTTGATATTTTCTGCGCCAAGGTTAAAAATGGAAAGCTCTACCTTAACTAGAACTAAAGTTGTGAGCAATAGCATTATTTTAGCGGCATTTGTTAATTGTTGGTGTGTTCCTGAGGTGTGCTTATTTTTGGTGGTTAAGGACAACATTCTGGTTAGGAATCAAACTAAAAAAAATTGTTTCAATTAATTTGAGGTAAAACCTTAGTTTCCTAGACTATGACGTCCAGTTTATTAAGTAACAATATGGCATTTCGCGCAGCCTATAAGAGCTCAACCTTTACAAGATACACCGTGTGTGTGTGTGTGTGTGTGTGTGTGTGTGTGTGTGTGTGTGTGTGTGTGTGTGTGTGTGTGTGTGTGTGTGTGTGTGTGTGTGTGTGTGTGTGTGTGTGTGTGTGTGTGTGTGTGTGTGTGTGTGTGCGTGTGTGTGTGTGTATTATTATGGGCACAGAGTTTCTGTGAAATACAAAATCAGTAATACATCAAATTATATGTTAAAAAACAAGAAATACATTGTGGTGCATCTATCGTTTATTACAATACAACACAATTTATCACTTGACTATAAACTTCCTATAAAGTTCATTAATTAATTCGATTAATTTCTGGCTGCGGGTTTATCTACTGTGCTAACTGCACTGACCAGAAGCCTCGCTCAAAACTCGTAAAACCTCTTTACATGTTGAGAACATAAAAATACCAACCATACGACAGGGGCCTCCACTATATTTAACACAAAAGTTCAGGTGTATGCATGTCGTCATTATACGAAGAACAAACTTTAAGGTATGCTTTTTTATATATAATAAGATCATGAAAACAAAGTAAACAGGGGCAGGTTAAGTTGTCAGGATGCAAGATTACATGTGGACCATTAGAATAGATGAATGAAAACTGAGAAATGGGAAAAGGTGAAGCGGCATGAAGAATATGTGATGAAGGGCTCTTTTGACAAGATCACAAAGAGTGAGCAATATACAACGGCTAGGCGTCCAACAATAGCTGGGCAAAGTCTTTCCGTCATACAAAAACACGACGGCAACGTTCAACAGAACGACAAGACGCAATAGCTTCAGGTTTTCCATTATGAAGCTGACGTCCTAGATCATAATTGTATAGACAACATAATAAATTGTTTTGTTTAATAATTTTCGACGTCTTGTCTCATCGATCGTTCTGTAGCTACAGTACTACAGACCGACTTGCTAATTAGGAATGCAGGATGCTTGTTGTCCGTTAATTGTTATAACTAGCAAACATGTCCGTCAGTGGCGGGATTACTGGTAATTTATACATGACGATTGTTGTAGCAACATTAATTAAATTAATTAAATTATTAAATGTTAGAAAACACATAATATCTTTACATACACACGATAACACGCTCGTACTGCTATGGGATGGTTTGAAAGCCCATAAAACGTACACAACCGCGTTAGGTACGTGTTGCAATACTCGTTGTATACTAAAAATGACGAAGGTCGGAGACAAAGTTCATATATATATCGATAGGCCCTAGTCTTGACAGTGTAGAATTGCCAAATAATATTTGCATTGCTATGGTATTAGCATGTAGGTAGACGTAGGCCTATTGTGCCAGCGTCTACTTCATGTGGCCAAACAAACCTACTCCAACGCCAATATAGAAGGGAAAGACTCGATAACGACGAGAACATTTATTGAACAGATTTATCTCAAAGCGGAAGTCGAGGCAAGAGGACGTACAGACGCAATCATACAGGAAGCGGAAATGTGATACTTATCCAATATGGCGTGACCACTTTCTTTTCTCCTTCACTGATCTAATAATAGCACATAAGCTTGTAAGGTTATAACGTGATAGTCCATATGACATACAAAATATGCAGTAGAGTCAATATGGGCATATGCCACACAAAATATGCAGTAGAGTCAATAGGTCCATGGCACATGTATTATAACTCATAGTCTTGTAGATATGCAGGTTTATTACGTCTGCGGATGGGTCGAGTGGGCCTCACGTTGTCACTGGGTGTGGTTGGCGGCTTCGGTTGCGTGGTTGTAGGGGCCTCAGGTGGCGCTGTGATCGTCAGTGGAGCCTCGGGCGGTGCTGCGATCATTAATGGGATTTCGGGTGGAGTTGCATTCGCTTGGACATCAGGCGGGGTGTCATCTTCGTATGGCGGGATGTCTTCCGTGTCATCTCCATCCTCACGATGGCGCGTGGGTAGTGTGGTCGACACATGACCGGGTACTAAATAGCACTCGGATAGTCGCACTTTGTATGATGAAGTGCGTAGTTGAGATCCGCAAAATTTGCGAATGTAGCACCAGCTATCTTCGATAGAGGTGACTAGATAGCGGTCTCGAGCTTGCGACTTATTGCGGTCGGATAGTACGTAAACCAAGTCACCGACATGAATTATCGGTACAGGCGCCTCTTTGCCGCGAGGAGCCTTCGACGTCTGGCTGTGTGCGTGATTTTGTAGGCGAGACTGATGTTGTTCAGCAATGATGGCACGATCTAAAATAGGCAACTGCGCGTTGGAAAACTGGTCTCGTTGGAACCATATTTCGCGTGCCGATAGGCCGCGATCGCGGATTCTGGAGTTGAGTTGAGAGGTAGCAATTGCCAGTATAAGAGGTGACACCGGTCCCCCGCCAGGCTCCTGTCGTAGCAGCTCATCTTCAACCTCTGACACAGCTTTCTCGGCTACTGGGTTTTTGTTAGAGTTTTTGATTCTCCCTATCTCCAAACGAATACCCAAACGTAGCAGAGTTGGGTCGTTCACGAGAGCGATGAACCCTGGGGCTGGATCCACACGGATGATCGCAGGAGGCCCGTCGAGGGGTCTAAACTCTATGCAGAGTCGAGCGAGGCAGTCACGTAACGCGTCATGGCGTTCGCTCTCGATGATGCACGTAGAAGTGTATGAGCTAACGGTTTCGCGGACGACAAATATGAGTTGTCGGTTACGCTTGATAACATCTGCTGCGAACGAAACACCAATCGCTTCGGAAGCGTCGGTCGTTGTTTGTTCGATGAGTGTAGTCGGGATATTTTTTAGTGACATGCATGTATGGCATGCGTCGGTCACTCGCTCAATCGCGTTGTCGATGTCCAATGCGAAGACGTTACGACGAACTACGAGTTTGAGTTGGTGTTTTGATGGGTGGCTCAGCTTTAGGTGGATCGCTGTTAGTAAGCCATCTAACACTTGTCGTGGAACTACGATAAGTTCTTTGGTTGGCGCGAATGGTATGTCGCACTTGACAACGATGACGCCGTCGCGAGCCAACGTTGTAGTGGATAAGTAACGTTTTACGTCCTTGGCATTGGTTACTTTTTTGGATGGACGTGTGCCTTGTTTTAGGTAAGCTCTGACGCGCCGTAGGTCAGGGCACTCTGATTGTGTAGAGAGCCATGCGGACCTGCTCGTGAACGGAAGGCGAGTGGAGCCGGATATGATATCTTCCACAGTAACACTCATAACGACAGATTGTTCGATTTGCGATATGAAAGAGCATATCTGGCAATGTGGTTCATGGCATTCCGGTGCGTTTCTGCTTGCGAAGTCGGATGGTATGTTTGATGAACCCGCCAGGTGGCGCACTGTGACTTGGTATCGGGCGACAACTGACAGAAACGATGTCACGCGAGGGCTAGATGAAAATTCGCCACGGCATAGTTTGTCAATGGCCTGCACACACGGTTTGCTGTCGGTGAGTAGACACGGCTTCGACTTTGATTGTATGATGTACGGGCTGAAGTGTTTGACTGCTGCAGCAATACCTAACGCTTCGATTTCGCAGGGTAGCCATGTAACTTGGTGTTTCTTTAGTTTGGCGCTGAAAAACCCGGCAAGACGGGTCTGTCCATTTCGCGAAACGTATAGTGTCGATCCGATGCCACGTTTGGTAACCGAACCGTCGGTAACGATCCATAGTTGGTCACTGGGCCGCGGTAATGTGATCGATCTGTTGGTGGAGAGTGTGTTTTGGGCGACACGGAACGCCTCGCGGATGTCATCAGTCCATGTCAATGTCTCCTGTGATTTCATGCCCGCAATGTACGACTCGAGGGGTGCAAGTACTTTGGAACACTGAGAGATGACGCGTCCCAACACTTTATATGCTCCAACGAAGGAACGAAGGAACGAAGTCCCAGAACGGTTTGTGGCGGTGTGCACGATGCCAGAGTAGCGAAGCGGTGAGGACTGGCATGTAGTGTACCTTCTGACCACACCCAGCCTAGGATGGTCGTTGATTTGGGGCAAACCCTGGTCTTCTTTGCTGAAAGTCGTAAGTCGCATCGAGCAAGGGCATCAAGGACACGACTCCAGTTGTCTAGTAGCTCTTGTGGCGAGTTGCCCCCGCAGTACAAATCGTCAGCCAACTTGGCGACGACGCCCTCTTGTAACAGATCACCAAAGACTCGGCACATGAGTTCTTCCAATGCCGTCTCCGAGCCGGGCATGCCCATGGCACATCGTGTGTACACGAGAACTCCACGAAAGGGTGTCGCAACTCCGCAGTATTTGATTGAGTCCTTCGATAGAGGGATCTCATAGAATGCATTCGTCAAGTCTGATACAACGATGTATTTCCAGCAAGCTATGGATCTTAGTGTCGAATCCACGTCTGGCATGAGAGAAGGCTGCGGCTTGCTGTAACGTCCTACTTCCGTGAAGGCAGTGACGAGTCGTGATCCTCCATTAGCTTTGCGTACGAGAAATGACGGGTTAAGGTATTCGACCACCACCCCGATATCTTCTGGACGACGGAATACACCGGCCGCCTCCAAATCATCAAACTTTTCCTGAAGTTCGACGAGTTTGTCGCGAGCGTATTGCGGACACCTCCCCTTTCGCTGCGGGGGTTGGACTGGTCCCATGTTTACAGTTGCTGTGAATGGGCCCGCATGCCCGTTGTATCCTACGATTTTCGAGTTGAACACGGTGTCAAATTGTTGATGCAGATTGCGGAACTGGTTGCGCAAGTCGTCAGACAAGAGGTTGCCACTGTCTAGTTCGATAGTGTCTGAAAATTGTACGTCTGCTGCGTGTGTGCTTGTGTTTTTGACTACGATGTCTTCCACGTAGTTGGTGTCACATGCTGTGGTACCACGCACTTGGCAAAAGTGCTCGTTGCGTCCTATTTTCAATGGATGTGTACACGTGTTTAGTAAACGGATTTTGTCCCCGACTGCCTCGACAATGGTAGGTTGGGGCCAATCTTGGTAGTGCAATGTTGACTTATGATCGTTACGAGGTTCGATCGCCACTACAAGATCGTCGAGTGCTGATGGAATAGACAGTTCTATGTAGTCGCCTGGCCAAACAGTAGTGGACGCGGGTGGCGCACGCAACACGTAGGCCTGTGCTCTGCGAATCGTGTGATATTGGGAACGGTTGACGTTCTCCATCCCGTAGTGTATCACAGTTTCGTCAATGCTGATCTGATTTTTGGCGGGACGAACGGATATGTCATTGGTTGTCATGAATGGTGTTCCCGCAAGTACATCGACATCCAAGTCTTTAACGACAAGGGCATCGAGGTGTAGGTCAAGATTATCCCGCGATAACACGAGCCTTGTTTCTCCGACTACATTGAGTGGGGTTACACCATCAGCTTGTCTTGCGAGCTGGGAGCTTTTGGTGATTTTTGCACCAATTGACCTGGCCACCGTCTCTCTAATTTGGTTTCGGCACCAGTGTCGAGGGTAAGACGTATTGGGTGATGACGATGGAATGCCTTGAAGAATGGCGACTGTTTCGTATTTACGCGACAAGTCGCCGACACGTTTTGTACGTCATTGACGTAGTCGTCATTCACTGGTGGTTCATCGTCTCCGCTATCTTCGCGGTTTAGTCCTGTCACGTTGCGTACCTTAGTCATGAACAGTCTGTCTTGCTCGGGCAAGTACTTGCAAGCGCTTAGATAGTGGTCTACTATCGGTCTACCAGCCTGCTTACAGAGTGGGCATTGTTTTGCTCGTTGGGTTCGTTGGTAGCTTTGTGGGCGAGCGGGCCCAGAGCGTGTGCGTGGTTGGTAGTAGGTTGACTGTCTCAGGATTTTTGTCTCTGACATAGAATGGATCTCGTCCAGTAGGGACCCCAGGGCCTGAGAGATCTCTGGTTTAAGACTGGCTAGTGTGCGGCTCCGCAGTTCGGTTCCGTAGCGCTGTTTTACGAGTCTAGGTAGCTCCTGATGGATAAGTCTAAGCCAGCTCAATACAACCATGTTCTCTAGCGACGGTGATAAGTCCTCATCTACGGTCGGGAACTCGTCGTGGTGTGATATACCGCCACCCACTGTCAGCAGACTATCATCAACGAACGCCACGAGGCGTTGGAATAGGTCCTCGTGGTTTTCGTCTGATTCAAGTTTTATGTCGGCGAAATCTATGAAGTGAGCGCCGCTTGTCTGAAACCCGAAGTGAAGTCTGATTGCCTGCCATATGGAATTGACGGATGTCGAGTTTTTGACGATGGTATTTCGCGATATGATCGGGCAGAAGTTGGCAATCTGCCCAAGCATTAATTCTAAGTGCGCGACTTTTTGTTGTGCCGTTAGCCTAACCAAGCCTGGTGTGTCTTCGGTATCGTCAAGTAAGCCTCTGAGTGGAGAAGTGTTAGTTTTCTTTCCCCATGTTGCCTGGTCGAGTAAGAATGGTGCGAAATTCGCGTCCAATGATAGAGTATATTAGAGGTTTTGGCGCCAGCTCTCATATGACGTCAGTGTTTCGTGTTTTGAAAGAGACCACTGTTTTGGAGCTCTCTGTGACTGAGCCATTGTCGCGTTGACGTGTAGCTCAATCGTCTATGCAAATGCCGGCAATGTTCAATGTTCAATGTTCAATGTTAATTACTGCGTACGGAAAGTACGCATTCGTCGTGCCGTTTGTTTGGCTATACGAGTATCTATCCACTTCAGTAGTGAAAACGCTGCCACCACGCCAATATAGAAGGGAAAGACTCGATAACGACGAGAACATTTATTGAACAGACTTATCTCAAAGCGGAATTCGAGGCAAGAGGACGTACAGACGCAATCATACAGGAAGCGGAAATGTGATACTTATCCAATATGGCGCAAGACATAGTGTCCGGTTTTTCCGAAGTATTTGTTAATTAAAATTTTACGTTTTACGCGCGCTTTAAGTTTAACGTTCCGAACCATTTTAAAAATCCAGCGTTGCTAGCTAAATTGATGCTGGTTACGCGTTCCGGATTTCCAAAAAGTAATAATAATTGTCGTATACATCCAGTGACACATTTCTAGATAGCATGATTATCTTTATGATGATATAGAAAAACATAAAATTTTGTCGCTGCAATTTCACGTACTGCCTTTTGAAATTTTTGGCGCCCGAAGTCCAAGCCGTCTAGGAGGAAAACGTTAACATATAAATATACATACATACATACACGCACACGCACACGCACACGCACACGCACACGCACAGACATACACACATACACACACACACACACACACACACACACACACACACACACACACACACACACACACACACACACACACACACATATACACACACGCTAGGTCGATTATACTTAGATTAATATCAAATCGTACTGGTATACACGCACTTATCCGGGTGGTGTCGTGCTGGGTGCGCTAACAAAATCACTGATCCAAGGAAATGTCAGTGCTGATATGAGTGGTCAATGGTCACATGTGACACGAGGGACGCGCAGCCAGAACTGGGGTAAAACCTATATTGCACTGTTGACTGATTCAGAAAGGGTGTTTTCAATAACGTTCTATATTTACCCTCACTTACGACCTACCCTACCTTAGACGGTTTGGAATTGCCATTGAAAATTGCTGCCAGTTCAAGCAACGGTAGGTAGACACCTATTGCACAATGATAACACTAGAGGACAGTTCAGATTGCTGATTGGTAATACTATATTTCGGCAGTCGAAGTGCGTATCTTTAAGCACACACACACGCCACCAAAGTGTATTAAAAGGTAGACAAAGTATGCGAGTCCGCCGACATTATTCCTTGTCATTTGTTGTCTCTGTTTACATGCTCGACGGGGGGATGGGGCCTCGTCTTGTGACACGTATTATGTATGTTCGACTATATTCGTATTGTGTATATTCGGTCGGACTTAGAAGTTTTATGTTGACATATATTTTCTTTAACGTTTTTTATCACGTAATGACAAAATCCAACTTTATAGAAGTTGGCGTAGACATGAAAACATATATCTTTGTATAATAGCGACGTGTCTACATTATTATACAACATGGTTCTCTTTTTGATTGTCTGTCTGTCTGTGTGTCTGTCTGTCTGTCTGCCTATGTCTGCCTCTGTCTCTGCCTGTGGTTCTACCGCACCATTTTATAAAAGTTTTAGCGCAGGCGACTGCTTTTTTTCCTCGGGCAGTGTCGGTTAACTTGGCTGGTATTATATAAACCTGTCGCCAGCTAAATGACATACATTTTCACATGTTGACTGCGCACATAATTACGCCAAGGCCACTGCGACAAGGACAACTAGCGAGACCGCTCTGCGTGACACACAAGATGGTTACCGAGTTGTCCGAATTGAGTAAATAATGTGTTCAGTCAAGGTTTAAACCCGGAATTTCCTGGTCAAATGGATTGGACAAGGTCTTTGCACTGCCTCGGTAATGGTTCCTACAACGTGGGCCTACATAAAGTAGGCAGGTGACCTTTAAACAAGTTGGTCAGACGGCGACTTTCACCATCAATGAGACTCCGATTGAGACCAAGATTGCGCTCTCTGCCAAGTACAGCTGTGTATGCGTGCATGAGGGACGTCCCCACGAGGGGCCTCCGGCAAACACACGACGTATTTCTAAGATACTTCCTCTTACACGTTCAAAGGAACATATTAATAGTTGTACTGTGGCACAAACAACGAACAGCGACGCGTATATAATCATTGTTGCCAGTGGAGCATTACCATTGGGGGTAATTGAGAATGTGCCTCAGGGCCTCGAGCCCAAGGGGCCCGAGTCACAACGTCGACAGGTGATACATAGCAACATTGATTAAAATGATAAATCACAACACCATAACTTAATAAAAACATTCATAGCATACAACAAGTATTGAGTTATGTAGCAAGCATTCAAAATACCATCTTTCGGATTGTTCTTAACGCGAAGTCAATACTGATAGCCAGGTTTAGTATGTATTTTCGCTGTTTTTTGTGGAGATTAGCAAACCTCCTTGTGTAGTCGTACCTCTCGGTTGTTTGTGATTTCCAATAGCGCAGCAGAACATAAATATTTCCAGGCAGGAGATACAGGCAAACCCAAACATTTACATTGTGCGGTATCCATCCCTGTTCACGTCGCTCTACCATCCAGGCACTCATTCGTGCAGCTCAGTGAAATGAAGCAGTGGCGTGAACACAATTACACCAGCTTCGTTGCGGAAATTCAACCGCGGGTGGTGTTGTTGAGTGTACGCTGTTCTAAGCACTACGCCACAAATGGTAATTTGCTGTGAACGTGCAGAGCTGGTTATTTCTATATCTAAATTCGCTACATATTAGTTTAGCTGTGGTCAGCTGGTACGTGAATGTCGCATTTAGCTTCAATCGCCACATTCGAATCGACACACCCAAGATGTCGCGCTTATAACAATATTTCTGTGGGATAAATTTATTTAAAAAGTAACTGATTTGTTTATGTTGTTCATGTTGTTGGCTTGACAACAATTGATAATATCTACATCTGGCCTGGGTCTCTGCCTAACATAAAGGCGGTCCTATGATAACTAGTTCGTATTGTAATTATATCAGAGGGTAAAAACTTTCGTATACCAGATATTATAACACGCCTGGACAGCACGCATTATGAAGCTAAATAAGTAATACTATCAACCAGTATCGTTCCCGTCTGAGTATGTTGGCATAACGTTTTTAAGCAAACAGATTATATATATATATACTCTGTATGTTATTCATTGAAATATTTCAATGAACTGTCAGTTTGTGTTTTAAATAAGTGTTACCAACAATGTTCCAACTTTACATCTTTGAAAAATGTACTATAAAAATATATGCCTGGTCTGCTTGTATAAGTATATACTGGTCGACGAATGCTGCCCTTAGACTTATACACACACACACACACACACACACACACACACACACACACACACACACACACACACACACACACACACACACACACACACACACACACACACACACACACACACACACACACACACACACAAATGCATTGACTTGCATTAATTTAATTAATTCGTCTATATTAATATTGTACTATGTGCTTTGTGTTGCATGTATTTGACATAATAGTATATGCTACTGTGTAATAAATTTGTTTTGCAACAATCCCAATCATAGTTTGGTGTATCTATCAATATTTTTATTACAAAACCATACATGTAATAACAAAATTGTCATTTAATTTTTTTATTTGAGTCTATGTCCATGTTATTGCGTAATGGCCCATTATGACCATTCTACTGATTTGCATATTTATTACGAAACAATTCCATCAAGTCTTTTTTTATTAAATTATCCAAAATGTATATGGAGTATAGCCAACCACAACATTCGGAAAATGAACTATACACGATTTTTTGAACTAAAATGATATTTAACTTGCCACAATTACACATGACACACCAGCAGTTGCCATGACCACTAAGCCATTTTATGATTTTTGCATTTCTCATTACAAACCTGCATTGACAAAATAGATCACCAAATTGCTACACAACAATGTCAACAATAGTAATAAATTATATGTGTATGGATGCGAGTGGACTTATTCAGTTACTGTTGCGCGTCCTGTTTCCCGAGTTCATGTTTGTGTTATAAGTAGCTCCCAAATCCGTGGCACGAAGATATCCTGGCGTGTTTTACTGCCGTATCGATGTAAATGTACGTTGAACTGGCAGTTACGCTTGTGTATACATCTGTCCTGCATTACTCCACCCAGGACAAATATTTCTTCGATTACGCACCACAAAGTGCACGACGTCGCTAATCGTGGCTAGTGCCACTGTCGATTTGGACATATAGTCATTATACTTTTGTACCATCAATTGAGATTTGGATCAAAGCAAAACGAAAATTATGTCTGAATAACATAACAAGTTGATTAGTACACATCTGATATATATACTAGCTGTACAGTAAGTGGTTGAATATGTAATTTTTTATGTATTGAAATTGTCATATTAAGAAATGTACTATGCTACAGGCTGGAGCAAAGCAATTCAACACCCGTCACCATGCCAGTG
The DNA here is from genome assembly GCA_963995525.1 of Escarpia spicata. Taxonomy (NCBI): domain Eukaryota; kingdom Metazoa; phylum Annelida; class Polychaeta; order Sabellida; family Siboglinidae; genus Escarpia; species Escarpia spicata. The sequence continues at coordinate 14,828,507 of OZ023208.1, read as the reverse complement.
AATAAAAAACGTTGCATCAAGTGAATTAAATAAAATCATAACTACTGTGGTTGATTTCTGACATATTTTATTATGAATGTTCAAAATTGTTCCCCGCCTTGGTAACGGTGTTGATAGTAACAGTGTAGTGATGATGTTGAGAAATTAATGATTTTCTCGGTGTTACGCACCTGCTCATTGGAAGTATATATCAAGACGTATCAATATGACCTATCTCACTGTATTTTCGATTTTGTAAACAAAACTGCATCTTATATACTAAATGTTGGTAACGGTATTGAGATTCAATAAATGTACGGTGAAATTTCTTTTTTATTTATATGCAAACTGTGACAAGTTACAACAAACGCAGAGTTCGTCATGACCCAGTGACCATAAACAAACAGCGGAGCCACACAAGAAATGAAGTAGCATTATTTTGTTTAGCTGTGAGAGGATATAAACTTAATCGGTAGCGGTGCTGAAAATATTTATTTAAGGGGAAACGAAAGGCAACCTTTTGCTGATATGCACCTAACAGAGGTAATACAAACTAACATTTGCAACTACAATGACATTATTTTTAACGTCAGTGGTTTATTCGGAAAACAATAATTGTGAACACGCATCTACTTAATGTCATGAACCGCGCCATTGTTGGTCACAACATGACGTCATCAATTATGTGTGTACTTCAGAGATTAATTAAACTCAACGAATGAAAATCGATCACAACTTTTAATTAATTTATCATAAAAAATACTCAGCCTTGTAATGTTATTATAATGTATTTTCGCCCCTACAACTTGATAGAAAAGTTATGTTTAGTAAAATGCTGTAGTTACGAATTTAGGAAAAAGAAACTTCCTGAAACATGGATACCAAATATTTCTGCTGAATGGTGATTAATAAAACCTCACATCACTCTATGGCAAGTCCCAACGGACGTCCTTTTCTTTGGTACGGGTTTGTTATTTGTCGCAAGTTACGTTTTACGTTATGAACCATTACCATATTACCATATGAAAGCTGAGAACCCTTAATATACGGGGAATTTTAAAAATAACAAAGGCGTTACTTTTCTTTTGAGGCGTCGTACACAAATCCCTGAACGTTTGACGCCTAGGTGGAAAACATTAACATAACCACACACACATATATATATATACAAACGTACGTACATACATACACGCACACACGCATACACGCATACACACGTACATACATACATATGCTAGCTCGATTATAGTTAGATTATTATCAAGTCGTACTGCTATACACGAACTTAACCGGACGGTGTCGTTATGGTAGTACAGACAGAATCACTGTACCATGAAATGGTGATATCATAGGTTAATGGTCACATGTCACACGAGGGCCGCGCAGCCAGAACTTTCACTATATTTACGCTCACTTATTACCAACACTACCTTAGACGATTTGGAATTGCCACTGAGGATTTCTGTCAGTTCAAGCAACGGTAGGTAGTGGACACTTGGTTTCGCTTGAAAGTGTAAACTTTCTATTATTTTAGGATGCAAATTGTTTCCAGATAATCTTCCCTAAACAACTTAGCACGTATCTACAATCGCGTTGTTTCGGTGTTTTATACACTCCCGAAAGATTATCAGCAGCGGGTACACAGGTCACCCATCTACCGATTGAGGTGCTACTTTCTAATTTGCATGTTTCCATGCTACAAGCTGCACCCACTCTTGGACGCTTGCAAAACTTACTTTCTCGTAGTCAGGGTGACGTCAGAAACGCGTAAATCAATCAACCGACGGACACTAAAGTTCAACATTTTCTCCGTTGTAGATACTAGAATAAGAGAAAGTTTACGCTTTCAAACGCTACCACAATCGTCCAGATCGGACATGCTAACAACCGTTGAATGTAGTGGTCTGGACGTGGTTTAGTTGTACATTTTTTGTTAGCTTATCTATTTTTGGTATTATGTATATTCGGTTGGACTTGGATGTTTAATGCTGACATATTTTCCTTCACGTTCTTTATCATGTAAAAACAAAACCCAACTATACAGAAGTTGACGTAGACATGAAGACAAAAATCTTTATGTAATAGCAATATGCCTATGTTATAAAACAATACGGTTCCCTATTTCGCTGTCTCTCTCTCTCTCTCTTTCGCTTGCTCGTTCTCTCTCTCTCTCTCTCTCTCTCTCTCTCTCTCTCTCTCTCTCTCTCTCTCTCTCTCTCTCTCTCTCTCTCTCTCTCTCTCTCTCTCTCTCTCTCTCTCTCTCTCTCTCTCTCTCTCTCTCTCTCTCTCTCTCTCTCTCTCTCTCTCTCTCTCTCTCTCTCTCTCTCTCTCTCTCTCTCTCTCTCTCTCTCTCTCACACACACACACACACACACACACACACACACACACACACACACACACACACACGCACACATACACACACACTCTGCCACCAGTTTTGCATGTATGTGTCTGAAACTTTGTGTGCAATCTAGCGAACCCGTTAGGTTGGTTCGTAGATTGATATATTTTTTAATTCATCCATGGGCTCCAGGGACCGGTTTCATGAAGCGGCTAAGAAAGTTCTTAACGCTAAGATGATTGACTTAGTAAATGACGTAATTTTTTAAATATAAGCGAACATAGGAGTTTACGCAAACACGTGACGCTAAGTAATTGCGTAACTTTAAGTACGCTTCATGAAACCGGGCCCTGGTCCTTTGGGGGTTACAATTTTAAAACGGCACTTATCTCCGACAGCTTAGCATGTGTGAGGCTGAAATATTGTGTGCGATCAAGCAGACATATTGAGGTGGTTCTGGGCTGTGGGGATCTCGGGGATTACCATTTCAAAACAGTTTTAGCAACTGCGTCTGCCTTCTTCCTCGGGTAACGCCGGCCAGTATTATATAAACCTGTCGCCAGCTGAATGGCATACATTGTTGACTGCGCACATAGGTAGGCCAATGCCATATCGACATACACCACCAGTGATACCGCTTTGCGTGACACGCAAGATCGTCACCGACTTATCCGAATTAAGTAAATAATTTGTTTAGTCAGGGATTAAGGTGGTAGGATTGCCTATGGCATGCTTGTTTTGATTTGAAGATAAAGTAAAATAAAATTCTCAGACAATGCCTAACACATTAAACAATACTCCAGACCAAAAAGAATTTATTTTTGTTATATTGTTTAGTGATATTTAAATGTGTTTAAAGACAATTACAAAATATGTCACACATCACACTAAAATGGCTTTTTATTTCATTTTGAGAAACTCCCCAAAAGAACAATTTGTATGGTTGTAAGTACAATGTTATTGACATTCGTACGGGTTTTTTTTGTAAACAAAGGCATATTAAGTTTGATACAGCTTCATAAACATTTTGTTACAATGGTGAAAGACAGCAAAAATCCGTACTGCATTTTTTGCACGACCCCTTCACCAAACATGAAACCATCCCGTGCAATTTTGGGTAAACACAAGTCGAGATCATATGCCAAGTTATGGCTTTGTAAGTATTGTAGTTTTTTATATAAAAAGTTACATTAAGTAATACTTCCTGGTTGTTGCTGATAACATAAGTGTCACCAGATGCTTGTTTTTTTGCTTAGAAATTTTACTTTTTCACTGGCATGTGGTTTATTTCAACACGATTTGACAGACACTTCTATATCACTGAGATCCCCCAAGGTTTTCCCGGCAAGTTGTCTAATGATATTGTGTTACGAAGAGCCACGTGTAGAACTTTTTGTGGTAGACCATATTGATTGACACCTGCTGGGGTCAGTCACGTGTCATTGCAATTGGTGGCGGAGGTCGGGCATTATCGGAGAATAAACAAAACTACCGCCAGTATTTGGTGGTTGTCGTCTTTATAACGACTACATTATTAATGGGGTCAGCACACTGATAGTTTTCCCATTGGCGACCATGTTAACGTTTTGTCTGATTATAAGAAAACGTGACCTATAAAATGTCTTAAACTTCTCACCTGCTGTTATCATTATCTCACTGACATGTTGGTCGAGTTTAGGCAAAATCTAATATTTCTAGCTCTTGCAAAATGCCTGTATGTATCACACCCGTCAATTTTTACAAATGGATGCAGGCAGTAATCTGGCTAAAGGGTCAACTAGCCAAATTGCTGCCAAATACCCTTCCGCTTAGTAAAATCAGCTAAAAACACACCATTTTCCTGTCAACAGCTTCTACAATCACATCTAGAAATCTGACTACTCAAATGCAGAGCAGGTGAATATTGTAAAAAAAATAATTTCCCAAAAATATACTGCATTTTTTCGTCTGTAACAGGAATGAAGCAGGAAGTCTAACAGTGTCCTGACCCCTAATGCCACAAACAACCATGTGCTTCTGGCCCGGAAGGACGCACATACATTTATTGTCATTTAATAATACAATACTGCGGAACCGCATATATCTAACTAAGCATTAATACATAACACTTCTCCACTTTTACTTTAAACATAAGATATCTTTACCGATACAATTAACAATCAAACTAAATTTGTCCATTCATACTTCCAAGAATGGCCACAATAATGTCTCTCCATTATTCAATATGATCAGATTGTAATAACTAAATTAGTTAACATGAACTTAATTAGGTAGCACGGGTAGACTGCCATGCACCTATGCAATATGTCAGACCGTGATGTCTATCACGACAATCTTAGCATCTGCAAAATTTCACAAGTCAAATAACTTTGTCGCCTTGCGTTCACGTAAGGGATAACGTCTTCCCTGATTCACACTTCTGGCTGGAGACCCGTTTCGATCTGTTACACTTCGACCAATTGCTGTTGGTGTTGTGCCGTTACGTTGTGTAGATTCAGGCACACTTTGGTACTGCGATAGCAGCATCCAACACAGGAATCTCAATTATTTGTGTTTCGACTGGGTGCGGTAGTGGTGTTGTATCGCCACTCAAATCCAACAATTGATCGATATGTCGACGCCAAGTGACACCATCATTCATCTGTACCGTATACGACAACGGTCCGCTCTGCCCAATCACTTCGCAAGGAATCCACTTGTCTCCTCCCATGTAATTTCGAGCAAGTGCTTTCTGACCATTCTGTATTTGCCTCACACTAGTACTACTACTTCGAGCACAGGCCTCATATCCTGCAGACTGCACTTTTCTGTGTAGGTCTGGTTTAACCAAATCGAGTCGACTGCGAATATTTCTTCCCAGAAATAGCATTGCAGGTGTCATTCCCGTCGTAGAGTGAGGGGTTCTCGTGTAGGCTAACAGGAAGTTGGCTAACTTCTGTTGTAAGCTTCTGTTGTCTTGCTTCGCTGCTTTCAAGCCATTTTTTTGTGTTTGTATGAAACATTCTGCCAGACCATTTGTTGATGGATGATATGGTGCAGCCCGGGTGTGCATCACGCCATTCATCTTGAGAAAATGTTCAACATTCTCCGCAACGAATTGTGGTCCGTTATCCGATATCAAGGTTGAAGGTACTCCGTAACGTGAAAACAGTTCGCGTAGTACATCTATCGTCTTCTCAGCTGTAGTGCTTTGCATTGTCACTATTTCGGGCCATTTGGAATGCGCATCGACTATTACTAGGAACATGTGATTCATAAATGTCCTGCAAAATCGACGTGTATTCTTTCCCACGGCTTCGATGGATACATCCATGGATGTAGTGGTGCAGGCTTTGGGTTATTTTGCACTATTTGACAACTCGCCCAGTTTGTTCAATTTGGTTGTCAAGTCCAGGACACCAAATGTAGCTTCTAGCCAAGGCTTTCATCTTTACTACACCGACATGTCCTACATGCACTTCTTCAAGCACTCGAGCTTGCAACTTGAGTGGAATCACTACTCGTAGACCCCACATCAGGCAGCCATGGTGTAGTGATATCTCATTTCTCCTCCTGAAGAATGGTAACAGTTTCTCATCAGGTGTCTGGCCAACCACCCTGGGTGTACTGGTACACATTGGACAACACTGGATATGTCCTTGTTTCACGTTCGATCTGAGCACTAGTCACTGGAAGATTCTCAAACTGATTGTCGTTTAGTACATCAGTGATACTATGACATTCAGCCAGCACAACGTTCAGTGGCAAACGAGATAGGCCATCAGCATTTGCATGCTCTCTTGTGCTTCGATACTCGACTATGTAATCATATGCTGCCAGAATCATCGCCCATTTTTGTAGTCGTGCTGCAGGCATGGCTGAAGTTGACTTCGCGTATGCAGAATTGTTGTCAGTGGTTTATGATCAGTTACCAATGTAAACTGTCTCCCATACAGATATTGGTGGAATCTTTTCACACCAAATATCAAACTCAACGCTTCTTTTTTCAACTGTGCGTAATTTTATTCCGCTTTGCTCAGAGTGCGTGATGTATACGCTAGAGGTCGTTCTGTACCATATGGCATCACGTGACTCAGAACGCATCCAACTCCGTAGTAGGATGCATCACCTTCCATCTTCAGTGGAAGCTTTGGATCGTAGTGCGTTAACACCTTGTCTGACGCAATCGCATCTTTCGCTCGCTGAAATGCTTCCTGGCACTGTGCACTCCATTTCTCGTTGACATATTTTTGCGTTTGCACATTCAACGGCTTGATCATTTGTGACAGATTCTGGATGAACTTTACATAGTAGTTGACAAGTCCCAAGAACGCTTGTAGTTGACTCACATTGGTTGGCACGGGAGCGTTGATTATTGCATCAACCTTCTTTGACGACATGTGCAAACCATCTTTGTCAATTACGTGACCCAAGTACTCCACACTGTCTTTCAAGAATTCGCACTTGGACTCACGAACACGCAATCCACAGTCGCTTAACCTGTGGAACACTTTATCAAGTGTTGCCAAATGTTCTTGCCTTGTTTTACCTGTCACCAGGATATCATCGAGGAAACACTGCACATTATCAATACCTTTCAGAATTTGTTCCATTGCTCGCTGAAACTGTGCAAGAGCAGATGCTATACCGTACGTTATGCGATTGTACTGGTACAGTCCATTGCTTGTGTTTATTGTCAGAAATTTGCAACTTTCAGGAGTGACTAGCATTTGTTGATAAGCATTGGCTAAATCAATTAGGCTGAATTATTGTCCTCCAGCTAGGCTAGCAAATACGTCTTCTGCTCAAGGTAGTGGGTACTGGTCAATCTATAACACAGGATTGACTGTGACCTTGAAGTCGCCACAAATTCTGCTGTTCTGGTCAGCCTTCACTACCGGTACAATTGGTATGGCCCATTCGCTATAATCCACCCTTGTGATTATACCGTCGGTTTCAAGTCGATCAAGTTCGGCTTCTACTCGATCACGCATTGCATATGGAACAGGGCGTGCTTTTATGAACACTGGTACGCTGTTCGGCTTCACACGAAGAGACGCAGTGCTGTTCTTCATTGTGCCTAGTGTAGGTCTAAACAAATCGCGATGTTTGTCTAACAGCTCTTGTAGTTCATCTTCTGGCTTCCTTCTTGGATCGCTTGCCATACGTACTGCTTTGACAACAGTCCAATCCAGATGAATCACTCCCAACCAGTCCCTACCGAAAAGCGGTGGTACATCCAGCTATACCACGTACAATGGTAGCTTTGCCGACTGATTCCCATACTTCACAGCAACATGTACAATGCCTATTGGGGCAAATGTCTCGTGTGTGTATGTCTTGAAAAGCTTCTTTCCTGGATTATGCATATTCCTTTTGAGACCTAGTTTATCGAAATCTGTCCTCGATATTATCAAGACTGCTGAACCTGTGTCTAGTTCCATGGACAGCTCCTTCTCGTTGATTTTCACATCTAGAGTGATAGGACCTTTAGTGTCTTCTTTTACGTCATTTTGGTTATTGACACAAAACATATCAAAGTTCTCCAAGTTGTCACAAACTTGTTCAACATTATGCACCGTTCTCTGTGCACTTGCTTTCACCTCATGATTTACTGTGTTGGCTTTACCACCTTTGTTCTTTCACTTTTGAGGAATTTGTTTCTCTTTGCCAGAACGCTTATTTCTACAGGCTTTCTGAATGTGTCCATTTTTTCCACAGAAATAACACTCGCTGCTCTTAAAACGACACATGTTACTACTGTGGTTGCCATTGCTTCTGTAGCAGGTTTATCTAGTGAATACTTTATGGCAGTATTGCACTTCATTCACTGATATGGTTTCTCTGTGCATTCCGATTTCGACTTGAGCATCACGCTGTGCGATGTCCATTGACATTGCAAGAGTAGTCGCCCTGTCATGTCAACTGGTTTTCAAGCTCTGCATATAGCCTCTTGCGAATTGACTCAGATTGCAAGCCTACCACGAATCTGTCCCGTAATGCTTTTTCCAAATTGGCACCAAAACCGCAATTCACAGACAGTTTCTTTAGTCTCACGAGCCACTGGGCAACACTTTCTCCGCGGGCCTGATAAACAATGTTGAAGCGACCGCGCTCCACCGCAACTACTGGCTTCGGGTTCAGGTAGTTCGATAGTGTTGTTTATCTCGGCCACTGTTCTAGTTGATGGCAAATGTGGTGTCATCAATCTTTTCAGTAAGCTGTATGTCTTGCCGCCCATCAACATAATCAAACACGCCACTTGTATGTCTTCTCCGATTGCATTTGCGATAAAATATTGGCTTACCCGTTCTGAGTAGCCCGTCCAATCCTCTATGTTTTCGTCGTAAGGTTCAATGTGACCTATCGCTGCCATTGTGGAGATCGCATCCGATTCCTCGTCACCACTTTGTCGTGTCTTCATAACGACTACATTATTAATGCCACAGACAACCATGTGCTTCTGGCCCTTAAGGACGCACAAACATTTATTGTCATTTAATAATATATTACTGCGGAACCGCATATCTCTAACTAAGCATTAATACCTAACAGTGGTTTGACAGTGTGATGCATTTAGGTAATTATAATACAACAGCATAGTGGCATGGGAATAACCAGACTATATGATCTGCATTCATGGTGAACGAATTTATGTTTGAACTGGGTTGACGCACAGGTGATCGTCACTATGGAAACATCGTCAGTTTCCAAGAATCTGAAAAGGGACTTTCCACAGACACGCTAAAAATACTAGATTTTAAAGGACGGATTGGTGATATATGGCGCTTGTGCCTTTTTTTTTTTATAGTACACATGTTCATACTGACACCTATTAATGCAGAAAAAAATTAGAAATCAACTGACATGATACATGATACCCATCCCAGCTACCTTAAACCTGGAATTTCACGGTCTCATGGATTAAACAAGGTGTTTGCACTGGCTTTGGTAATGGTTCCTATAAAGTTGGTCTACATTTATGCAGCAGACAGGTGTCCGTTGAAGAAGTAGATCACATGGCGACTTTAGCCAACAATGAGACGCCGATTTAGACCAAGATAGCCCTTTTTTGTCAATCTCAGTGCATATGCATATAGGACATCCCCCGAGGGGCCTCCGGAAGACAAACGACGTATTTCTTGTTGTTGAGAAACTTCCTCTTACAAATTCAAAAGGGACGTATCAAAAGTTGCAAAGTGGAAAATGCAACGCTGCAGTATTGTTCATACAATCTCTGTAGCCAGTGGCGTATTATTATAGGGGCAACTGGGGTTTGCGCTACACGGCCCCGAGCTCCCGGGCTCCCACCCATGTAGAAAGTTGATACGTAGCAACAACACCACCAAAATGTAACAAATACATTTTAACATTCAACAGGTAAGGGAACAATGGGCAAAACTGGCCCCCTAACGAAAACGGACCCCAGCCGTTTGGTGTTTTTGTATTATATTCTGCTAAATTTGTCGTGGCATTGCTAAGTAACTCACAAATGGGCACTAGTAAACATTGGTCGGCAGCGCGAAATCCAAATTCAAACAGGTGAGCTCAACAAGATCGTTTTTCTTAAAACATTCCAAATATCATATTCTCATATGTGCGCGTTGTGTGTGGTGTGATATATATATATATATATATATAAACATGAACAGCTTTTATTTAAATTAATGATCAACCCGAGACCGTGAATTGCTGCCAAAACGGTCTCCCGAGTGTCCCGCTATGCTAACAGGGGTCCGCTTTCGCCAATTACATTTTACCCAGTTGCACAACAATAACATTAATAATAATAATAAAATATTTAAGCAAAACAATAATATTATTAATATATGTTTATCTTTCGTCAATATGCGCTGTATGGATACATTTTCTTTTTATATTATTGAGTAGTGTAATATATTTAAATATGTTGTCAAGTTGCATTTATCACCAAAACATGATAATAAACTCCATAACGAATGTCTCTCTTATACTGAAATGAGATCGCTCAATCATGCAGAAGTCTAGTAACAAAGGAAACACTTGCATCACCACGCTCAGCGTAAACATCCACATACACTTTTAATCTCTTTTTTCCGACGAAAATTGGGTTACTCCCCTCTGTTACCCACCTGGAGTATCCGAGATTGACAAAACGGGTGGGTCCACATTTCATAAAATTGAAATGTTTCAGGGTAATTAAGGACGGGGTAAAAGGCAGAAAATAAAAGTAGACATATTCTCCTACATGTTGATACAAACAAAGTACGTTAAACCGGGAGGGGCAACGAAGCTCGTGTTTTAGGACTCTTTTAAGTTTCATGTTATCGACTAGGTCGATAGTGTCGTTGTTTCCCAACAGTATAACATATTTATTCACATGTCTGACATCATTGTTTTTTATAGAGGATTGCAGTACTACAGTAAAGATATACGGACAACAGGACAGACAGATATACATTTTCTGACAGTGAACTAGGGTCGTCCTACGGCAACATGATCGGTACACAGTCGGTAAGTGTTACAACATGTGGGCATATATGGCTGCAATAGACGGTGTTGTAGATTGCCTTGCTGTGTTTGCAGAATGAAGGGCTGACCCTACTGGGCAAATGTGTATGATACCTGGAATAAATTGTTGATGGATGATTTGCGGCGAAGGTGCGTCGCTGTATTGAAATTATACACATTTTTTTTAACACACTTGATATGTTTGCTAAAGTAGTGCAATCATGGTATACACATTTGGGACAAGCATGTTTCACTAAGAATAATTCAATTCAATATTTTGCTGGATTTGAAGCGTTGTGGGACTAGTATGTAATCAATCTGATTGTGAACAAGACCGTTCGGGGCATGCCATGTTGCGGTTCTAGAAAGCTTATGGGAGTGTAACGTGTTGGCAAGGGTGAGTCGATGGCTCTGAGCAAATTCAAAGTCTCAAACCTCTGCCGTTGGTCGCTCCATGTCCGAATTTTCCTACTATTCCTGCCCAGTGTTGATATGCGTCTGGGCCAACCATGGCATCCAAGTCTCCTTGCACTATGAGGATGTCCTTCCTATGTGTTTTCAATATGATGTTGTCTAGCTGTTCGTAAAACTGTTCGATTTCTTCGTCGTCATGGTCTGTGGTTAGGGCATGGTGACATTGTGTGGTTTTGCACAAATGCGGAGCAAGATAAGTCTACTAGAGTTCGGAGTGCATCTGATGACGCATGCAGCTACTTCTTTTCGTACTATAAAGGCTACTCCATTTTGATGCTTTGTGTCTTCTCCACAGCACCATAATTTGTGTCCCTCCTCTGTAGTTGTTTCTCCGAAGCCTGTCCAGCTGACCTCGGCAAGACCCAGGATGTCCCATCGATAGCGCTTCAGTTCATGCGTCTGCTAATTAATTTTTTTGGCAAGCGTGGAGAGTGCGGACGTTCCATGTTCCTATTGTGATTCCTTTTGTTGGCAGCTTGATTTTAGTTTGGGCTCCAGAAGCGTATTTGTCACGTCCACCCTGAAATTCGTCAGTGGAGTGCGCGGTCGTTATTGATCCGGGCCTCGACCGATCCGGCATGTTAATAGTTTGTTGCTTGTAACTCGTGTCCTTTAAATGGACTTGTGAAAGCTTGGCGGCGCCCATCTCCTCCCCAAACTTATTGCCTCTTACTGGGTGATTGATCCCTGCCACAACATCAGCAGTGTTTGTCTAGACGTCCACCAGGCATCACACCATTCTGCCAGTGAAGCAGAGTAGTCCGCTATCGCCTTTGTCGTTATACCCACATCCTGCTGCCGATGGAGGAGGGAGCTATTTACCCATATCTGGGACATGGGTTGGTGAATGGCAGAGCGTATTTCACACATCAATGTGTCATGCACAGGTGCACCTTTAAGGCCCCATGCTTCTCCGAGATCCCTTGCATATTCGCCTGGGGCCGTAAGGTGCCCAGTATCCGCTATCTATGGAGAGACTATGTACCAGCAGGGGAGACTTACGCACGCGGCTCTCTTTTCACTCCAAGGAGCTATCTGGCGTATATAGCTGAACGCGAGAGTATGAAGCGCAAACCATATACTACACACTACATTACAGCACTAGGCGCATCACATAGGTGTTAAACACCACACCGCCTACTTACACTACAATGTTTTAAATCTGCTACTTCTACTGAAATTCGAAGTATCATATAAGTGTTCTAACAAATCGAGTGATCTTGATCCTTCTACCAACGTGTCTACCGAAAAGTTGCATCGATCAACTGATTTGTCGTATTACTATTATACTATTATAAATATGTCAATGCAAGTTGGTTGTGTTCAATAAGGTTTCAGACAGGCTCTTGTTAATCCGCTTATTAAAATTATTAAAAGTCTGTATAAAAATGACCTAAAGAATTATTGTCCTATCTGTAATCTCAGCTTTCTGTCGAAGGTCGTGAAAAAGTTGTCGCAAATCGTTTGCATGAACATATTTATACACAGCACATATCAAACCATCTACAATCTGCATGTAAGCGATTCCCTTCAACTGAGACGGCTCTTCTTAACATACACAGTGACATAATAGACAATATGGATAATAGCAAAATTACTGCTATCACTTTACTAGTTTTCACATGCTTTTGATACAGTTCATCATGAAATTCTTTTACAACGTCTCCATAAACATTTAGGGATTTCTGGCACAGCTCTTCAGTGGTTTAAGTCGTATTTTTATACCGATACCAAAGCATTAACATATCTCGGTCATTATCTTGCCCAGAACGTATTCCATTTGGAGTTCCACAGTGATCCGTTCTTGGTCATGTTCTGCTTAGCTGATACACTACGTCACTTATTCGAGTTACTACTAATCAAATCATCACTTGTATGCTGACGACACACAAGTTTATATATAACTTTCATCAAGAGACGCAGATATATCTCTATCAACTTTAAATGCCTTTCTTACTGACATTTTGTTGTGGACGGAAGCAAGTAGACTGAAGCTAAATCTAAATGAAACTGATCTTGTTATTACTGTCATCAAACAACAACGAAACAAAGTTGTCAACTATTTTCCAGTTAAATTACTTGATAATGACACTTCACCATCACATACTGTTCGGAATTTAGGTGTTGTCTTTGACAGTGACTTCAGCTTTCACCAGTATATTTCTCAGATATGCAAATTCTGTTTCTACCCTATACGTGATCTCCGTCGAATTCGGTGTCTTTTAACTTTATCAACTACTAAAACAATATCAGTAGCTCTAATTAAAAGTCCCCTTGACTATTGCAACTCACTGCTAAACAATATTACTAAAAATGACTTGGCTAAACTTCAACGTGTACAGAATTGTTTACCACGCGTTGTACTCAGAGCCCTTCGTTTTTCACCATCACTACCACTACAACAACCATCCTACTTGGTTAGTCTCTTGTTTTTCAGATATATCTAGGAATCAAAGCCTGCCTGACAACAACTTTTTGTTCCTAAAACTAACCTTGATATTGACAAGCGTGCTTTTTCTGTGGCGGCATCTAACATTTGGAATCAACTTCCCATCACATTTAAATAATCTGAAAATATAGTCACCTTTCGTAATAAACTTGTTTGAAATTGCTTTCCCTCCATAACCTTTCGGCGGTCCCCTGCACCGATGATGACTAATGCCCGTCTCCGTTCATGGTTTTGACTAATGATTATTGTATGTTGCGCCTCTGAGCTCAGATTCCTGGAGATGCAGGCGCGTTAGAAATGACGTTAGAAATTCATCATTATTATTATTATCACTATTATTATTATTACGTCGAGAAGTCATTACTTGCTATAATCATTGTATTTGCTGATTTACTCAAATAATTTACTTTGAAAAAAATTGTAAATGTTTCACAATTAACCAAGTTAACTGACTGATCCCAGTTGCTTCCTTAAAATAATTAAGTTAAAATAAGGTTTTTCTCACACTGATGTGTAAAATATCTATGTTCTCCAGCAAAGCAAGACGTCACAATGTATAAGCCAAAGTAATAAAAGCAGTAAATATGGCACCTCTCTGGCAGAACGTTGCAAGTATACAACTATTCTGGTTGTGTTTTATGCATAGATCAAAACAAGTTGGTTAAAACTGCGACACCCCTACATACACATATATGACAATCACTGTAACAAAATTATAATTACACCGGGTGTAACTGTCAGTAAAATTATATTTAAATTATTCCCCCAAAAAAGATAAATAAACATCAAGGGCCCGGACAGAATTACAACTACATTGTTCATTTTGCCATTAATGGGTTGGTCAATGTTTAATATAATCTAATTTATAATGATTATGTAAATACTAAACATGTATCCGATCATAGATATGTTCAACCTGCCATGTAGCCCGCGTTCGACAACACAGAATGCAATTTAGGAACCTATTGTTTGCATGGTGTCAATCGAGATGACTAACCGGCAACTATGTATTTGCTGGGTTTAGCTTTCCCGTGTGACGCATTGTACCAAGGTACAGCTTGGTACAAGGTCAGCTTCAAATTAACTTAAATGCTGTACTTGAAATATAATAATTATCTTCGACAGGTATCGTATTTTTCTTCATGCTACTCCAGAATAAAATGTGTGAAAAACTCATAAATCCACAACTTGAGACTGAGTCCATGTAATATTACTGGAAAAGGCTCCAAGTTGTACAGTGTACATTGTTATAACTTCTCAAAATTATTAAATGGTTTAAAGAAATGTTGATGCTTTTACTATTTTACAATAGTATTTATATTTGTGAGGCTTGTAATGTTATGGTATATGTACTATGAATTGGAATGGGTCTGAGTCGCGATCTTCCCGGTTGTTGACATTCCATAATATAGACGTATACGAGGCTGGTGACCCAGCACCTGAGTCTGAGCCAACGTTTGTTTAAACGGAAGTAATATTCACTAACCTTCTTGTAACGCTTCGTTGCCCTCACACTTTCCTTCTTTCGTTCTGTTCCACAGACTGTCTGCGCTTTTGTTTAGATTACTCGTGTGCGTAGGTAGAGCTCGTTTACAGATTTCGACTTTTTGCTTGAGCGGTATTTGTCTCGTTTCCGTTCCGTTCTTAGGGCGATAGCTCAAACCCATTACTATGTAAAGGACGCCAAACATACATTTGTCCCCATGCGTTGAAGAATCCTTCTAAAAAATGTGTACCTGCCTTGAATGTTAAATTGTGTAAACTGTTAAGTGTGCTCCTTTCTCAAGGAAGAATCTATAAGTACAAAATAGGGTTGATGATCAGAATTGTTCAACTAAAATGCCTGTTTAACTCTCTAGTGTGTCTTTTAGGTTCTATATATAGGTTCAGTCAGAGGGCCATTTCCAATTGAAAACCTGGTGGGGCGAGTAATTTGAGGGAAATTATGTCACCATTTAAAAAACACTGCATTTGTAATTTTCGTTCATTTTATAACATTTATGTTAAAATCCCCAACAAGATTAAGGTTATGTATTAGTTTATTTTGTGTGTGGATTATCCAATCCATGTAAATTCACTTATAAATTCGTTAAAAGTTACATTTGATTGTGTAGGAGGTCGGCATATGTGTGTAATATTACTGGGCTGCAACACATATCCTCCACTAAAGTTTGTCATCTGCCCCTCCCAGTTTGTGTATGTATTTGAATTCAACTTAATTCGTAACTTAACTAACAATCTACATATATTATTAAACACCCTTTTCTACGCAACTTCTCCAATGTGATGTACAATTATATTTATTTAGTTGTATAAATGTCAAATCATCATTTTTAACATCCAACTTTTTTGTATGCATATTATGCTGAATTTGGATTTTGGTTAGATAGGTCTTATTTATAAATACTGCTTCAAGTTCGTTACATTTTGCATTAATTGAGAATACTAAATTGAGCGATTTTGTCTTTGCCTAGTACTTCATATTTTTCAGTATCATGATGTGAACATTATTTTCAGTACTGTTTGTTTTGATATCTAAACATTATTTAAACAATTGCTATTTTGTAAGCCCTGAGAAAAAATGGGACAGTTTCGTCAGACATCATTTAGTTTGCATTAGATACTTCAAGTATAGTGATCAAATTGATTAACTTGTTTTATAACGTCAATTTTGTTTGAATACTTTGTTTGAATAATTTGGAGGGACACTTCCCACACAAAGTTCATGTGAAAAAGTGTTGTGTAATATACAGATAAATATACAAAACATGTTACAATATATCATTTAGAGAAAAACGTAGATAAAACAAAAGGTTGTACCATATGGCTTCCAAGATGGGCCGAGAAACAAAAATAATTACTGTTAATGGCTGGAGACTTTGCTCATACACTACCATAACGAAAAGATGTATATCAGAACACAACTATTTTGTGTTGTTATTTAAAATAAAATGTATAGTTGACTGCTCTCTGGATGCAGTTGTTTTTTGTTGTATTATATATAATATACATATATATATATATATATACATATATATGATATATATATATATACATATATTATATGTATATATATATATACGTATATATATATGTGTGTGTGTGTGTGTGTGTGTGTGTGTGTGTGTGTGTGTGTGTGTGTGTGTGTGTGTGTGTGTGTGTGTGTGTGTGTGTGTGTGTGTGTGTGTGTGTGTGTGTGTGTGTGTGTGTGTGTGTAATACATTATTGGAAATCGGTGAACGTATTCCTGACGTGACTGTTTGTGATCGTTGTAGAACGCGTATCTGGTCGTGCTGTTGGTGGCGGTGAGCGTGCACTGCAGCTATGGTAAGTTTACGTGATAAACCAATGATGAATGTTTCCACTGATTGGGGCTGCTTCTAACTGCAATGTGCAAATACCACGTTTGTAGTATGCAGTGTGTTAGTGATGCTCGTTTTGTCATGACAATACTGGTTAAGAGGTGCGCACTCGACCAATAATGGGAATCGTTGTGTGGAGACCAGTGTTTATAGAGATACTATCAGTATGCTATATCTCGTTGGAGAGTAAATGTTGAGGCGTCAGCCTCTTTGTTGCCCTGCTGCTTATCTCGATGTGCACACCAATATATGGTAAACTCCTTGTGTAACATTTAAAACATGAACGGCTCACTTTCAGAGTGAGAATAACGATGTTGGGGACACTTCCTTCCGCCAAAAGCTGTTATCATTGTATATTAATTGACAGTGACGTATCTAGGATATATTTTGGTGGGACAGAGTGGCCTGACATATTCAATCATTAACTGCCCATGCAAATATGTAGACCACACGATAAACGATTATGATATCCATCAAACAGCATGAAGAAACTCAGAAGAACGCAGACTCAACGCCAAGACAGACTGATTACACTTCTAGACAAGCAGGTTAGATCAATCTAAGATCATAGGACGAATAGAGGAATTCTTCACCGAGCTATGCGACAGTAAACAGAGTACCATAATTCACATTGACTCAAAAGAAGTACCCGAGATAACACCATGGGAGGTGGAAGCAGCGCTAAAAGATATGAAGAATGGGACAACATCAGGCAACGACCATGTAAACATAGAAACATTAAAAGCAGCAGAAGATACCATCTCGAAGACACTAGCTAAGCTGTATACTAAATGTTTATCAGAAAGACAAACGCCCACCACAAGAAGAACGCAAAGATGGTGATAATCTTCAAGAAGGGAAATAAGAAAGAAGAAATAAGAAAGATATCGAGAACGATATGTCTTATCAAACGTTTGTAAATTACTCGCGAAAATACTAACGAAAAGGCTAGAAAACACCTTCGGCGAAAACCAACCACGAGAGCAAGCGGGATACTGAAGCAGGTACTCAACGACAGACCACATCCACGACGTAAACCAATTGAAGGAGAAGTGCCGAGAATAGAACATCCCGCTCTGCATCGCGTTCGTCGTCTACGAAAAGGCTTTCGACTTCGTGCAAACTCAAGCCGTACTGACTTCGCTTCAAGAACAAGGGATAGAAGACGTGTACGTCGAACTCCTGAAAGACATCTACACCAACAGCTCGATGACAGTCCACCTACACAAAGAAAGCAACAAGATCAATATGAAGAGAGGAATACGACAGGTTGACACCATATCGCCTAAGCTGTTTACGCAACACTCGAAAGCATATTCCGAAGACTGACTTGGGAAACCAAAGGCTTGAGGATAGACGAAGAAAATCGCAGTCATCTTCGCTTCGCCGACGACATACTCATTTGCGCTACTACACCGCATCAATTACAACAAATGACGCAGGAGCTAGCTGGTGAAAGTAAAAATCAAGGACTGAACGTTTCGAAGACGAAAGTGATGCTAGAAAACGACACACCAATATATGTCAACACCACGCAGACAGCGAACGTTGAAAGCTACGTCTACCTGGGACAGCGATACAGTACCAGAGGCAAAAGCGAAGACATTCAAAGAAGAATCACGGCCGGCACTGGACAGTATTCGCCAAGCAACGCGACTTCTTCAAGGATAAAGCTAGGGTTCCATATGTACGGATATGGCATGCGGACGCGGCATGCGGCAAAACAATGAATATAGTGCCCGGTGGAAATTAACATAAGTAGTTCCAAATATGCATAGGCGGATGAGTTTTGTTGTGCGGACGCGGCTGCGGCAAATTGAATTGCTACGTGTAGCGATTCAAATCGTATCCGCACACGAATCGGATAGGAAATTCCCAGTAGTGACTTCACTACAGAGGTATTCCCCATTTCGCTGACGTTTCCGTACGAGTTTTTGTACATATGGAATCGTAGCTTAACTTTGGAACCTGCTTGACGAGACAAGTCAACAACTCATATATACTTGCGGCGATGACTTACGGCGCGGAAACATGCTCACTCACCAACCTGGCAAAGAACAAGCTAGCAATCGCACAAATAAAGATTGGAAAGAAGTATGTCAAACATCACATATAGGGAGAGAAAAACAAACAGTTGAGGGAAGACAAAGTTCATACACGAAATAGAACAAGTCAGAAGACGGAAGTGGACCTGGGCAGGGCACATGAGTAGAATACAAGATAACCGATTGACATTGGGAAACGATCTAGAGGAAGACTGACGAGACGGTGGAGAGACGAACTAGACGAGAACTGGAAGGGCACCGTCTGGCAGAGGATAGCGCAAGACAGGCAGATCTGGAAAAGACATGCTGAAGCCTTCGCCCAACCACGGGACACTACTGTTGTACAATGATAATGATGATCAAGATGTAGTGGCGCAACAGACGAATAAGAAAAAAAAATCAGGTCCGTAGCGAAATTGGTTTTCAAGGTGTTTTTTCGGCGTGTGATTGCAAGCTTCCCCAAACCTCCAACTGCACCCTCTGAGACTTCTAACTGCTCCCCTTGATACCCCCTATTGCACTCCCCAAAACTCAAAATATACCCTTAGATAGCTCCAACTACAGGCGTCCGGAGGAATTATTTGCCTTCGATCGGAAATCTTTTTTCATATCGGAACACCCAACACCCTCTCGCAAAATGTAGTATTATCTTATCATCAACTCCCTACTATATGAATTAAGCAATACAAATCCCTTTCATTTATGACGTGCGCAAAAATTAAATGGCCTAAATGATCGAACAAAATGGGTTTCTTCTAGGACGTAGTTTAGGAACCCGAAGTCTTCGTTTCTGTACGACAATATACACAGCATACTCCCTTCGCATCAGTAAAGTAACGACATATCCGTTGTTGCCTTCACGAATGTGCAATATCACCATATATGGTTGTGTCGTTGTGTCGTTGCAGGAGGAAAAGATGGAGACTATATTTGCACAACTAACTCGGAGTGCGACTATGACAATAGTTATTGTCTCAAGTTTGACCAGTGTGACAAAGGATGGTGTTGGTGCAAACATGGCTTTTATCGCGTTGGCAATGTGTGCAAAAAAAGTGAGATATGCATCTGTCTATTGAACTATTCCTTGTTATACACTTATGCAACTATGAATTATATATATATATATATATATAAATGTGTGTATGATATACCCGCATATATATATATATCCGCATATATATATATATCACATATATATATATATATCATATATATCATATATATATATGCGGATAAATATATAGTATACACACATTTATATATATATCTATATTATACATATAATATATTCGCATATATATATATATGATATATATACGAATATATTATATATCCGCATATATATATATCAAATATATATATATATCATATATATGTGCGGATATATTATACACACATTTATATATATATAAATGTGTATATAATATATATATATATATCCGCATATATATATATATATATACATATCGTATATATATATATATATATGATATATATATATATATATATGCGGATATATTATACACACATTTATATATATATATTATATATATCATATATATATATATATATATAAATATATATATATCATACATCCGCGTACGCGGTGTTTCCTGTTCGCGCCAGCATGTATGCTTCTGAATATGCAGTACTATCCGTTACATTTCTGTTAGCAAGAAAATATGCACCTCTCTTCTTTCCCACGGATTCAGCAAAGAAAAAAGGGAAAGGGACGATCTATGGAATATAAGGATTGTTAATATAGCGGCAGCCCATATCAGACGGATTAATTTTATAAAGTGCTTCACTGAGCATGCGCGCATACTTATACTCCAGCTGCATAATTTATCATCAACTTGACAACAAGCAAAATACGATTCGTTTATACACAATTAGTTATCGCCTTGGTGTACATATAAGGCCCAAAGTATGCATAAAATGCAAGAAAAAACTAGCAGAGAAAGTACTTATGGGAAATTGTCATGTTTAGTTAGGTACAGTAAATCTCGAATATATATTAGCTTACAAAGAATTGCTCTAATATTCCTAGTTGAATTTGTAACCTTAATTAGCCAGGGAAATTACTTACCTTGCTTAGCAAAAAAATGCTCAGTTTAACAAAATCTTCACCTAAATATCTTGAATCACCCTAAGTCAGATTAAAATCCAAGTACTGATCCCTACCCCCCCCCCCCCCCCCCCCACTGAAATATGGTCGTAGCCACTAATATTAACTTTCTATGTGGCATAGATTTTCAGATATGAGAAAAACAGTAATTTATCATAGTAGTTTTTAATCCAAGATGGGTGTCTTGAACAACGCCCAAAATACTGATAAGAATATTACTGATTATGGAGAATGTGTATAGGTGTGTGCTGAAATAACTGTTCCATGTGTCCTATAAATTCATAGATCACACACATTGTGATTGTCCAAGATTGACGCTATAACAATGGTAACAATGTTGAGAGTTACAGAAATTTATATAAATCTAAAATATATATAAATGTGTATGTAAGAGTGTACTAGGTGGTGGCCCATTGGAAATCACGATGTAACACGTGCCATGGTCACCATGTGTAGCGCCGTGGTGCAGTGGCTAGAGCTTCGGACTCTCTAACCGAGAGAACCCGGGTTCGAATCATATGCGGCGGTGTCGAAACTTGGGCAAGTTCACTCAGCTGTATGAATGAGTACCTGGCTATAGACAGTGGTAGATATTTGTGTACGAATAGTCTTCGCGCATTAATTGCAGAGTGGATGGATACTTTCCAGAGAAGTCGAGATGGTGTTCGATTGAACAGGTCTGCCGGGGAGTAAAGTGTAAAGCGCTTTGAGTAGTCCTGAGGACTGGATACTGCGCTATATAAGAACTTACCTTTATTTTTACCATCATTAAATAAAGATTTTATTTACATACTAAGAGTATTGCCGGGTTTGGGGAATGTTTCAAGCTGTGTGCTGAAACAAAATCAACTTGCTATATATTTTAGAAATTCAGAAACAAATAGTTGTGATTCGTCATGGTACCTTTTAAAAATCCAAGATGGACGCCATAAACGCTGAGTAATGTATTGAAAAGAGTTGTGCTGACGTTGGAGAATGCTTCCATGTATGTGTTGAACATTTGTGCTGTGATAATACGTCATGTTGAAGGTCATAGACTGATGAGACAATGTGACATACACCAAATTTTTTTCTAAACCCAGTCTATCACATTGATTTGTTTGCAGTGACGAAGTTCGGCGAATCCTGTGATAAGGAAACTGACCTGTGCATTGGTTCTGGTGTAGAATGTACAAACAACGTATGCACATGTCCGGATGACAAACCAGCATCTAAAGACAGACCGTTTTGTGGTCGTAAGTATATATGCACATGTGTGCGTGTCTGTGTGTTTGTGTATGCCAGCAGTATTTATCATGGGAGTAATTACCCATTTGGGGGTAATTCAGGCATTTTCGCGGGGTAAAACAAGCTTTTGTAAAGTATGAATTTTTATGTAATTAATTAATGACTACGCTCTTGTAGCGCGCTGCGCTTCAATGAAATACGTTCCAGAAGTTAAGAATGTCTCGTACTGAAAGTAAGATATCCCTTACAATCGGAGAGGATCTCATCAAACCACGTATAGATAAAGCATCGAAGCTCATCCTTGGCGAGGAACAAGGGAGAAAGATGAATCAAATATCACTATCTAAGATGAGCGAAGTCACTTTTAGATCAGGCCGTTTAGTTGCAGAAGTGTTAGCAAACCCATCAATTCGGTTCGGTGACATCATTCATAACCATAATTTGAAGTATCACCATTATGCCGATGACTTACAATTGTTATATCATTTTGACTTGACTGTCATTTCTCTTACTTCCGCTGTGCATCGTGTCGAGCAGTGCATCGACGACATCAAATCCTGGATGACGTTCAACTACTTGTAGTCCAGTAGAAATTGACGATGACCCGGGCATTTTGGTTAAAAAGCCAATTTTTGTTTTAAGGTGACCAGTAGGGTTTCCTGAGCTTCCAAAATAAAACCAACCAAAATCAAACCTGGGGACCTTTGTTTTTACCCCAATCCTTGTTTTTGGGTGTTTCGGTCCAATTTCGAAGTAACACATTTTTTTGTGTTTGCTAATCATATGTTTAACTGTTTCATTTATGGGTTAATACATTTATAATGATATGCATACTGGTCTATTTAGTCACAAATTAATGATGGAGTTTAATTAATCAAGTAAGTAATTAACCAATTAATTAATTAATTAGTAACATATTTCTTATATAGCACTCCGTCCCAACTTGTTCTGGGATTTAATTAACATCATAACTAAGATCACATGGGTGTCACTTATACCCCAAACACTGGATGGTATAGCATTAAAACTTGACTATAACTAGGAGAGATCATAAATGTTCTACTTGTAATCTTCTAATACATCATTTGTTAAACATCATCATCAGCATTGTCATCATCGTCACTGTCTGGTAGCTGCACAAGAGTTCGGCCGTTTGCGCACTGTCCTTGACATTTGCAGTGGAAGCTACAGGCAAGACGCTTCTTTGAGCAATTGCAAGACACACACAATTTATCTTGTTGCTTGCAAGAGCAACGGATCTCTTGTAGAAGATGTTCGGGTGCTGGTTTTTTGCCTGTGGTGACGGGCACTACTGAGTGTGCGTCACAGCGGAAGCCATATTTCTGTCCAATACCGTTTTCAGATTAACCCAAGCAGAAACCTGTAGGTACCCTCTGAGAGAATGGAAGTAGCATGATCGACTTGTCGATGGAATTCTTTCAATGGCGACATACTTTGATGAAATTATGTGCATGTATCGTAGGTCGTCGAGACTTACATTTCAGTTGCTTTTGGTGTAAAGTCAAATCATATACCGCTCCCCAGCTGTTGCAATGTCGGCGTTCGATGCAGTGTTACTGCCGAATATGGCAACGGATGTTCTCAAGATTCAGCTCTGTTGAAGATCCTAGAACTTTCATGTGTTTGACTTTGCCAATACCGTAGATAGCCGACGTTGTGTCACAGCCAGACATATAGCGTGTGCAAATGGCAAGCATTTACACATCTCATTTCCGAGAGCATGTTGACCAGTGCGGATACTGAGTAGTCTTTTTTTGGTTTGCATGTAAATAGTGGACTTCTCAGGCGCATGGTAAAGCAGGATTACAAGCAGATATGTATCATCACAACGGATACATACATTCTCGTGGGATTCTGCTACTTCTAGGGTACACTTCAAAATTGTGGTATCGTCATATCCTTCCTCGCCAGTGTGACGCACCTCGATACATTCTTTCAGCAGGTAAGTAGAGAGGAGATTAATGAGCTGCTGTTTAGTGTGCTTGTTTGAAAGAAAACTGCATTTGTCTGAAGATACCGGAGTGTTACGTCCAACCAACACATCAGTGTAAAGGATCTTGCCCAATTTACGTCGCTTCTGTTCGGGTTCCTTGGTGGTGAGCACTTCATAGCTGTCGAACACTGCTAACCAGGCCCTATCGTGTGCTGCCAAGTGGAGAACTACATCACATAAGATGAACACACTTCATGAAAGGTACCTGTCTATGGCCAGGGTATCTGATGCAAACCGGCACATCCATCCACAACTGTGGCTTTGTCGTAAATTCCATCATTGCAGACAACATGGGGATCGAGGGTAGCGATGTACGAAACTAATTTAGACTTCACTGGCCTACGCATTGTGCCGTTGTCGTGAAATAAAGCTGGGGTTACGGCTGCTAGCTCATGTGAGAAGACACTGCGATCTGGTAGTCCAGAAGTATATGCCCGGCCAATAGTCTCTGGTACAGCTCCATCGATCGACGACATGTGCACTTCTTTTCCATCTTTAAGTTTGATAGTTTTCCTCATATCTGCGAAGATTTTCACTCGGTCTGACTTCCTGAGAACGATGTCTCCGTACTTCTGATCTGTGATTTTCTGGTGGATTTTCATTCCAATATCCACATCTTGGTGTACATTGATTCTCTCATCAGCTATGACCCCAGTAGCAAGATTTTGCAGGTGCTCGTCATTGTCGGTGGAAATGGGGTGTGACTTCGCAGAAAGGTCAGGAATTTGGCCAGATCAATGTTGTCCTGTTTGATGCGACAGTGAGTTTGATAATCGAGTTCGTACGAGTTGGCATACATTCAGATTCAACAACCTGGTTTGTTGTCTGAGATGATTTAGTCACATTTTTTTAGGCAGTGTAAGTCTTTCCACATTTGTATGGACATAATGATCACCTGCATTATTGAATTATTCTGCCAACTCATCACCTCGTACTTTTGACACCGCCACCAGTGAATATATATCCCTTTCTTTCTAAGTTTAACCATTAAGCCACCACCACCACCTTCTTAACAAATGACACTTTGCTCCATATCAGTGACCCGTTCCTGAAAAAGATGTATGACTATTTTCTAGGCAATCTTCATAATATGATTATGTGTACTATTATTATGGGTAATATGTTCAACAACAGTTGTTAACTTTACTTTATATATTACTAAAACAGAGATTTCGGATTTAACATGCTATCTTACTAACTATGAATTTTTAAATAATAAATCAATCAAGATCTGCCGTTACGCCTTAGCTACAAAATTATGAATAATGTCATGTTTGGCTTTCCATACCACACATTTTCAAATCGCTCAAGCATATAAATGCATAATAATCCAGAACAATCAGTACATAAATTTATTATAACTTTTCTAACCGTCTGTAAGAAAGTAATTAATACAATAGTTGTTATTTATTTAGAATATAGATCCACTGCATAACATGTCTTGAGGGGGTTTACGAAAACGGTTGTTCTATTAAGTACTACGGATTTTGGTTAAATTAATATAAATGTGATATTATCGCTCGTGTTTGGATTTTAAAACATTGGCTATCGATACACAATTGTAAGATCTAATCTTGTGGCAAACACTTGATTTCTTATATTAGCGAGTTAATGGATACATAAAATACAAATCATCACAATTAAGTATCCTAACCGTTAACTTGCTGGCCAGTGGAAGTCAGTGCGCCAAAACTCATTTGCATTTATGTATGGACAGCCAATAAAAAGAAAATGTTACAAAAATGACTGACAGGGTACGTATATAGTTCATGAAAAAAAATGTGCTGATTTCTACTGGACTGTTGCTGATGAATGATGCAAAAACCGAGGTTCTACCGGTTGTACCCAGGTCGGCATCTGCTTTGGTTGCCGGACTGCATGTGCGCGTTGGATCTGAAGTCGTCTATGCCGCCGAATGTGTGAGAGATCTTGGTGTCTACTTAGATAAACATCTTGACATGACGGTGCAGGTTTCTCGTACCATTAGTACCTGTTCACTACATTTACGTAACATCGGCCAAATTCACCGTTACCTGCCACAGTCGACAGCAGAACGTGTTGTAAATGCAATGGTAACATCACGCTTAGATTATTGCAATTCGCTTCTGTTTGGAACTTCTGCCAAGAACATCGGCAGGTTGCAGCGACTGCAGAATGCTGCTGTTCGTCTAATAACTCGGCGTGCACGAAGCGACAGTGCGTTACCACTACTGCGCCAACTCCACTGGCTGCCTGTCCAGCAACGCATTACCTACAGAATAGCAGAACTTACATATAAGGCGTTAAATGCTGAACTATCGCCACCTTATATGCAATCACTTGTGTCAGCTTATAAACCAGCCAGACATCTACGTTCTGCTGAGGGTAACAATCTTGCCGTTGCGAGAGCCCGAACCAAAGCTGGTGAATGCGCATTCGTTCACGCTGCCGCTACAATATAGAATGATCTACCAACTATTGTTACTTCAAAAACCTCCCTGCAATCCTTAAAGGCAGCCTTAAAAACTTACCTTTTCATTACGGCGTACACTGCTTGAAAGACCACAGAAACATTTTTATTCTAAGTTATTCATATTTTTATCTTGATCTTCTTAACAGCTGAAAGAACATTTTAACTACTTACTTTACCATGAGAAT